>JAJDFG010000253.1:0-335000 GCA_021039105.1 Scomber colias
TTTAGTTTGTGAATCGCTGTTTTTACAATAATCGGTCAGTCAGTGTATTTTTTTAAATGTGATTAATTTAAATAGAATAATGTATTTTTATAGATGATAATTATTTTAATGCTGTTTTTAGTTTCATAATGTTTATAATAGATGTTTTTATGAATGTAGTAATTATGTCGCCTGCTGATTGGTCGCTGCGATCAAAGAGTAATTATGTTTTTATGTCTTTAGAGACGAAAAGAAATCATGAAAATTGTAAATGAGTCGTTTGAAGTCAACAAAAAAATACAATCATCTGAACATGAACCAGTTTCTTTTCTTTCTTTCAAGTCTTTTAATCACAAATCTCTGAATCTTCTCTCTGGTGACATTTTCCCAGAAGAAAAAAAAAAGGTTTATTGGTTTAAAATCAGCTGAAGTTGAACCTTGAACTCTTAAATCTTAATGTTTCCGTCACATCTCGCTCTATAGACTCAGCAGCTCAGCGGTAAAACTGTTCACGTCCAAAATATCATCAATTTCCAATCCATTATTTGCTGCTTCTTAGCGATAAAGTCCACAAATTAAAGGAATAGTTTGACAATTTGGTGAAATATGCATTATTGATATCTGGAGTTAGATTCGAGGATTAGAAGCTAACAAGACAAGAAGGAAGAAAAATATATATTAGGGCTGTCAGCGTTAACACGTTAATCACGATTAGATTAATGCAATCCATAACGCGTTAATTTTTTTAAATTGCATTTTAATGTTGCAAGCCTTTTTGTCCCTTCTACTCCCCCGTAGACGGCTCCTCTAGCTGTAGCGCTATGCTTTGAAGTGGCCTCCTGCAGTAAACCTACCGCGCTGATGGAAAGTAAGAGAGCTACTGGACTTTTGAACGGCTTGTTTAACTTTAAAACACTTCCAGACGCTTCAGTTGACAAGTCAAAAGTAAAATGCAACCTGTGTCAAACGGAGTTTAACTACCACCGGAGTACGTGGAGTTTGAGTTAGCACCTCCACGCTAAACACCCAGGTGCAGCCAAGCCAGCCTCAGCTCCACCAAAGGACCATTTTGGAGTGTGGGAGTCGCAGCAGAGCCGTGATTGATTCCCAGTTAAGACACTCTGGTAAGAAATGCTTTACATTATGGGCTTAAAACTGCCTTCAAATGGAAAATAACAGGATTTTAAACATGCAATTCAAAACGCGATTAATCGTGATTAACTATGGAAATTCTGCGATTAATCTCGATTTAAAAAATTAATTGTTTGACAGCCCTAATTTTAAATCATTTCCATTGTAAACATTATGAAGGATTTTCTAATGATCAATATGAACAAGAGGAATGATTACAGCAAGAAAAACACTCCTTAAAGTTTGAGTGGAGCTTCCGTCCAGCTTCATTAAATCGGGAATTCACAACAAAATTCCTGAAATTACACACACACACACACACACACACACACACACACACACACACCTCTCTGCCTCTAACTAAACATCCTCTCCATTCATCACGGCTAAAGTGACTTCACGTCAGAGCAAACATTGCTTCCTCTGGACTGGAAGGACGGGTTACCCCGGCAACCGCTCGGCCGTATATGAGCTTAGCAAACACACATCACACTCATCATCAGCCGGCCGAGTGTGAATTCCCCTTTTAACAACGAGCAGGCCGAGCAAACAATGTCAACTCTGAACATCCTGGTCTGAAATTTCATCAGAGGAGTTTCCTTTTGTTTCTGTCATTCCTTTGTTTCACCCAGCAGAGACGATTTAACCCCTTACATGCTGCTCAGGGTTTAATCTGACTTGTTTTTACATTTGAGAGATGGAGGGAGTAAGGACAGACGGAAGGAAGGAAGGAAGGAAGGGAGGGAGGAAATAAGAAAGGAAGGAAGGAAGGAAGGAAGGAGGAGGGAGGGAGGAAGGCAGGACAGAAGTAATAAAGAAAGGAAGGAAGGAACAGTCAGAACAGACCGGGTCAATTTGACCCGGGAGGCCCTTTCCTTCCTGTCTTCTTTTTCTTTCTTTCCACCTGTCCTTCCTCCCGTCCTGTCTTCTTTTCCTTCATTCATTCCCTCCTTCCTGTATTCTTTTCCTTCCTTTCTTCCTTCCTTCCATCTTTCCTCCCTCCTTCATTCCCTCCTTTCCTTCCCTCCTTCGTGTATTCTTTTCCTTCCTTTCTTCCTTCTTTCCATCTTTCCTCCATCCTTCCTTCCTTCCTTCCTTCCTTCTTTCTTTTCCTAACCCTAACCCTCTTTCCTCCCCCCTTCCTTCATGTCTTCTTTTCCTTCCTTCCTTCCTCCCTTCCTTCCCTCTTTTCTTCCCTCCTTCCTTCCTTCCTTCCTTACATCCTCTCATCCCTCCTTTCTTCCATATTTTTAATGTTCTGGCCCACATGAAGTCAAACTGTATGTGACCTCTTAATGAAAGTGAGTTTGACTCCTCTCTGCCTTAGTGAGAAATTAAAAAAGAAGAATCTGTAAAGTAAAAAAGATAAAACCTCTCACTGAGTCGGCTGAATGTGAAACTGAACCACTGCTGTTTGTCAGTAAGGCTCGAGTTTACCGGGTGAACTTAATCAGGACGATTAGGAGAGACAGAGGATGAACGGGAAAACAGAAGAAAGGATGTGGAATAAATAAATAAAGGAAAAATAATGACTCTCTACTGAAAGGCAACATCGATGTTTTGGATTCTTATAGAACAGAAATAAAACATCTGATTGGTCCCAGATTTATCCTGCAGGACGACAACAAGCCCAAACATGCAGCCAGAGTCACAAACAGTAGAAGAAGAAGAAGAAGAAGAAGAAGAAGAAGAGGTCCTGATCTCAACATCATGGAGTCAGTCTGGGATTAATATGAAGAGACAGAAGCAGCTGAGACGCTCAAATCCACAGAAGAAGAAGAAGAACTGTGGCGACTATTCTGACTATTCTGAAAGAGGGGAGGAGGGGAAGAGGAAGGAAGTAAGGAGAGAAGGAAGGGAGGAATGGAAGGAGGAAGGAAGGAAGGAGGACGGAGCAAAGAAAGGGAAGGAGGGGAAGAGGAAGGAAGTAAGGTTTTTACTGTTACTTCCTTCCTTCCTTCCTTCTGTCTGTCCTTCCTCCCTCCCTTCTTCTTTCCTTCCCTCCTTCCTTCCTTCCTCCCTCCTTCTCTTTATTTCCTCCCCCCTACCTTCCTCCTTTCCTTCTGTACTTCCTTCCTTCTTTCCTCTGCCCTTCCTTCTTTCCTCTGTCCTTCTTTCCGTCCTTTCTTCCTTCTTTCCTCCATCTTTTCCTTCCTTCCTTCCTTCTTCCTCCCTTCTTTCCTCCATCCCTTCCTTCCTCCCTCCTTCCCCCCCCCCTCCTTCTTTCCTTCCTTCCTCCTTTCCTTCCTTCTTCCTCCCTTCCTTCCTTCTTCCTCCCTTGACTCAAGGACAACAGGAGGGTTAATATGAAGAGACAGAAGCAGCCGAGACGCTCAAATCCACAGAAGAAGAAGAAGTATTCTGCCTTTGTGTATATTGATAGTTTTACTTCCTGTGTTTCTCCTGACTGAGTTGATTACCTCATGTGTTTCATCTGTGTCTTATTTCACTCACCTGTGTCTGGTTTAGTGATTAGCTCATCATGTCTATATAGGTTTTGGTTTTCAGTTCAGTCTCTGGCAAAAATAACATAGTTCAAAACAACACAGAGACTCAGACAGTGTTCATTCGGCCTGTGTTCCTCTGTTGAGTTTCTCCTGTGTTGGTAATTAAAGTTGGTGACATTGGTTTCATTGATCAAAAGCATCACCACGACCTTAGCACATATTTCTATTAAAGAGAGAACAAAAGAAAATATAAAATATAAAAGGGTTTATCTGTATTATTTGTATGCAGGTCTGTCTTGTGGGAATCATTCTTTGTCATTTTGATTTTGTATTTAATTACAATGATTTTTAGAAAATGAAACTTTTCCTCCAGTTGTATCTGTTTAAAAAAAAAAAAAAGTTTGCTAAGAAAAAGGTTTTTTTTTTAACCCTCCTGTTGTCCTTGAGTCAAGGAAGGAAGGAAGGAAGAAGGAGGGAAAGAGGGAGGAAAGAAGGAAGGAGGGGAAGGAGGAAAGGAAGGAGGCAGGAAGGAAGGAAACCCTCCTGTTTTCCTCAAGTCAAGGAAGGAAGGAAGGACGGAAGGAAGGAAGGACAGAGGGAGAGAGGGAGGGAGGGAGGGAGGGAGGGAAGGAAGGAAGGGAGGAAGGGAAGGAGGAGAGGACGGGAGGGAAGGAAGATGGAAGGAAAGAAGGAAGACGGAAGGAAAGGAGGAAGGAAGGAGGACGGAAGGAAGGAAGACGGAAGGAAAGGATGAAGGAAAGAGGCAAGGAAGGAAAGGAGGGAGGAAGAAAGAAAGAGAGAAGGAGGGAGGGAGGAGGGACAGACTGAAGGAAGGAAGGAAGGAAGGAAGGAAGGAAGGAAGGAAGGAACAGTCAAAACAGATGGGGTTAATTTGACCCAGGAGGACGACAGGAAGGTTAAAGTGAGTCTAAAAAAAAGTTTTAGCTCATTTGGATGGTTTGACCTGCTTTGTTGCACCAGATTATTTCCAAACTACGTGTTGCTTGTCGGGCTGCAAATGACAAAAGTTCATATTATTGGATTTTGTCATTCCTGTTATAATTATTTAGGGGGGAAATCAAGCTCTCGGTTTTAGTACAGCTCCCAAGAAGTATAAAGCTGTCAAATGATTTAGGTCCATTTATTATGTGCTGAATTATCTCTTAGTATTTTCCATTTCTTGTACCTTGTGGGTGTTTTTCTTGAATCGGAAGAAATGAATCAGCCGTCGCCTCCTCCAAACTGTGTGTACGTGCACTTAAATTCATGGAGTCAAATCTAAAAATGCTTCATGATGATTATTCTTATTAAACAGACTCCTGGTTCACTGAGAGGGAAACAACCTGCAGACCTCTGACACCACATGCATCATATTACTTGTTCTTATCAGTGGAGCACGCTCAGCTGAGAGTTTCTAATATTCTCCATTAAATCATTTTTCTGAATTTATTACAAAACTTCCAACTTCCAACATTGCATTTTCTGGTCGCTCGTCATTCACGTCAGTCTGTGTCAGTTTGTCATTTCCCCTTTTCATTGTTAACTGGGTGTTCCACTTCACTTTGCTTCTTACAGCATGTCGCAACATGTCATGATGCACTGATGACGCAACATTTGATGAGTTGATGGATTTACAGCAGCAGAAGCAGCACTTTGATCAGAATATGCTGCTGCAAGAGTTATTGATTCCCGTCATAGGTCACAATCTGCAGGAAATGAGTAAATATTACCAATAAAAAAATGAGATTTCTATGAGAATGAGAGTGTTGCAGAAAATCTCCATTAAAAGTTCATAAAAGTCAGAAGGAAGTCCTGCTTACTGCCGGTAAATGTTTGTGGTGAAGTCCCCGAGGGATACTGACACCCACGTCCGACACAATAAATGAAAATTAAATTGAAAAATGACACGGCCACTCGATCCTTCACTTCACAGCCAGGAAAACACCGATGTTAGAAAGCTTGGATATAACAGAAATACGGGGAAAAGTTCGGGGAAACTTGTCCTTGGTCCTATTCTCCATTTATAAGCTTCCCTCGGGGGCAGTTGCATATCCTCATAGAGTCATCAGTTACATAATTATCCTGCATTTGCTTATTTCTGTCTGATATTAACTGATAAATGTTGAAGAACTTCTCTGTAAAGTCAGAGATCTGTAATCTTGATGCGATGTTTCGGTTGTGCTAGTTAATTAAAATGGATTCATTGGTTAAATAGTTTCTTATCAACAAAGATTGTAATTACATTCCTGCAAAAATACATCTGTGTATCCATTAAAGCTAGGTATCTGTACTCGAAACATTTATGGTATCGACCGAAATAAATCATTTAGTAGTGTTGAAACGTCTCCCGTCAAATGAAACCTACAATCGATCCTTTTTGCACCCAGAGCTAGAAAATATAACTATTTGTACGGACTTGCTCACAGCCAATCAATGCAAGCGTTCTTTGATGTAATGCATCATGTGATTGGTCAACTCCCACAGCAGCTACAACCCGTCTGTGGTGGTGAAGTCATGGTGAATTTGAGTTAGCGTGCTTAGCAGTTCAGCAGCCAAGATGCCTCCTAAACGTTACACTACAGGCCTGTTACATACGATAAAACACAGAGACCTACGTGTGTTAATGGGAATCTAATGAAGGACTCAGCTGGTATCAGGATCACTTTAAGGGGACTTGGATTGGTACTGGTATCATAATTTCTTTCCAGCCATAGTATCCATGCAGATAATATATTACAGGTATAGTGAGACATTTTAGGAAATACATCATTTAACTTTCTTTCAGAGCTTTAGCAAAGAGGATCGACACCATGATAATGTCTCAATGGAGCAAAGAGCTAGATTAGTTTAGGCAAGGAGGAAAGAGGAGGGAAGCTACCAATTAAAAACAATATGCTAGCACCTCTGAAGCTAACACATTAACAAGTAGCAAAACAACAACTTTTCATTTTTACATTTCTGTTTAGTGTTTGTTAATTAGTGAGTTGAGGATGTGCTGGTTAGCAGATTTCTAACCTTTGGACAGAACCATGCTAGCTGTTTCCCCTAATTTCCAGTCTTAAGTCTAAGCTAAACTAAGCCAGGCTAAGCTAAACTAGCATAAAGTTCAATACACAGTGCACACACACACACAAGAGAAGTGTCAGTCTTCTCATCTTACTCTTGGCAAGAAAGCAAATAAGAGTATTTCCTTAGATGTCAAACTATACCTCATATTCGGTCCTTAAAGGCAAAGCTAAGTTATTTATTTAGTGCATTTCAACATCAAAGCGCTTTACATAAAACAAAACATAAAATGCATCATGATAACCTACAAAAGCAACACACAGCAAAATAAAAAAGACATTTAAACACAATTAAAAGTATTAAATTGGGTATTAAATTCAGCTAAAATAGAGACATAAGAGACACAAAACAGGAGAATAAAAAATTACAGTGCAGCGTAAGATATTATTTATGCATTTATAGATTTGTGTAAGTCTAACTACTCACATTTCTGACATCTCCTTAACTGAACTGGGTTTTTTGTGTAGGAAACATTAATGTTGGATTTCAGGGAAAAGCAGTCTTTTGAGTTTTACTGTATTACTATCTAGTGCTATCACCATCTAGTGGCCATTAGAGGAACTGCAACGCCACATTCAGCTTTGGGGGTCTAAATATTAAGTGATTAAAAGATGAGATGAGAATTTATTAGTATTTCATATTAAAAACACAGATCCATTTACAGCTATGTACAGTATCCTCTTAATGCATTAAAGCACACATTATTTTAATTGTGTGTATTTAACCAATGATTACATAATCTGCTGGCTGTCACACAAGTAAACACATTAACTGGTTGGGCAAATTTTTCTATTTCTGTCTGACGGAAGTTTGTATAGCAGCTTGTAATTCACCAGGGAGTAGGCACACACACACACACACACACACACACACACACACACACACACACACACACACACACACACACATATGTGCACACACACAAAAGTGAGGAACTTCTGTCACTGGAGAAGTACAATTAAAATGCTCTCTTAGCAAATCAATGACAAACAGTATTTGTGTCGTCACACGTTGACTGAATTAATTTCCTCTTTGTGTAAGTGACAGTAAACAGATTGTACCAGCTCAGCACTGACCTGTATGTGTGCACGCATGTGTGTGTGTGTATGTGTGCTAGTGTGTGTCTTGGGGTTTTTTGGCTGGTTACCTGTCCTATATTTCTGCAGAGGGGGCGGAGGGTTGATCTGTATAAAGAGACAAGGCAGAGAGACGTCTTCACATCATCATCCACTGACAGGTGAGGACACAGCGAGAAGAATCACCTCTCAGTCTGATTATTACTACTTTAACTTATCTTTTATTTTATATTTAATTAACAATCTGTTTCTGTGTTGCAGGTGAAAACACTCGCACTTCTCCTCGAGCTAAAAGGATAAAAGATAAATTCATCTACTTGAACAATGAAGGTCTCCACACTAGTCTCCTTCTTCCGTCCATCTGCCGCCGTGCTCGTCCTGCTGTCGCTGCTTCTGATTGGCTGGACCGAGCATGTGACAGCGGTTCCTGTGGCCCAGTCGCTTAGCGGACCACTGCAAGACCGCGACACATACGACGCTATCCAGAATTTGTCACAACATGTGAGTACTTTTAAGATTTGACACTTGTGGTACGATAGATTTCTATTCTATAACTATTTTAATCAGTTATTACTTTTATCACAACTCAAAAATCTGTCTCCAGATTTGACCCTTAAGTCTTATTCTGTAGTTTCTAGCTGATGCCTCATGTCTTTCTCCTCATGAAGTACATCTCAATCAATCAATTAAACTTTATTTATAAAACAGCTTTCATACAGGACAGTGTAGTTCAAAGTGCTTTACAGTGACTTGCCTGAAAAGCTGATAATGAGACATATCAAGAGAAAAGGATGGCTATCTGGTTTAAACATGATGCTAATAAGTCTGTCGGTGTCTTCAGGCTCAGAGTATGCAGTCGGAGGAACACACCAACATCCGACTGATCCCCAGAGTCAACGTCAGCCAGGTGAGAACTCTTCCGAAAATGTTCTCCACAACTTCTGAGAATTTTAAGAGTCCAACAATAAACGTTCTTGATCGCTGGTCATGTTGTGTTAGTCCTTCTGATCTCTGAACCTCTGATCTCTGACCTCCTCCAGGACCAGGTGAAGATCTGCTGCCTCCACGCCAACATCCTGGACTACTACCTGAGCAACGTCCTGCATCAAAGTGACATCGAACATCCCAGCATGCACCTGCTGAAGACCAACCTGGCCCGAGTCAGCGAGGACCTGAAGAGGCACGGCTGCGTAAGTGTCTTAACTGAGCTGTTTGTTGAATGACTGTTAAAGGAATAGTTTGCTAATTTATTGAGTTTGATACCAATCTCATAGCTAGCTTCATATCAACTGTAAAGACGTAAGAGTGGTATCAATTTCCTCATCGAACTCTCGGCAAGAAATCATCCCCAAAATCCAACTGTGCCTTTAAGATTCATGTAGCAGGAGAAGATCATTTGTTTGTGAGCATCATACAGTCTGTCGTTGAGCCAAAAAAATCCAATTATATACAAAAATATAAGAAAATATCCAAAATACCGCCATTGCTTCCTAAGAATGTGAGTTTTCAGAAGTTAAATATGAAGTGTTTACAGTTTGTATATGTGGTGGCGGTGTGGTTGATCTTAAAATCGATAACGACACTCTGTGGTTTCGATAAAGGAAAGGAAAGATGCAATAACACAAACAGAGAGAGAGACACAAAGAGATCGAACAGATAACAGCTGCTGCTGCTGCTAACCTACGGCTCTACATGTTTGTCTCTCCAGAGTGTGACTCACTACCACAACCATCACCACGCTGTGGAGTTTCGCAGAAAGCTCAAGGAGGTAAGATGTTCTTAAAAATCAAAGCGGAGCAAAGAAAGAAGACTCGCTTCAGCTGCTCGGAGCATTACTATCTTCTACAGACACTTCATTGTATTTCATATCCACACATAGCCTTATCGTTAAACCATGATTTTAAGATAAGTGATCTTTTAAAGCACAAACACTAAATATTCTTTGGTTACGTCTTCTCTAATGTGGAGATATGCAGGTTTTCTCTTGTCTCATCTGATAAGTTGGGAGAATGGAGATATTTGGACTTTAGGAAACTTTCTAATACCTCACACATCTTGTAAATGATTAGTTGATTAAATGAGAAGATAAATATGAAGATAATTGTCAGCTGCTTACATGAGAAGACCAAAACCAACAACGTCTTAATCCGTCTTAATCGGATTAATTCACATTTCTTCATAGACAAGCTAAACCTTTTTGTAGGATCAATTCTGCTGACTTTTATATTGACTGGCATTTATTGTGTTTTCTACAGTTTCTAATGTGTCTCTTTGTGTTTTTAAAGATGGACGGCGATCAAGGCATAATCAAAGCGGTGGGAGAGATCGACATCCTGTTCAGCTACCTGCAGGACTTCTGCATCGAGAGGAAAAACTAACTGCTGCTGCACAACGACGCCTCCACTGTTTCTACTCAACACTGAGCAGAGAGGCGCTTTTCTATTTATCATATTTATCAACCTTTTATACCAACGACTTTTATACTTTTATTTATTGATCTATTTAAATTGAAAACGTATTTAAGGTATTTTTTAAAACTATGAATGTACAATATTTATATTGACACTTTACGTTATTGATCTATTTATTGATCAGAATGTATTTATGCCTGAGCTGGAAGTACTCTGGCGTTGATCCTGTTGCCATGTTATTGGCGGATTATTAATGGAAAGTGTTACAGTATTTAAACTTCTCAGACTGTTGAACAGACTGAGAATCAGTTGAATGAACTGAAAATAAATAAAGTTTGGCTCTAATGTGAACACTGGCTTGTCTCTCTGATTTGGTCGCACCAGCTGGAGCTTGTGTTTGTATTCTTTGTCACTACTTGGTACTAGTTTTAAGCAATTTAACTCTTAAACAGGCAGCATGCACCAGGAAATACACACACACACATATATATATTTATACCTTAATAGGGGGAACGTATCCTGGTGGAGATACGACTCCGAAAATCCAAAATACCCAAAATATTTATTAAAGTATTTGTGGGAATGTTTATGAGATAACTACTAACATTAAAGTACATAAAAAGAATAATTAACATCTTATTTTCCAGTCCTGCCTGTTTAAGGGTTAATGTAACACCATTAAAACCTTTAACCTGTTAATCACTCGAGCTCCCAACCAACAAGAGTAAAACTGTCCCAATGCAAGAAATCACACCACAGGACATTAAAACACTTAAGAATAAAGTCACATCACAAACCGTTTGGTTCAGAAGAAGCTCGACTACCAAGCTAACGTAACCACTAGCTAAATTAAACGGAAGTCAAACACCCGAGCTCCTGACTGAGCGAGCAGCAGAAAGCCGCCTCCATATACGCATGGTGCACGCCAGCAGTCACAGCGTTCATGATATCTTCTAATTTAACAACGTTCGCACAAATGACACATCAAATGAATAATGAGGCTCCAGCAATAAAACTCCCACCACTGTCCGACCAACACTCGAAAAACAAAACTAACTTCCCTTTGTACTTTTACAACTACAAAATGATGACTTTGCTGTTTTGGGGGGTCAAAAGTTGCATGAAATCACTCACAATGGCTTCTTCAGTGTCTCCAAGTCTTTTTCGATTTATTTACATGGCATGGAGAAGGAGACTTGGTACAGGTAATGTTCAGATATGGTTTGGAAGACGATTGCATAACTACAAAGGGGATTGTTCACTTATGTAAAAGTGTAAATCGCTCCATGTTCCATCTTCATTTACTCTGACCCAGAAACATTTACGCTGACGCTTTCATCTCTGCAGACATCTCGGAAGCGCCTCCTTATCAAGATTATTCATATAGACCTCGTAGCTGCAGAGATATACTATAATCATTTCGGTTTTGTCATTTACAAACAGGACCCTGAGTCAGAGGCCAAAGCGGAAAACGTTGGTGTTTTTCAACCTGGACTCAATTTTCCCGCCTTTTTTGACCAATTGACAACTATCTTTAAAAACTGGGACAGTACTGAGTGAGGAAGTCTTGTTCTCATATCTCATGACAGTTGAGTTGTCTGTAAACTATCCAGCTATGACAGAGTTTGTTGAAGCTTAGTGATATCTAAAAGATTTATAAAAGTCGTGACTGAATATTCGACTCAGCCTCTCCTGAAACAAGACTTTGTTCGGCACAACAACGAACCAACCGGATCAATTGAACTGTGATACTGTCTATAATGTGGTCAGACTCTTATAGTAACAATCTGAACCGGTCAGAGGCGAAAACAAATCCTTTTAGTAGACGTACATTGACGAAGCTTGATTTTGAAGCTGCCGGGTGAAGCAGTCTCGCTCAATAATGGACATAAAAAGATGGGAAAACAGAGTTCAGGTTGAAAAATACCAAAGTTTGTCTTCAAGGAATGTATAAGTTAATCACTGTGGCATCACGACCTGTAACATAACCTCCAAAAACAACAGTTTAAAAGGCAGAAAGATAAAATAAACTCTCTTTTACTCATCTGAACAGGTCAGATATTGGCAAGCGAATGTTTGGCTTTGTCATTTGGTTCATTCAGCTAGCTTAGCAACAGTGAATATTCAGTAAAAATACTAAACTTTCTTTGTTCTGTGTAAACTTATGAACTTTATAGGCTCAGTTTTGAACTTGCAAACAGCTGAAGTTCTCTGTTTTCCAATGCAGGCCTTATTTTAATATCATTCCCCATCATTTCTAATCATAAACACAGAAAAAAAGTAACAATCAAAAGATAATAAAGACAAAGTACTGCACAGTATGAAAGGGGAGATCAATGGTAACAATGCAAAGAACAAGAACAGCAATGAAGATGACAATGACAAAGCAAATTCATGCTGAGAAGTGATGAGTCTGAGCAGCAATGGAGAGATTCAACGCCGTATCAAACAAAGACGTCAGCTGCTGCCAAAAAAAAGGAACCTGAGCTGTAAGATAATATTCTTCAGTGTGTCAAGTGAAGAGGAAACTTCCCGACCGTCTGACTGAACTGAGTCATTTTGTGTGTGATAATTCAGACTTGACGTTATACTTGAGTTTTTCCATTTGGGTGTTGAAGGCGTTTGGACCTGGCCCAACCTCTGTTACGTCCACGTCATTCTACGTCTATCAATCAATCGAATCATGACAAAAGTTATCCTAATTTGATCTATTTTTACATTTGAGAGCTGTATAAACACTATATATACATTTCTTTTAGCTCGACTTTTCCTTATGTAACCCACAGTGACATAAAATACATCTTTTTATTCATATTATATAAAATCCTCCTGGTACATACACTCTTCATTAAGGATGAATCAAACATGTATTAATGACTGATGGAGGGATTTATGAATGTGAATTGGTGATGACACTAACATAGGGGGAAGGTCTAGATCATGCGGCCTGTGGGCCAGAACCGGCCTGCCGAGGGGTGCAATCCCGCCCACTTTCCTTCCTGTGTTCTTTTCCTTCCTTCCTTCCATCTGTCCTTCCTCCCTTTCTTCCTTCCATCTGTCCTTCCTCCCTTTCTTCCTTCTGTCCTTCCTCCCATCTGTCCTTCCTCCCTTTCTTCCTTCCATCTGTCCTTCCTCCCATCTGTCCTTCCTACTTCCTTTTATCCTTTTATCTTTGTTCCTTCCTCCCTTGCTTCCTTCCATCTGTCCTTCTTCCCTTTCTTCCTTCTGTCCTTCCTCCCATCTGTCCTTCCTACCTCTCTTCAACTATCTGACCTGAGTCAGTAGATCTCAGAGCTCTGGGCTCAACTATCTGACCTGAGTCAGTAGATCTCAGAGCTCTGGGCTCAACTATCTGACCTGAGTCAGTAGATCTCAGAGCTCTGGGCTCAACTATCTGACCTGAGTCAGTAGATCTCAGAGCTCTGGGCTCAACTATCTGACCTGAGTCAGTAGATCTCAGAGCTCTGGGCTCAACTATCTGACCTCAGTCAGTAGATCTCAGAGCTCTACTGGGTTTATATTCTACTAACATGTCATTCATGTATTCTGGACCTAAACCATTCAGTGATTTGTAGACCAGTAGCAGAACTTTAAACTCTATTATATAGCAGACTGGGAGCTAGTGCAATGTGAGGTCTATCTCTGAGCTGTTGGTAGCAGTTGGTAATCCAGTGTTCGCCAACGCGTCCCCACCAACGCAGCCGGCTGTCGGGCTGTTTTCACTCTGAATCCACACTTACATACGACCTTTACTTAAGCGCATGAAGTCGAAAGAAGATGGACTGTCTTTAAGTTTTAGGGCTTGAGGCAATGGTACGGGGATCCTCCCCACCCCCCCAACACATACACACACACACACACGATCTATATATTTAAATTGGTGCAGAACTCTGCAGAAACCGCAAGTACACAAGACCTACTTACCTACTTTCATTGGTGTAGGTTTAGTTTCAAGTTGCTCCAAGTGTGTATATGTGTGTGTGTGTGTGTGTGTGTGTGTGTTTGTTGGGGGTTGGGGATGCCAATGATGTCAAAGGTAGCAGAGCACAAGTAAGACTGTGTGTGTATATATTTATATTTATATTTATTGATACACATTTAACTGTAAGTAAAAATCTAGTATTTTGTTTTTAATGATTTAATTAAAGATGAAACAATCCAAATAATTCCAGATTCTCCAGCGTGAGGGTTTTCTGTGGGTTTTTAGACTGTTATCAGATTAAATGAACAGTTTGAAGACGTCACTTTAAGCTTTGAGAATTAAAGATGAAGACTTTGTTTCCTCTGGTCATTTTAGAGACTCAAAGCTGAATCTCTTTTGTGTTCGAGGGCGGTTTGGGTTTGTTCTTCATCCCATTTAACAGGTGGCTGAAACCACTTCTGTCAAGATTAGACCTGACTAAGATGAGGCGATCGTGTTTCTGTAGTTACAAGATTTAAGTATTAGAAGCGATGTGACGTAGTTCAACAGTGAAGTTTTATAGATTCATATTCACGAGATGATTATTTCTTCTCAGCTGTAAGGAAGGCCCATCTAACTGTGTGATAAACCGCAGCATTGTCCTCCCTCCCTCCTCTGTTTTGACTGTTCCTTCTTTCCTCCTTTCCTTCCTTCCTTCCTTCCCTCCTTTCTTTCTTTCTTAAAGTGCGAACGTGCCAAAAAAGTCCTCACCTCAGGGTGTAAAACTCCTGGTCCTCACAATGATAGAAATACAAGCGCAAACACACACACACACACACACACACACACACACACACACACCTGAATTCTTCACAGTTCATTTACCTCTCAGTTGCAGGGGGGCAGGTTCAGGTTCAGCAGCTTTGTACCTGTGTGATGTCATCTCAGGGGATTTCCCACACAGGTAAAACACACACACACACACACACACACACACACACACACACACACACACACACACACACAAAAAAACAATACTGCTGCCAAGATAAAAGGTTTCCTCACACCCAACCTCACATGCAACTACAATAACTCCAGACCGCCAGTCGCTGTGCTGCCCTCTGGGTGCAGGTCCCCGAGGTGCAGGGGGGGAACGGGGGGGGGGCTCGCTTTGTGTGTTGTTGTGTGCTGGTGTGTTGTACGCCCATGTTTGTTGTGTGATGATGTGTGTAAAGTGTAATGTTGACTTTCCCATGATGTACAGGGCTGTGAAAATGAATAATAAAGTGTGACGGACTGAGCAAAGAAATAAGGAAACAACAGCAAACTTCCCGGTGTGTGTGTTTGTGTGTGTGTGTGTGTGTGTACATGTGTGTGTGTTTGTGTGTGTGTTTGTGTGACGAGGATCTATATTTAGCCGCTGTACTTTTTGTGTTGAGCAAAGACAGTTCACACGATGATGTCACACATGATGGGCGGAGGGGGGGGGGGGGGGGGGGGGGGGGGTCTGGAGATATTTAAGGAAACAGCGCTAAAAATAAAGAATAAAGAATTGTTTTTTTTTTTTAGAGACACAAATCTTTATTATTCTGTTAACGCTGACACTGATAGTTGAGTCTGTGGTGATTTCAGGAATGTTGTTTTTATCTCTTGTAATAATGAGCGGTGACGTAGGTTGTCTAATGTTTTCTCTGATGATGCAACAAAAGGCACCACTGCACTTTTATTTTATGAGTTTAATAGCGGAATAACTTTTATTTAAAGCCACTATCTTGTATATTTCTATATTTGGTTTGGGGCTGCATGATTACAGTTACATAAAGCTAAATTAAAGACAAATTAAAGACAATCGACTTTTGACTATATTTCTTTTTTTTTCTCTTTCTCTTTTAATTAGGAAGGTAAGGAGGAAGGAGTGGGAGGGGTTGGAGGTAGGAGGGAATAAGTGGTTGTTGTTGTTTTTGAAAAAGGAAAAAGTCCTTATCTCTCATTGTATGTACTTGTGCCTGTCAAATGAATAAAAACGTTAATAAAAAAAATAAAAAATAAAGCCGCTATCAACTATATTTTCTATAATAACCAACCATGTTCCATCAGTGTATAATGTGTTTGCGTCTCATATTAACCCTCGCGTCGTCCTCCCGGGTCAAATTGACCCTGTCTCTTTTGACTGTTCCTTCTTTCCTTCCTTCCCTCTTTCTTTGCTCCCTCCTCCTTTGAATCCTTTCCTCCTTCCTTCCTTCCCTCCCTCCTTACTCCTTTCCTTCCTTCATTCCTTGCTTCCTTCCTTCCTTCCGCCCTCCTTTGCTTCCTCCCTTCCTTCTCTCCTAAATTCCTTCCTCTTTTCATCCTTACTCCTTTCCTTCCTTTCTTCCTCCCTCCTTACTGCTTTCCTTTCTTCCTTCTCTCCTTACTTCCTTCCTCTTTTCCTCCTTACTCCTTTCCTTCCTTTCTTCCTCCCTCCCTCCTTACTGCTTTCCTTTCTTCCTTCTCTCCTTACTTCCTTCCTCTTTTCCTCCTTAAGTTCTTCCTTGACCTGAGGACAACAGGAGGGTTAAAGAACCTGCAGAGAATTATTAGTGACTCTGCAGCTTTATGGAGCTTTATAGATGAGTTTCAGCTGATTGTTTACATAGTGGAGTGTTTAGATACTGGTGGAGAACAAAAACAGAGCTAAAAGAGAGTGAATATTGGGACTTATGTTCAGCAGATGGAGAGAAACACGACTCCTAATGACTGATAATGTTGATCAGTGAACTGCTTGATGTAGAAATATGAGTTCAGGATGGAAACTAGAGGACAAAACATGAGTTAATGCAGGTTTAAGTGAAAGTGCAAAAGTACTGGCAGCAAGTATAAAAAAGGTAAAAATACTCATAATGCAAAATGGCCCAATTTACAATTACGGTTACGTTTTCATACGTCCGTTGAGCATAAATGGGCCTTAAGAGCATCAAAAAACAACACAATGCAGGATTACTGATCATACTTCTATTCAGTGATTGATGAAGCCAGAGAGAAATGTGTCAAAAGGTTAAATGAAGACTAATGTTATACTTTCCACTTATTTTTTTATTGATTTTAAGATTAATACACAGAAACAAGGTATAAACTTTTTCTTCACAGACATCTAAACACCACTTTTTCTTTTCTTTTTTTATTTATTTTAATTGATTTATTTACTTATTTTTTTATTATTATTATTATTTTTATTTAATTTTTTTCTTCCATCTACTTTTTCTTTTCTTTTTTAAAATGTTTTTTTTAATTAACTATTTTTATTATTTTTTTAATTTAGTTATTTGTTTAAATTGATTTATTTATTTACTTGTATTTTATTATTATATTTTTTTTATTTATTTATTTGTTTAAATTGATTTATGTATTTACTTATTTTTTTTATTTATTTTATGTATTTTTTTTCCCCCTTCTAAATTTATTCTTGGTTATTGGTATGGGTTTTTTTTTCTTTGGTGTTTAGATAAATATGTAAACACTAGTGATAAAAATGTAACATCAGCTTCTTGTGAAAAACTCCAGTTACTGTAAAAACCACAACCAAAGTACCTCAGCGAGTTTACTCTGCAGGTCCTTCGGCTCTACGTGACACCACATGAGGAAAACTGTTGAGTCTTTGAAGTTTGGAAAATTTCCAACTTTTACTTTCTGTTGTGCTCACTGGCCTTTTTTTTTCTTTGCATAAACACATTAAACATCTGTGTCACATTCAGAGTCAGTGATAGACTCAACCTGCTGGATTTTACACTGCGAGAGGAAACTTTGGGGATGTCGACACAGGTGCAGGGAAAACATGCAAAAAGCCCTTTGAAAGGAAGAAGCCGTCCATCATGATGTGACACAAGAAGAGATCAGATTACTGTACTTTCAACAGGCGGCAGTTTATCTGTTACGCAATCAGTTCAATCAGTTCAATCTTTACTTCCTTTTAAACCTCAGATTGTATCTCTGCATTATTGTGTCGTTTTCAATCTGCACACAGTCTGATATGAGATTTAAAAAAAAAAAAAAAAAAAACTCTTAAAGCAAAGCACTTTCACTCTTTTATATTTCATTTTCAATTTGTGTGTGTGTGTGTGTGTGTGTGTGCAGGTTAGTTTATATACATATGAAACACTTGTGCAGTATATGCACACTGTGATAGAGTAGAGCTACTAAATTAATGCATTATAATTAGGGCTGTAAAATGATTAATTTTTTAAATCGCGATTAATCGCAGAATGCCCGTAGTTAATCGTGATTAATCGCGTTTTGAATTGCATGTTTAAAATCCTGTTATTTTCCATTTGAAGGCAGTTTTAAGCCCATAATGTAAAGCATTTCTTACTAGAGTGTCTTAACTGGGAATCAATCACGGCTCTGCTGCGACTCCCACACTCCAAAATGGTCCTTTGGTGGAGCTGAGGCTGGCTTGGCTGCACCTGGGTGTTTAGCGTGGAGGTGCTAACTCAAACTCCACGTACTCCGGTGGTAGTTAAACTCCGTTTGACACAGGTTGCATTTTACTTTTGACTTGTCAACTGAAGCGTCTGGAAGTGTTTTAAAGTTAAACAAGCCGTTCAAAAGTCCAGTAGCTCTCTTACTTTCCATCAGCGCGGTAGGTTTACTGCAGGAGGCCACTTCAAAGCATAGCGCTACAGCTAGAGGAGCCGTCTACGGGGGAGTAGAAGGGACAAAAAGGCTTGCAACATTAAAATGCGATAAAAAAAATAACGCATTATGGATTGCATTAATCTAATCGCAATTAACGCGTTAACACTGACAGCCCTATATTATAATTGATTATAATGACATAATTAAGCAGTTAAAAGGTACATATACTAAAATTATAGGCATAAAAAATGTACAAAAAAAACTTTCTGGAGAGAGACTTTTTGAGTTTTACAAATGTAAAATATAATCCCTGTTATTAATCTTTGGAGCCATTTCTAAACTAATGAGACCAAAGTCTTCATAATAAAGGAACATTTCACTCTCTGATGTGTTTTTAATAGTTTTTGGAATAAGATACATAAGACTTTGGATACACACACAACAGTTGATAGATCAGTTCATTGTTTGGTGTCATTTTAAAACCAACTCCAGAGGAAATGTATCCTGCAGCCAAGTGAAACCACATGAGCTCAAAACAAAGCACCGCAGCGTTCGATGCAGCCGGGTCATGTGACGAAGCCTAACCTGCCGCCAGTGACCGAGGCGAGCTGCAGGAATATGGGTCAGAGAGCGTCTGAAACACGCCGCCCCGGAAAACAAACCTGCAGAGTCACCGCTTCAACGCCAAAGATGAGAAAGCCGCAACCTACTTTGATTTTCAGCCACAACGCCAAAAAATCTGGTTACCAAAATAAACCCGGCAATCCAGCGATGACATCATCACAACAGGAGGCTCAGAGACAAGTTTTTTAGTTCAATTCAGTTCAGTTCAGAGCTTTATTGTCCCTCAAGGGGAAATTTGGTTTGCAGTGACAGTAACAAAAAACAGCTAACACAACAACCATAAATAGATAAATACACAGTGACATACAACACAACCAAACCTGATAAGAACAATTTCAATCCGAATAGAAATAAGAAATGTTGTTTTTAGGGTTTGTAAAGGTTAACTGTATTGATGCACGTCACGTGGGACAAAAGAACATTTGTACCTATTTGTTGGTGCTCGAGGTAGCCGAAATCTCCGACCAGATGGCAGGGGAATGAATTCCTCCAGAAGTGGATGATCAGAGCCGGACAAGATGCACCGTGCTTTTTTAAAAACGAGAGAGAGAGAGAGAGATAGAGAGAGAGAGAGAGAGAGAGAAAATATAGTGGAAGAATGGAGAATTCACCAACTTCTCACTTGATTTCTAACCTCAGTAAACGTTTTCAAAATGTGTTTATGGTCTCAATCGCTAGTTTAAAGCCTTCTTCAATGCAGTATGATGTTCATTTGGGACATTTTGGCCTCCCTGATTTTATATGTGACGATACGTCATACCCATACGTCCGTCCATGACTCCGCCTCATGCCCATATAAGTAGAATCCGTGTTTTTATTTTTCCCAGCATGCACCTGAAATTTTCAAGATGGCGCTGCCTAGATTAGAAACTATTGGCTTCCGAGCAGCAGTCCACAAACCGATGGGTGACGTCACGGATGTTACGTCCATTTCTTATATACAGTCTATGACCACTCCACGAAGTCCATCACAACTGGCCCATGGTCAACCTCTCCATCCTGGAGCAGACGGACTAAGACTGTGTCGTCATTGTAGTGACTTCTGCAGTCATTTGTGTATAAAATAAATCGTCATGGGGACAGGACACACCCCTGTGGAGAGCCTACCTGACTGACTGAGGCCTGCATGTTTTAGACTTTTTCTGCACAGTAACTAGGACTAGGTTTAATCCTTCCTTCCTACCTCCCTCATTCTTTCCTCCCTCCCTTCTTTCCTTCCTACCTCCCTCCTTTCCTTCCTTACCTCCCTCCTTATTGCCTCCCTCCTTTCCTTCCTTACCTCCTTCGCTCTTTCTTTCCTCCATCCTTCCTTATTTCCTCCCTCCTTTCCTCCTTTCTTCCTTTCCTCCTTCTCTCCCCCCCCCCTTCCTTCCTTCCTTCCTCCCTCCTTTCCTTGGACTTAACTAAGACAAGAAAAACTTGTTCCTCTCAGAGTGTTTAAGCATTTCTCTGTGCTTTCCAAAAACTGTTGATGATTTATGGTTGTGACAGCACTGTGGTGAAGGTCTGGTTTAGGCACATTTCACATTTCACAGGTCAGTGAGGTGTTTTATTGTGTTTCCATGTGGTTTAGTTCAAATTTAAAGGGTTAAAATGTGAAAATAAATGTATGAATAACTTCACACATTCTTTTTTTGTGGACCCAGCATCAAATTTCTGCTTTTAATCCATTTAGAGAGAATATATCAGAGGATTATGGTAAAAATGTCTAAGTGGTGTAACCATAAAAACCAAGTAATTCAGCTGCCAAAGATCAAATAAAGCATATTATATTTATCAATGAAAAAAACAACAACATTCACAATCACTATTATGGTCCAGGAGAACATATTGTAGAATATTAGAATATATGATTTTTGAGTTTTTGAATAAACGCAGGTCAAATTTGGATATTTGGACATTTGCAATATAAGACTGCATCAGTTGCACAATTTTTAAAAACAAAGAAGAAGAAGCATTGTATCTCCATTTTTGTATATTGAGGGTCACATTAGATAGAGTATAGGGCAGGGGTGTCAAACATGCGGCCCATGGGCCAGAACCGGCCCGCCGAGGGATGCGATCCGGCCCACTTTCCTTTCTGTGTGCTTTTCCTTCCTTCCTTCCTTCCATCTGTCCTTCCTACCTTCCTTTTTTCCTTCCTTCCATCTGTCCTTCCTCCGTTTCTTCCATCTGTCCTTCCTTCTGACCTTCCTTCCATCTGTCCTTCCTACCTTCCTTTTTTCCTTCCTTCCATCTGTCCTTCCTCCGTTTCTTCCATCTGTCCTTCCTTCTTTCCTTCCTTCCTTCTGTCTGTCTGTCCTTCCTACCTTTCTTCCATCTTTCCTTCCTTGTCATCTTATTTCCTTCCTTCCTTCCTTCCTTCCTTCCCTCCATCTTTTTAATGATCCGGCCCACATGAGATCAAATTGGTCTGTATGTGGCCCTTGAATGAAAATGAGTTTGACTCCCCTGGTCTAGGGTATGCTGTTCGGACTCTGCCTCGATAAATGCACTTTATACTACCCGTCACTTTAACTATGTTTTATCTGTATATGATGTTTTAGCTTGTTTTTAAATTAGATTTAATTTATTTTAGTATCTGAGACCTGAGTACTATATCTCGCTCACATGTCTGACATGATGACTGACAAATAAAGCATCTTGAATCTTGATTTCTTATATCTCTCAAATGTAAAAATGGGTCAAATTTGACTTAAAACTGATAAACTTCTGCAAAATGTAACAACGTACTCCTCTCCTAAAGCGAAGTGGAGAATGGGGTTGAGGTGCAGGAGTTTTAATTTTAATCAGCAAGCACTGCAGAGGTTGATCTGTTACCCCCCCCCCCAAAAAAAAAAAAAGATTTGACAAAAATCACTCTTTGTCATGTTTGCACTTTCACTGCAGAAACAAACACAGACAGTTAAATGTTTGCTGAGCTGCAGAGTCAGTGTGGCTGTTTGACCTGGTTACTGATCTGACTTCCAGGAACTCTCACACACACACACACACACACACACACACACACACACACACACACACACACACACTTGAAGACTTTCCTACATTCACTTGTCACATTCACTCACAAACAGACAAACAGAGATCGACTTCTTCTTCTTCTTCTATGGTGCCGGCGTGCTGACATCTTCGTTCTTCGCTCAATCTGGGTCGGACGACTCAGAGCTTTTTCTGAAACCTGCCGGAGTGGAAAACGAACCTGCAGAATCACCGTTTCCCTCGGTCTGCGTCACCGAATCCGCAACCTACTTTTATCTGACCGCACATCTAAACACCAAAACCAGGCGTCCCCCCCCCCCCCCCCCCCCCCCCCTCCTCCTCCCCCCACGACGGGAGGCGGTGACATCATCACGGCGGCGGCGAAGACTCAGCAGAAAGAAGGAGGGATGGAGGAGAGGAAAAGGAGGAGAAATGAGACAAACGATTGGAAGGAAATAAGGAAAATAACCGAGGAGGAAGAAAGAAGAAGAAGAAGAAGGGAAGCGAAAGAAGAATTAGAGAAACAGTGAAGAAGAAGAAGGAAAGGATGAAGGATGGAGGGAAAGGAAGGATAAGAGGAAAAATGGGAGAGAAAGAAGGGAAAACCAACAAGAGAAGAGAAAAAGAAAAGAGAAGAGAGCAAGGGAGGGAAAAGGAGATGGAGAAAGAGAAGGGTAAAATGAAAGAAAGGACAGAAAGAGGCGAAAAAGGAAAAGGACAGGGAGAGACGAGAGGAAAGAGAGGAAAGGAGGGAAGAGAAGAGGAGGAAAAGAGGGAAGAGAAGAAGTAAGGAAAGAGAGGAGAAAGGAGAATAAAAGAGGAAAGGAAGAGGAGGAGAGTGGAGGAGATAAAAAAGGAGAAAGAGATAGAGAAAAAAAGTAGGAAAGTAGGAAAGACAGGAGGAATCAAGAAGGAAAAAAAGGAAAGAAGTTAGGAAGGAGGAAATGAGGTAGGAAAAAAAAAAGAGAAGGTGACATCACCGTGGAGACTCCTTGGAAAGTCGCAGCGATGAGTCAGGCATTTCTAAACTTCAGGAAAAACTTTTTGAAACAGGAGAAGAGGTGAAAAAAAAAAAGAAAAAAAAAAGAAGAAGAAGAAAAAGAAGAAGAGGGGGAGTGGTGACAGAGGAGGAGAAGAAGAGAGGAGGAGGAGGTATAAAAGTAGCAAAGGGGAGCGAACCTGCTGCAGTTGAACGATCACGTCTGTTCACACCATGCTGCTCCTCCTCATCCTCATCCTCGTCTCCACGGCAACGGCCCAGCGAGGGCTCACCTGCCGGGAGGAAGTTCCCACCGAGCTGATCCGAGACCTGTGGAGCCGAACCACAGAGCTGATCGACAAACTGCCGGTAAGATCAATAACTAATAATATCGCTTATCAGACTGATGATCAATTAAATATCATTATTTAACTTTTTTTAATTGATTAGCTTGCCGATCAATACTTTAACTAATCAATTAAAGACAAATAATCACTTTTACTCACTTATCCACTAATCAATCATAATGGCTATCTGCTAACTAATCAATATACCAGTTTAAAATCAATTAATATATGATAATACATTTTATTGATTAGTTAGTTTAGCGTCAATTACATGATCATAATAATTATTGATTAGCCTGCCGATCAATACTTTAAACAAATCAATTAAAGACAAATGATCACTTTTACTCATTTGTCCACTAATCAATCATAATGGCTGCCTGCTAACTAATCAATATACCAGTTTAAAATCAATATATTTTTGATTGATTAGTTAGTTTACCGTCAATTACATATCAATAATAACTCTCATCATGATCATAATAATTATTGATTAGTGCGCTGATCAATATGTCAAGCTTGTGGAGTTTGCTTAAAAAATCAGAAATAACTATATTGATTATGTGCAACAATCAATAAGTCTATATATGACTCTTATTGAACAGTTTGCCGATCAATATATCAATATGATTAAGATGCTGATCAATAATACATGTCAGATTACTTTCAATTAAAGATTAGTAATAGCTCTTATTGATTAGATGTCAAAGTCACTTCTTATTCATCCTATAATCACTTTTATTGATTATCAGTTTCCGATCAGCTGCAAACACTCATTGTTTAGTCTGATCAATAAGTCAGCTTTCTATCAGTTAATGCAGAGCAATGATGTCACTTATTGATTAGTCTGATAATGTCAGTTTTCTATCAATTAAAGATTAGTAATAGCTGTTATTGATTAAGAAGTGAGTTTGATATCTAATCATCTTATAATCACTTTTATTGATTATCAGTTTACGATCAACTGCATACACTAGTTATTCTAGTTAGTCTCATTGTCTAGTCTCCTGATCAATAAGTCAGCTTTCTATCAATTAATGCAGAGAAATGATAATGCTTATTGATTAGTCTCATAATGTCAGTTTTCTATCAATTAAATATCAATGATGTCACTTATTGATTAGTATTGATCGGTGGAGTCGTACAGGGAAATGACTCATGAAGGAAGTCTGTAAAGGAAGCTGCAGGAAAAGGATTAAACCTTGTATTCCAATCAATAATCAATATTTTTTGTTGGTATTTTCTCTGATCTGAGCATCGTGGCAGATTTATTGATTACGTCACCGCAGCGTTCAATCGTTCATATTGACGAGCGAAAGTGTGTGAGCACAGATTTGTCGGCTGATGTTCGGTATCAGACAGGAAGTGAAAGTGTGAAAAGCTGCAGTTTTTTAAACCAGATCAAAGCGTCCGATCAGATCAAAGACTCCTCAGAGTGAAAACACAAAGAGCATCTTCATCATCATCATCATCATCATCATCACGCTCATTATCTTCATCACCATCATCATCTTCTTCATCACAGAGTTTTACATGATGAAAATAAAAGTGAATCAGCTGTTTAATCAATAATGAATAGTTGCAACAATACTTAAAATAAAGACTAGAAGATAAAAACGAGGTTAACCCTCCTGTTGTCCTCGAGTCAAGGAAGGAAGGAAGGAAGGAAAGAAGAAGGAAGGGAGGAAGGAGGAAAGAAGGAAGGAAGGAAGGAGGGAGGGAGGGGAAAAGGAAAAGAGGATGGGAGGAAAGAAATAGAGAAGGAGGGAGGGAGGAAAGAAGGAAGGAGGGAGGGAGGGGTAAATGAAAAGAGGAAGGGAGGAAGGTAGGGGGAGGAAAGAAAGGGAGAAGGAGGGAGGGAGGAAAGGAAGGAAGGAAAGAAGGAATGAGGGAAGGAAAGGAAGGAAGGAAGAAAGGGGGAAAGAGAGGAATGAAGGAAGGAGGGAGGGAGGGGAAAAGGAAAAGAGGAAGGGAGGAAGGTAGGGGGGAGGAAAGAAAGGGAGAAGGAGGGAGGGAGAGAGGAAAGGAAGGGCAGAAGAGAAGACGAAAGGGGGATGGAGGAAGAAAAGAAGGAAGGGGGAAAGAGAGACAGAGGGAGGGAGGAGGGACAGGGGAAGGAAGGAAGGAAGGAAGGGTTACTTCCTTCCATCCTCCCTTCCTTCCTTTCTTCCATTTTTCCTTTCTGACTTCTTTTCCTTCCTTCCTTCCATCTTTTTAATGATCCGACCCACATGACATCTTATTGGGCTGTATGTGGCCCTTGAATGAAAATGAGTTTGACACCTCTGCTCTAAGGAAATTAAAAAGGCCAAATGAATCTCATTAACTCAACAGTAACAAATGAACGTGTTGTTTCCATCTGCAGACAGACGATCCTCCCTTCTGGCGTTTGCTGCCCAAGTTCTGCACCAAATGTCCAAAGGTCAGTAAACCTGCGTCTGGTGGTCTTGGTTCAGCTCAACCACGACCGCACACATCAGCCACTGCCAGGCTAATACTGAACAAACCAGCTTTCTAATCTCACGCTGAATGAGAACATGTTTTATAGTAGAGTATCTTTGAATGTTTGTAGAGGACACGACATTAACTGTGATCACTGGAAAGCTGAAGTGTCCTCTTGCCTCGATAGTATCTTGTTTTTCTCATACAGGAAGTCTAGATGCTTTAAAATGGAAAATATGAAGTTGTGTTTTTGACATGAGAAGCTGTAAAGTTAATGTTTGGAGGTGGCTGACGATAAAAACCCAAACACCTCATCAGTTGGACTATTTCTAAACTGAAGTCAGACATGAGTAAATCAGGCAGATTATAAGAAAAGCAGATGTAGGGTTACCTGATGACGCTTTCTCCTCTCCTCAGGATGTGATCGGCTGGCTGGAGCTGCGGGATTTGATTAACGTCTACCAGAGGAGAGTGTTCAACCAAGACTCCGTCCAGAAGCTCCTCCCCCCCCACTACGACGACCTGCTGTACCGACTGCAAGACACACTGATGCACTGTGTGAGTACACACACTATAACACACACTGTAACACTCACTGCAACATACATTTCAACACTCACTGCAACATACATTTCAACACTCACTGTAACACTCACTGCAACACTGTGAGTACACACACTGCAACACACACTGCAACACTCACTGCAACACACATTTCAACACACACTGCAACATACATTTCAACACACACTGCAACACACACTGCAACACTCACTGCAACACACATTTCAACACACACTGCAACATACATTTCAACACTCACTGCAACACACACTGCAACACTGTGTGAGTACACACTGCAACACACATTTCAACACACACTGCAACACTCACTGCAACACACATTTCAACACACACTGCAACACATTTCAACACACACTGCAACACACACTGCAACACTAGCTAATCTGTATGTGTGTACTTTGTGTTTTAGGTTTCTTCATCTGAACCTTCAAAATGGCACAAAAAAATTAAGAAACTGGAGAAGAAAATCAAAAAGGTAAAAACTAAATGAACTACTACTGCCACAACTTTCACTATTAATGCTGTCACTATGCTACTGATGCTAATGCTATCGATGCTAATGCTATCACTATGCTACTGAAGCTAATGCTTCTATGAGCTGCTGGTTCTAGTACTGCTGCTACTACGAGGATACAACTATTACAGTTGCTGCTACTTTATGCTAATAATGCAACTAAATCTGTTAAATAATGTTACTGCTGCTACTCTGGTGCTAATGCCAACACTTCTAACATACTACCATCTATATTAATACTACTGCTGCTGCTGCTACTTATGCTAAAACTGCAACTTATATTATAATGTATATATTAAAACTAAGCTGCTGCTACCACTATAATCACCACCACTATCACTACTACTGCTAATATACTGCAACTAATCTTACATTACTGCTACTGCTACTACTGGTACTAAAGCTAATACTACTAGTAGGCCTCTGCTACCACTATTGCTACTACTGCATCTGCTACCTGTGTTGATACTGCAGCTACTAATGTTATAGTCTGTGTAAAGTCAAAACATATTATACATGTTGGAAAATGGTTACAGAAAACATGTGAAAAGGCTGATAACTATGCAGTACTGAATTGTGGAGATAGAGCCTTGAACTGTTTCTCACTCTCTCATTTTTCCTGATTTTCTGAGCCTGCAAAAAACAGTCTACAGTTTGCCAGTTAGCCACCGAGCTAGCCGCAGAAAGCTCTCAGACATAGCATCCATGTTTCTGGTAGAGGTGGTGACTTTGATTGACGTGGAGGGGGCGGGGCTTCAGCGATCTCGGCGGGAACGCCCACAGCGTTTTGAAGCCTTATTTCATATATTTGGCGATTTTTTTAATCATTCAAATTTGGCAGGGTGGTTAACAACACACTTTTCTGTGGTATGTCTAACTCAGAACACATATTTATTCTTACTTTACATAGACTTTAGAGTTACTTCTGATAGTACTATACTTATATTATCACTACCAGTAAACTACTAGGCTACTGCGCCTGCTACTATTGGTACTAAAGCTAATACTACTACTACTACCTCTGCTGATGTTACCTGTACCGTACCAAATACTACTAATGTTACTGCTGCAATTGGCACTGCTGACATAAGAGAGCTTGCTGGAGACATTTTTGAAGTTGAGTTTAATTTTTTCATCAACAGAATGAGTGTCTAATATGTTTTTTAAAAAAGTTTTGAACAAATGAGGTCTGTAGAGGTCTGTAAAACATCACATTTAGGCTCAATGAGGAAAAAAAATGTGTCATATGTAAATACAGTACTACTTAGACTTAGTTATTCATCCATCCAGTGGTTATAAAACAATATAAATCTATATTATTCAAATGATTAATACCATCCACTGCTTTTATTGACCTAATAAATATACTAATATACTAACGTACTTATCTGTCTGCCGAGGAAGAAGGCTGAAGGTCCGATGAAGGCTGTAGCAGAGTTCACCTTCATCCTTAGATGGATTGACGAGCTGACACAGCAACGCGCCCTGTAGATCGTCATCAACATCATCATCACCATTATCGTTAAGATTCCCTATCTTCATGTTTTCATTTTGACTTAATTTTTGTAGCATACAGTAGATGTCTATTCTACTATTGACTATTTTATTGATTACTGTGAGGGGGAAATCAGCAGCATAGTAGCATTTTCTCTCAATCCTCTCCTCACTTTATTGTTCTCCAGTAAAATGTTTGCGTATTGTTGTTTGCTCAATTTTGTATCAGCGGCACATATAACTTTTGTATGTCAAAATCTGTGGAAAGATCAGGATATCGTGGTGCAAATAGGCCAAAACTTAAGAGTTAAGTTATCATCTCGATCATTATCCTCCAGCGTGGAGTACTTGAAGAAGTCTTTTTCTAAGTATTGATTACTTTAAAAAAAAAAAAGTTTTATATTTAAGTGAAATTAAGTTATTTGTCAGAAAATATTTATTACATTTTAGTATTTGCTGAAAAGTGTTAAAAGTACTTGAAATTTAATATATTGAATTTACAATAATATGAAGACAGATATTTTTATATGAAGTATTGTAACTATATATTTTATTTGTCAATGAGATTAATAAATTATTTGATGCTGGTGACTCATGTTGGTTCCTGATTATCAAAGTGTGAGTTTTGAGTGTTGTCGCCATCTGCTGGTCAATATGTGTCACTACAATATTTGAATTATATGTATACACATGTGCTGCTGTACTTATTTATGTATGAAAGGAAAAAAAGAAAGGAGGATAAATGAAAGGTAGAGAAAGTACAAAAGGAAAGAGGATGAAAGAAATGACGGAAAGGTGGTGAGGATATTAAAGGAGAAGAGGAAACTTGGCAGAAATGGACAACTGAAAATAAAAAAGGAGAGGACAGTGAGTGGAAAGGGGGCAAAAATCAATTTGAAAGAGGAGAGGAGTAGAAAGTAAAGGCAAAGAATGTAAAGACTGATCAATTGATTGATTGACGGCAGAGGAGAGGAGAGAAATCGAAACAAGGTGATCAAGGAACAAAAAAAGTGGCGTTGAGGAAAGTAAACGAGGAGAGGAGTCACATTTTGTTTCCTAAATTCAAGGATTTAGATTTTGAGGTTGGAATTCAGCTTGAGTTCATGGAAGTACAAAAGAAATTGTTCACCCAAAAGCCAAACTGAGTCATGGTCCACTCCTTTACCTGTCAGTGGAAACTCCCGTGAAGTTGTGGGACAACTGCCAAAACCTAAAGTAACATCTCCGCGCCCACATGCTGACACAACACTGAACTGAACGAATCATCACAATCGCGGCGCTGAATTAACCACACTGAGGCAAGTTTACATCAAACCTCATCAGGATTCAACAAAAGCAAAGAAACTATCACAATTCACTCTATTTGTGACTTTTTTATCCTCTTTTAGCACCTTGCATTGGTTTTGCTGCACATTTCCTTTCCAATAAACCAGCAGCAAACAGCAGACGTACATGAAACACGACTACAGTGGGTTGCTCATCATGTGGCTCGGTGTCTGCTGGTTGCTAACGCATTAGCCACAATGGCTTTTGCCGGAGCTGTATGTCTTCTAGCTTGTTTCTGTTTGAGTTCTTCTGCTTCCACATGGCAAAATAATACATAATGCATCAACTTCCTGTGCATCCAGTACAGAGATAGATAGGCAAAGAAGTTCCTATGGTGCATTCACATGAGTCAGCAGAATGCAAGATGGGAAACGAGGGAGAAAAGTCAAGTTATTCCGACTTGTTTTCGACATCCAAAGATGGTTAACCCACTGCCAGATAAGGTACTTTTAATGTGTATTTGAGAGGTCTGTTTACAAGTGAAATCAGCTATAAACAAACAACTCCATTAAAACTAGCTGACTTGGTTGGTGTAACTATAATGAAGGAAGGGGCATTACACCACAATACCAACGTTCTCATGCTCGCCTTGGTGCTAGACTTTGGTACCGGTTCTGTTGAAGCCTTTGGGAGGTAAATGGAGCATATTAAAACCCGACATACCTATAGCATGTGACCTCGATGAAGAAATGCCTCTACCAAATGAAACAACACGCTTAACTGTTTTTTCCAAATATGCACGTTGGTTTTATTTGCTGTTGGTCTGCAAATAGCTCGAGGCGAGTCAAATTAAAGTGTTGACCATTGCAATTAAAAAAAAAAGTGGTGATCCTGTCCTAATTATGGTGATATAGTTAACAATATCTATATTCTTAATTTACTCTAAGGAGGCCGCTTTACAATGATTGACAGAGCCAATATTAGCTTTTATATCACACATTCAAATGAAACGCTTAAAAACCTCATCTGATTATTAATTGTACATCAGTAGGCTATAAACTTACCTTCATCTATAAAACAACACAAGCATACGTTTCATGGCAATCAGAAGTCAATCATCCGAAAACAGTGAATCATAATTATTAATTAAACAATATTAAACCAACACTTGGGCTGTACTCTCATTTGTCTGGTATCAGAAACTGTTGATTACATAACGTTAGCTTCATTCAGAGTTACTTGCTAACGTTAGTCTGTTATGAACCTCAATCACTTATGTATAAATCTAGCGTAACATTGATTGGACACTAAGTGCACCAAGAGCTTACAGTGAAATAATGGCCTTCTTTCTTTTTTGTTTCCTTGGTTTGTATTTATATTCTGGAGCTCTATTGGAATATTTTGTATGATTTAAAAGTATAAACTCCTTATGTATTTTATACAGGTCCCTCAGTTCCAGACAGGCCTAGCTTATTCTGTTCAGCTAAAACAAGAAGTTAAAAATACTGTGGATTGACAAACAACACTATATTCACTATATTTAGTTTTACTGACTTTTAATGAAGGGTGTCGGATGATGTAAGGTTTCTGTTTGTTGAGTAAGAGTAAACTGAGAGATGTATTGCAGCAGTCATCACCAAACGGCAGACATCAAAGCCACTATGCGTCATTAAATTTTATCAATGGGGCCATAATTTCTTAAATTACCATCTGCACACTTATAAGAGGGCTTGATTTGAGAGATTAAGACCAGTTAAGAGCATTACAATGTGTGTTTTTGTGCAATAACGTACTGAGAGAATATGCAGAAAATACAAATTTACAGAAGATTACATAGCATTATCTGCTAACCACAGATAATGACATCGCTTCTTGTTGATATATCTTTGCATGTTGCCCCCAAAAATGCAATGGTAAGAGGTCATGGGTCAGGGAGGCTGATGGTTTTCTTAAGCTAGCATGTGCTGTATTTCTATGTGGGTGGCTAATTAAACTCTCCACCACACTGAAGAGGATGTGGTGAATGTTTATGTTGACGCTTCGTATACAAGAAAACTGACTGGCTGCAACTTCTAGGTAACAAACAACCGTTAATTCCAGTTGATTCAGGTTTACCTAGAAAGCCAACCAGTGTTTGTGGTGGGTGTGTGTGTGTGTGTGAGTGTGTGTGTGTGTTCATATTGGTGGTTGGTGCTAGTTCACCAAAGGAAAATTGAAATGAAACTGAAGAATTGTAGTTTGTCAGCATAAAGTCATTAAAAAAAGAGAGACTTAATTGATGCAACAGTGCTGTTTCTCCCGCAAAGAAGTATGGAGGATATTAAACTGTTCAATGTGACATTTAAGTGTGTGTATGCATCAAATAAGGTCAAAATGTGTTGATTTGTGGCTTATTTAATGACCATTTTAATTGTAATACAGAATTTTCCATTTGAAACCTGCTGTTTTAAACTTCCAGTGTAGCAAACTAAGCATTGGGGTTTGCTTGGCTCTAATGGAAATGATATACTAATAAACGGACAACTGAAAAACATCAGCCATCATCTGTTGCTCGGGAGGTTAGGAGTAGGCCGCAGTCGTAAGATCGGTGGTTCAATTCCTTGCTCCTCCCGTACATTAGAGGTAAGATCGGGCCTAAAAAATCCAGCCCGACCCGACCCAGGCCCGAGGGTATTAAAGCCCGACCCGGCCCGAGCCCGATCAATTAACTTGATTTGCAGGCCCGAGCCCGAAAAAACCCGAAATGTTATATTTGCGTCAGTCAGAGCCGGACAGAGCACTGCTCCGGGAAAAGGGACTGGTTGCGATTTGTGTGATCCCATTTGTGACGATGCCTGTGCATAATGATAACAAATTAAAGCCTTTAAAGTCTTTTGTAACGAATTCTCCCAGTTAAACAAGACTGTAAGATGCATATTCTCTGACAAGGAGAGGAACAGCAGCAGCAGGTCTCTGGGGTAAAGCCTCCAGAGCGCAGCAGGTTCACTATAGTCTTCGTTACTAAAGGTGGAAACAAACAGACTTTAAAAATCCTCCGCTGGAGACTGCGCGCACGGATGAATCCATTCATACATGTTTCTGGACCAGCTGCTGTTTGAGAAGTCAGACCTGCTGAGGTAGGTGGTCCAGGGCGGTCATCTCGGTGTAAAGTGCGTATTGTGCGGGAGACCGGGAGTTCAGTCTCGGGTCTTGTCCTCTTGAACATCTGGCAATTACCATACAGCGCCTTCTCTGTTTTATCCAAATTATTTATTTTATTATATTTTATAAGTATTCCTTAGTCTAATATCCATACATCGTTTTAATATACATAATACATAAATATATATTTATTTTTAAAAAAAGTTGGCGAGAGAGAAGCCCGACCCGACCCGACCCGAATGTAATCGTTGATATTTTGGGCCCGACCCGGCCCGAAAATCGGGTCGGGTCGGGCTCGGACTCGGGCTCGGGCTTAAGATCTTACCTCTACCGTACATATGTTGATGTGTCCTTGGTCAGGATACTTAACCCTGAATTGCTCCCGATACCTGTGCCAAATGTGTGTCAATGGTTCGCTTCCACCTGTGTGGTATTTTTTTTGTGTTTCCACTAGGGATAGTACCTGGTACCTGGTACTTTTTTAGTACCTGCTCTGCTGAGGTTCCAAGCGAGCCGAGCCGATACTAAATGTGACGTCATCAGACTGCCGGCCACTGATTGGTCAGAAGAGTTGTTGCTGGAAGAGTCATGAGCCGTCCCACACAAGAATCAAACCCGCCATTTTTAAATACCGGCAACAGTGTTACAGCCATACGGTTTCTCTTCTCTTGCTTTGTGTGTGACAGAAAGCCACATACAGCAGCAAGTACACCATCGCCTCCATGTTCTCCATTGTTTACGTGTTTGTGTCACGTATAAAACGAAGTCAAAGCAGTATCGTGGAGCCGTGCTATGACAACCCCGCCCACGTTGAGTAGGTACCTTTTTAGTAACGGAAAAGGTCGTTCCTGGAACCGAGCCGAGTCGAGCTGAGTAGTACTGGAACTGCGTAGTGGAAAAGCGCCATAAAAGAGCTTTGAGTGGTCAAAAAAAGATATATAAGTATAAGATATATAAGTCAATTTACATTTATTGTACCATCAGTCTGTTATCAGCACCAAACAAAACCTATTTTCTGCTACTCACAGCTCAGGCCCTGTTCTGACCCAACGCTGCTAAGCTTATTGAGGACAGTGTACCACCTACAAGGGAAGAGTCCGACTGTTCTTAGTAGTAATGACTATTAAAACCGTCTAACGTAACTCCATGTCAACATGTCTCACAATTCTGTCTAATTGGCATTCATGTTTTCACACCCACATGGTAGACAAATGCCACACATACCGAAATGATGCATACGATGAGTTATAAGTTCCAGTGTAACACTTTCACTTTCTGTTAAATCACATTGACTCTTAGTATACTGTATGCATCTTGTCATTTCTTATTTCAAATGTTATTCCTATTAAATGTTAATTTAATAACAATAATAATTTATATACAGTGCACTTTGAGCTGCATTATATTTATGAAGAAATGTTGTAGAAATAAAGTTAGTATTATTAACCAGTGACACCAAAACAGCAAGTTAGTAAATGTGTGTTCTAGTTTTTCCAATCAGACCTGATATTCTATATTTTGCAGATGATACACAATTATATCGGCGTTCTTCCTTTTTTTTTAAACTAACAAGTCAAGTATGATAATGAACTCAATGTTAGCACAAATTACTTGAAACAGGATTATAGCAGAAAATAAAGGGAAGCAAAAACAACTAATATAATAAAACTGCAACTCTAAAGCTGGCGTTTCATGCTCATTTCTCAGAAACCAGATACTCCTACATTACTTTTCCTGGTGGCATTCTTGTTGTTGCCATGGTTACTTGATAACAGAGCAGGAAAAAGAAGAATTTAAATGCTTTTTCACTTTAATTGTGCAGTTTGCAGCTATGTCATGTCGAATAACAAAATATTGTATTGAAATTACGTGAGATTTTGATTGAAGGTCGAATTAAATTTATTGGGAAATCCCTAGAAATGATTTTTCTATTCATGGTAATACCATTTCTAGCCGCAGTGATGATTCAGGTTTCGTTGTACGCCTTGTGGTGGCGCGTTCCACCAGCAGCAGTGAGGTGTCTTTCTGATGGGTCGGGGCCTCTTCCTACTGCGATGACATATTTGCTTTCTGCAGCATCACATTTCCACCTATGCAGTGGTACCTCTCCCACAGCAATGATTTCATTTCTTCCAGCTGCGGTGGCATTTTTACCTGCGATAATCCTACTCTACATGACCAAAAGTATGCGACCACATTAACATTTTCAGCCGTATGATAAAACCATACACAATAATCAGCCAACAATCTCCTGATTTCAGGCTTTCTCAGCAGATGTAGGGAACCGGCTGCAGGGATGTGATCTCACTAACAGGAGTATTAGTGAGATCTATCAGTGATGTTGGGTGCTAAGCTCGGTCTCGTTGGTGTTGGATGGGGTTGAGGTCATGACCTGAGCTTTCCTTTGCAATATCATGTTGAAACAGGAAACAAGCACATGCAGTTGACACAAGTTGTGATCACACTATTGTGGATCTTAATCTTGGCTTTTGACACCTTTCTACCAATGATTAATTTAAACCAAAGGCTTACTTTTACTACTCAGTTTGTACCATTTTTACACTATTAAGCCAATCATTTAAATCTTTAGAGGCCTGAAAAGATAAATCATGTATTTCTGATGTATGGACCATTGTAAGGAGTACGAAACAAAACATACAAGAGAGAAGATTCACCAATGTGAAAGAAATCTGAGATCAGGAAATGTTTCCAGGAATGGGATCAACACTGGGAGAAGACTTGGAAGTTCATTCAATAGGTTTATTATTCTGTGAATTTTCAGGTCACTACTAGTACATCACAGGCGTCAAATCAACAATACAATCAAATGCTGCAGTGCCACCCAGCAGGAATGATGTATGATAAACTCCAAAGGTCAAAAAATCACATAATCGATTGTTTAATATTCAATAAGAAATAAAACATGAGAAAAATTAGCCTCATTTTGCCTCGTGGAATTTTTGTCCAATTATCTGTGTGTGTGTGTGTGTGTGTGTGTGTGTGTGTGTGTGTGTGTGTGTGTGTGTGTGTGTGTGTGTGTAATGTTGGCCAATAAGTGCATCTGCCTTTACATGGATTTACACACATTCCACTGGAAACAAGCGTATACAGCTCTTGAGTGTCATTTCACTTCGTACGATATCACAGGATCTTTAATACCAGATGGTTTTCTGTTGTTTGACGTCACAATCTGACACAAGTTTCCCATCTGTGCATTTATTAAAAAGATAAATCTAAGACGTTGTTTAGTCTACCACAAATACTGGAAGCCAGGAAACTCTTCTCATCACATGACCCCACTTTAAATATGTCTGAGTTACTGTACATGTTGAATCTTGTTTATTGAACAGGAGCAGAATGTAAATTCATACAACATGTGAAGATCTTTATCAGCTTCTGAGAGTTCAGAAAGCTTCATAGTGAAAGTAAACAACTGCCTCTGACCTTTTTATAACATCAACAGAGTGGGCTGCATCTTTCTCCTCGTACCTCGGAGGTCTGCTGTACATTTATGACACTCACAAGGACAGATTTGAATTTGCATGTTGTAGCTCAGTTGCATTATTGAGTTGTGCACAGCATCACTCAGTGTGGGGAGATCGAAGGAGTCAGATATAGCTATTTGTCTGATGAAAAAAGGTTTTACAGAAAGCTGTGGTTCTCATCTCGGCCAAAAATCAGTCTCTGAGGTCACTGTTCGTCCTCCAAGCAGCCTGTAACAATGTCTGACTGCTTTCTGACTGTTTCACTAATTAATCTGAGCTGCAGTTTGAAAGTTTACATGTAACTTTGAAAGAAAACTGGATTTAATGAGGGAGACTATCCGTGCTGCAAAAAAGTTAAATTTGGAGTTCCATACTTAAATATCTAATCCAGAAACAATGCATCATGGTAAAAGTACTAACAGTAAACTACTAGCAGTAAACCAGCTGCAGCAGTAACTTGCTGCTTACACAGAAACCCAAAGCAAGCATCCTGCTATTCATGACATGTTGCTGCCTAATGAGTTTTGTTTTACTGATAATACCATGTTGGTCTGAAGCTCTGAATACTGCACCACTGAGAGACATTATTTCAATCTGTATCACAGCGTATAAATGCTTAATTTTGCAGTTTTACTTGCAGATTTAAAAATGAATAAACACATAACAAGTATAGGCCAAAAGTCAGTATCTTCTTTTAAATCACTACTTTAAAACTCACTTCTACAGACTAGCTCTTATCTGTTCATTTTGCTTATTGCTACTGTCTTTTATTTAATCTTATTTTACTTTGTCTTATTTATTTTATATATGTTTACAATCTTATTATCTCCCATTGTATTCCATTGTCCTCTACTCTCATCCTGTCAATGCCAGTGTCTTGCTACCTCTCTCTATGTTGTATGTCTTGTTTTTTATTGTAATGCTTTTGCTTGCCTATTAGTATCATTATTATTATTATTATAAATATGTCCTTGTGCAGGTGAATCTACTTAACTTAGCCACCCAAAAAAAGAACTTATAATCATAATTAGGCCTGATGCTCAATATATTTTAAGACTGAAAGCTGGAAGATGTGCAGATATTTTGCACAATAAAAAAAAAAAAACATGCACACAAGCTTGCATTTATGCACACATGCACACACAGGTCTGTATAGTTTCATAAAGCATAGATGAGGTTTTCTGCACTCATTGAACCCCCACCTCACTGCCACAAAAACACACACACGCGCACACACACACACACACACACATCAATGATCTTATGTGCATGGTTAGTGTGCTTAGCGTGCACTGCTACACACTCATATTTCCACGTATCTAATGAACTGGTTGTCCTCCAGTTTAACCACTCTGACCAGGGAGTCTCCTCTCTGTGTGCGTGTGTGTGTGTGCTCAGAGGATGGATTGAATGGAAACCTGACCAGGGGGTATCCTGCGCGTGTGTGTTTAGAAGTAGCAGAGTATGTTTTAGAGGAAAACTGTTGTCGATGCTGCTGTTTCTGGTGCTTCTGCTAAAAGAGCCCACAGACCACAGACATGCACAACCACAGATGCTCACAGACACATAATGAGACTGATAGGGATACAGGCAGCTATATATATAGACCCACAGGTCAACAGAGAGCAAGAGAGCACCTGTGACTACACAATACACTGTCATAGCTTTCACACTTTCTCTGCCTGTCTCCGAGAGCACACCTGTTGCGGTAGAGTCTACAACAGCTTTTTATTGATTGATATCATCGGTCCAATATGTCTCCGTGCTGTGGTTCAGTGTGTCTACTGGTCCTACTGGGAATTGTGGTGACATCTGGGAGTCCTTTCCAGTACATCTCTCAGAACATGAAGACGACCCACGAGCGGATTGCAGATGCGCTGGTGAGTTGCTGGGGTTTACCTGCGGTGTCCCACAAGGCTCAATTTTAGATCCTTTATAATTTTACATTCTGTTTAAGTGGTCGATTTAAGGTTTAGTTAAAGAAGCTGCAATCTAAAATAAACAGGCCTTAATTGGCAGGTAAGGTGATGATTATTCACCGCTGCTGGTTAGCCTCTACTGCCGTCATATTGGTTTGAAATCACAGACTTGTTTTGCAGTGATGCTTTTGCTTTCACTTCAAAACTTTTACAGGTGACTTTAGTACTTTTTGTTTTTTTGCCATTTGATTCGCCTCATAACTGATAAGTGATACTTAAACTGATAGATTTCACAAAACAATGCAGGCGAATTAATGCTGACTGTGATGAATTATCTACCTGACACATGCTTCAGATCTCAAGTAGGTATTTGTTTTTATAGAGATGAGCTGAAACCAGTTAGTCTTTCTCGTGGTCAGTGGATAATTATTTTTTTAATCTCAACATAACTCAAACTGTCTTCTTTTGATTGTTAGATTGTCAGTTTGTTGGTGGTGATGATTTATAATGAACCAAACATGTCTGTAATACTCCTACAGTGTTCATGTAGAGACTGCTTTCACTTCAAAACTTTTACAGATGACTTTATTACCATTTGATTCGCCCACATAACTGATAAGTGATATTTCAACTGATAGATTTCACTTCTTAGTAACTATTTCACAAAAACAACGTAGGCGACTTAATGCTGACTGTGATGACTTATCTACCTGACACATGTTTCAGATCTCAAGTAGCTGTTTTTTTTATAGAGATGAGCTGAAACCGGTTGTGGTTTGTTCTGTTTTCTGGTGGTCTTTCAATCTCAACATAACTCAAACTGTCTTCTTGTGATCGTTAGATTGTTAGTTTGTTGGCGGTGATCGTTTATAATGAAAAGACTTTACAGTAAGCATCCTGTAATATTCCTACAGTGTTCATATAGAGACTGACTGAGTGTGTAATTCCCAATATTTAGCTTACAGAAGCCCAGAGAGACCAAATAAGATGTTCCTATATGGACAGATAGACGTTTAAAGCTGCTGTTTATAGTCGATCACCAACATCACTGCATCACAACTTCAAAGATTTTTATCAATTGATGACAAAGAAAGTTAAAGTTGCAGTCTTTTATGTTTAATTGCATCATGATTTCATTAATTTTAACATTTTTTAAACTATTTTTAACATGAGAAAGCAAGGAAACTTAACAATCCTGTAAAAAAAAACAAAAACAAAACCCTCTTTCTCTTTTCTTATGAAGAGAAGTTCACAGTTCGAAGGTTTTAGTCTGTATTTCAGTGCATAACCACATAAAAAGACATAAGATAAGATGCTTTTCTCCCTATCGTATGACTTTTTTTTTTTTTTTACAATCGTATTTCTTTGTTTATTTTCATCATTGTGTGATAGTGAAAAGCTTTACCTCGTTTCCAGTGCAACAATCTGCCTTGTTCTTGTCTGATTTGATGATATTGACTCATCTGGTTGTCATAGTAACTAATAAAACAAAACATTTACCGTAACTTTCAAAAGTAGTACTGATTTAAATGAGGAAGAAAAACAAAGTTAGAAAGATTTTTTTGGCATAGATGCTTTTATTCATCAGTAGGCCGACAGGAAACATGTGAGGGGGTGACATGCAGAAAAGGACCTCTGATCAGGATTCGAACCGGGGTCGGCTTCGTATACAGCATGTGCTCTAACCACTCGATCACCTGCAGGCCCAAAGTTAGGAAGATTTAAAGTGTGAGAGGTTAACGTCCATACAGCGTCAGGGATTATATGAATGTCCGTCCTGCTATTTAACAGTTAAACAGAAACAAGAAGCATTAAACCATGTCTTTGTGTTTTTCAGAAATTGAAGCAGCCAGAGGTCGGCAGTAATCCTCTCTTCAGTTCTGTCATCAGGAGCATCAACACTTCCTGCCAGGTAAACGAAATCAACCCAACATACATAACCCGTCTCTGTCTTTAGCGTGTGTTCATCTAAACAGACGTAAGACAGGTCAGAGTAAAGGTTAATTAAAATAGGACCCAGAATCGAGCCTTGAGGAGCTCCAAACCAAACCAAACCTGACCTGAAACTGTTTATGAATTGAGATGATTAAATTGGAAAACTCAAGATAATTCATCACTTTGAGGCAAAAATCATAAAAATCCATTGTTGCCATTGAACAGCTGTGCTCATTAGTTATATATATACAAGATATATCGTCATATTGGACAAGATTAAAGAACATTTTGCCCATTTACTGGATTTATTGGGCATTTTCTGTTATAAATTTATTTTTAAATGGTTGTTTTTATCATTATTATAATCTTTTTTTTTTAAACTTATCTTTATTGGTTTTTGTATTCATACAACAATTTAAACATATGGCAGTAATAAGAAATAATAATGAAAATATTAATAATACAGAAAAGATAAATAAATTAAATGTCCTAATAAAATAAATAAGTGAAAAAAAAGATAAATAAGCCAACAAATTAGTCAACAAAAGTACTGAGAAATGAATAATGAATTAAATAAATAATAATCTAAAATAATAACAATAATAATCAATTAATGTTAATAATAATATCATTGTTATAATCTAAACTGACTCCCAGACTTTCCTTCTCCCTCTCCACAGAGGAAAGAGGAAATGCTGCTGATGAACGCCACTCTGGACGTCTACATGCGGATCTTCTCCAGCATCCTGGAGCGCCACCACAGCCAGCACCACGAGAAGGCTCTGCTGGACCAGCTGCCCGAGACCAACAGAGACGACGTGACCTCTGCTCTGGAGGAGCTCAAGGAGAAAATGGACAGACTGAAGACGGAGCTGAACCGCAAGAGCCACGACAAAGAGGACGTGATCGGCAAGCTCAACAAGATCAAGGTAACGGACACGGTCAGACTGGATTAGCAGCTTTCTAGTCGGGCTGGGCCGATTCCATTCTCTAACGATTCTTGGGTCCCTTCGTGTCGTCCTCCCGGGTCAAATTGACCCCGTTTGTTTTGACTGTTCCTTCCCTCCTTCTGTCTGTACGGTGCTTCCTCCTTTCCTTCCTTCTTTTTTCAGAAGTTGCGTTGCATCTTGGGTAATGTGAGTGTGAGTAGTAGCGTTGCATCTTGGGTAATGTGAGTGTGAGTAGTAGCGTTGCATCTTGGGTAATGTGAGTGTGAGTAGCAGCGTTGCATCTTGGGTAATGTGAGTGTGAGTAGTCAGCTCTTGATGCATACTCTGCATTTCTGGAGAATCTAGTAAACCATCCAGGAACTTCTCACATACTCTAAATCACATACTAGAGTTAGTACGAGTAGTAGGAAAGGATGCGGTTTCGAACAGCCCCTTAGTCTGTCTTTTGGGTTTCTGTTTGCTCTTTGCTCTCCACACCTGTCCTGCATCAGTCTCGTTAGCTTCCTGTTAACTTCCCTGCCTGTCAAATCCAAACCTGCTCTTGCATCTTGCATCTGGTCCTTGTTGTTTCATTGGTTCAGTGTTTTCTGTTTGCTATGCCAGCTTTGTTATTAGTTATCTATACTTACACACACCTAGAATATCTTCAGCCTGTGTGATGAGAACTACATTTGAGTCCAATTCACATTAACAGGAAACTAGTTTTCACAGTAAAACATTAATATCAGCTTATATATAAAATGTTGTGTGACTATTAAGTGAGAGTTTCAGTTTCTCCAGAAACAAAAGCCAATGCACTCTGATCAGACTAAAGTTCACAGACACAGTGAGTGGAGGATGTAATGTGGTCAAAAAGAGTCAATAGTAAGCAAACAGTATGCAAAGTAAGAATGATTTCTGAGTGTGCTAAATGGAAACTATCGTCACACACTGCAATGCACCATGCAGCAAAGAAATACAATTAATTGCAAAAAGTGGTGAGGCAGTTTCAGAAAGATGATTGTAGTCACTTAGAAAGCAAAGCAAAATGAAATTAGTATGTAGTATGCTTATAAATGCAAAAATGATTGTTTGTCGTAAGGAAACTGTTGAACTATATAATGTGAACTATTAGTTGTTTTTTTTAACCAATTGTTAAAAAAACGACGGCAGCTGTCTGTTTTCGACTCTAAGACTATGTTTACACGTGCCCGGCTATTTTCATAAACGGACATTTCATCCTCTCCGTGTACAAAAAAAACTGCATGCACACCAGTCCGTTTTCAGAAAAGTTTCCGTTTACACTAACCCGTGTATTTATACCGTCAAGCTCACCCACACCCACTCCCGAGAACACATCACCCCTGTCCTCCAAAAACTACACTGGCTCCCCATCTCACACCGTCCTCCTGCTCACCCACAAATCACTTAACAACATGGCCCCCACCTACCTCACAGACCTGCTCCACCATTACACTCCAACCCCTCCCGTGCCATACCCCTTCGGACCAAGCACCGAACTTGGGGGGACAGAGCCTTCTCCACTGCGCCACTTATTTTCTTCTTTGTTTCCTTCCATCCTACCTTCCTTCCTTCCACGTTTCCTTCATTTTCTTTTCCTTTCTTCCTTTCCTTCCTTCCTGCCTTGCTTCTTTGCCTCCTTGTTTTCTTTCCGTCTTTGTTTCCTTCCTTCCACCTATCCTTCATCTTCTTTTCCTTTCTTCCTTCCTTTCTTGTCTTCTTTTCCTTTCTTCCTTTCCTTCCTAATACCTTTTCCTTCCTTCCTTCCTTCCTTTTGTCTTTCCTTCCCTCCTTCCTAATCCCTTTTCCTTTCTTCCTTCCTTCCTCCCTTCCATCCTTCCTTCCTTTTGTCTTTTATTCCTATAATTTTTCCCTTCTTTCCATCCTTGTTTCCTTCCTCCCTTCCATCTTTTTAATGGTCCGGCCCACATGAGATCAAATTTGGCTGTATGTGGCCCTTCAATGAAAATGAGTTTGACACCCCTGACATAGATCATAAGCATAGACTGTAGACAGTTTCCAGCTCCCCAAATATCTGTTTTTCTCTGTTTACATGCAAACGTGCAAACTGAGTTTTCCAAAATCTCCACTCCGGTCGGAGTTTTTAAAAAGCATCGTTTTCAGGGGCGAATTCTCCGTTAGCGTCTAAACGGAGGGTGCAAACGATGGTTAATGTCTCCGTTTTTAAAAATAACCGGTTACATATAAACGGAGCCTAACTGACTTCTTCTTGTCTGTCTTCAGGTGGACGACGTCAACAACCAGAAGAAAGCTCTGGCTGAGTTCAAAGAGATCTACCAGGCGGCTTCTGTGATTGGCTCCCGCCGCTGTGGACACGCCCACTCCTCCTGAGCCGACCGCCAATGATCAATGATTATCTGTCAGTAGTTGTAAACAGGTGCTGGGAATCAGTTTCCATGACTACTAGTTTATAATTAACATAAAGTAATTGAGTTTATTTGTATGTTGATCTTCATTATCTATCACATTAAGACATGTAGCTATTTTTTTTCTCTTTATTTGTAGTTTTATTTATAAGTGATTTAAGTTGTGTCAAGTTTCAAATGTTCAGTTCCACATTTACACAGTTTCACATATTTATTTTTTATTATTTACGGGGTTACTTCACTTCAGGTCATTTCTCAATCCGGTGCTCTGGTCATAATTTAATGTATTTTATTTATGTATGAGTAATTTAATTAATTTATTTTTCATGTATCTGGTTCATTTGAATAAAAGCAGAAATCAGCATCAACTGAAAGATTCATTATTTCTTTTTTTATTTTTCCCACTTTTTGATTTACATACTGAGCTTTGTTTTAGAGCTTTATCAGTCTACTGTCTCGAGCTGTCAGTGGTGAATATGATTTCCAAAAACATGCTTACAATGCAATTTCATATCTTACGCATCTATTCATCAACAAGTTTCAGACATGCAGGCTGATGTTCACTGGTTTCGGTTCTAATCTTAATATCTTGAAGATGATCAAGATGATGTGGCAAAATTAACAGAGCGGAAACAAAAATATGAATACAAATTTGTAGAGTCTGTCACCTCTGCTGAGTTACAACCTCGGTAGAGATTTTTCTTCAGTGGAACTCCGAAGAAAACCATGAAGAAATGGTATCGATCCGTGGTGGAAAGTAACAAAGTGCATTTACTCAAGTAATATTTTTGAGGTACTTTACTGTAGTATTTCCATGTGATGCTACTTTCTACATCTCAGAGGGAAATATTGTACTTTCCACTCCACTACATTTATTTAACAGCTTTAGTTACTTTTCAGATGCAGATTTGACACAATGGATAATATAACAAGCTTTTAAAATACAACACATTGTTAAAGATGAAACCAGTCAGCAGTGTGTAGTCGGCTCACATTTCAGATGTCTATGAGTTGTTAACAGCTCCACCAAATACTGATTCTTCCCTCTAAACTTCTCACATGCTTTCATTTCAATAAATGTTCAAATGATCCAATATTTCAGCAGAAATCAAAGATTAGAGAAAAAGTCCAAAAACTGAAAACACATTTGTGTATCAGAACTTAGTTTTTTCTTCTTTCCCATTAATCATCTCAGCAGCCCTCACATTTATCTGCTGACCCTTTGGAGGGGCCCCACCCCTAGGTTGGGAACCACTGGACTAAACTAGCTAACTGTATATAAAGTAGTATAAACTAGCTAACCGTATATAAAGTAGTAAACTAGCTAACTGTATATAAAGTAGTGTAAACTAGCTAACTGTATATAAAGTAGTGTAAACTAGCTAACTGTATATAAAGTAGTGTAAACTAGCTAACCGTATATAAAGTAGTGTAAACTAGCTAACTGTATATAAAGTAGTGTAAACTAGCTAACTGTATATAAAGTAGTGTAAACTAGCTAACTGTATATAAAGTAGTATAAACTAGCTAACTGTATATAAAGTAGTATAAACTAGCTAACTGTATATAAAGTAGTGTAAACTAGCTAACTGTATATAAAGTAGTATAAACTAGCTAACTGTATATAAAGTAGTATAAACTAGCTCCACCTCCAGCAGCTACAACAGTAACATGCTGCTCTAACACTGATGCTTCACTATTAATAATCTAATGATGTCATATATAATAATATATCACTACTTTTACTGTAATACTGCATACTACATCACTATAATACTGCAGTACTTTTACTGTAATACTGCATACTACATCACTATAATACTGCAGTACTTTTACTGTAATACTGCATACTACATCACTCATAGTACTGCAGTACTTTTACTGTAATACTGCATACTACATCACTCATAGTACTGCAGTACTTTTACTGTAATACTGCATACTACATCACTCATAATACTGCAGTACTTTTACTGTAATACTGCATACTACATCACTCATAATACTGCAGTACTTTTACTGTAATACTGCATACTACATCACTATCATACTGCAGTACTTTTACTGTAATACTGCATACTACATCACTATAATACTGCAGTACTTTTACTGTAATACTGCATACTACATTACTATAATACTGCAGTACTTTTACTGTAATACTGCATACTACATCACTATAATACTGCAGTACTTTTACTGTAATACTGCATACTACATCACTATAATACTGCAGTACTTTTACTGTAATACTGCATACTACATCACTATAATACTGCAGTACTTTTACTGTAATACTGCATACTACATCACTATAATACTGCAGTACTTTTACTGTAATACTGCATACTACATCACTCATAGTACTGCAGTACTTTTACTGTAATACTGCATACTACATCACTCATAATACTGCAGTACTTTTACTGTAATACTGCATACTACATCACTCATAATACTGCAGTACTTTTACTGTAATACTGCATACTACATCACTCATAATACTGCAGTACTTTTACTGTAATACTGCATACTACATCACTATCATACTGCAGTACTTTTACTGTAATACTGCATACTACATCACTATAATACTGCAGTACTTTTACTGTAATACTGCATACTACATCACTATAATACTGCAGTACTTTTACTGTAATACTGCATACTACATCACTATAATACTGCAGTACTTTTACTGTAATACTGCATACTACATCACTATAATACTGCAGTACTTTTACTGTAATACTGCATACTACATCACTATAATACTGCAGTACTTTTACTATAGGAGGATTTTTACATTGCTTTATTGGTATTTTTACTGCAGGACTTTTACTTTTAATGGAGTATTTTTATGTTGCGTAACTGTCACTTTTACTTCACTTCCTCCTCTGGGTTTTTTTTGGCCATATAGTGAAGCTGAAACCGTAGGATGTGAAGGAAGTCGGCGTTGTGGAGCGAGAGTGTAAAAAAGACCAGTTCTGCTTTTCTGTGTGGAATTACTGTCACGTCACTCTCCTGACATCGCTCTGACATCATCGTGTCCCCTGGCGTTTGCACCAATCACACGGAGGGATTTCCCCTCACGTCATGATGCAATGAAGCTCTACAGGGAAACACTCACAGGATGGATCCGTGGTTACAACTCTGGTTGTGCGTATTGAGTCATTTCATCTGACCCAAACCCACCAACGCCCACCAACTCCTCCCGTCTTTCAAATAATTAATTAATAAACCAAACCAATTCATTTTAATGATATCTTACTGACTATACATGATATCTCCATGTTAGATGGTGCTGTTATTTATTCTATGTTTGTATTATATGTAATTTATTCAGCAACATTTTATACATTTCAAACAAAAACATTTTCTCCAAATCTAAATATCTAATCTAATCTTATTTGATCTAATATGAAGAGTTACTGTAATGTGGTGTAATCTAAATCTCATCTACCAATCAACCAGTCTCAACCGATCCTGAAAAGACAAAAAGTATATAAATAGATACATAGATGTGTTTGCAAAAAAACAAAAAAAAACAAGAAATTTGTCACTTTTGTCATTTTTCTTTTTCAGTGTCATGTGTCATGTGTCATGCAACATGTGTGGAGGGGTTTCCCCTTCAGCAAAACCAGTGCATGGGACTTTTGTCACTCATACCAGAGAAAAGTTGATGTCACCTGAAGAGAAAGGTCCAGGTTTGGAAAACTTGAATCATCAGATGAACATGGACACAGTAAAATCAGTGTTGCTCTTCCTATGAATCAACATGATTACCTCTCCAGTGCTGCAGTAAAGGGCATCAAGTCATTTACTCCAACCTTAAAAATAGAATAGAATAAAACTTTACTGTCCATGATGGTGGAAAATTGTCTGACTCACCAATAGACAGAAATTACATAAAAATAATAGAATCCATAACATTCTTAAAATAGATGAAACACATAAATAGATCAAATATGTGAGGTATAGGAATATAAGTGCATGATAATAATAATAATGCATTTTATTTAAAAATAAATCAGGTGACATTTAGTGCAAAGATAAAGAATAAATATGATGTGACTACAAAGTGCATTAGTACAATAAATAAACAAGAATGAAGATTGCATAGTTAGTGAGAGACAGAGTAGGCCGCTCTGAATAGGTGCGTTTTCAGGCAGGATTTTAAGGTGGAGACAGAGTCCGAAGTGCGAATGTCTGGTGGGAGAGAGTTCCATAGGCGGGGGGCAGATTGGCTGAAAGCTCTTGACCCCATGGTGGTTAAGTTGGCAGATGGGGCGAAGAGCTGGTTGGCAGAGGAGGATCAGAGAGTTCGAGAAGGTGTGTAGATGTGAATAAGTTCAGAGAGATATGATGGTGCCAGGTTGTGAAGGATCTTGAACGTGAGGAGTAGAATCTTAAAGTCAATGTGGGATTTGATAGGGAGCCAGTGAAGTTGCTGCAGGGCAGGAGTGATGTGTTCAATAGCATAACCTGTGTGTGTATTGATCAATTGCAAGTGTTTAAAATATGAATTGCACTTGGGATAAAAGACTTCCTGGTTGTCTGGTTGCCAAACAGGAACTCTACAGCATCTCCCAGAGCTTTGAACAGCTGGTTCCAAGAGATTTGACGTGAACCAACTATTTTACTTTATTTTTTTTCTCCATTTCATCAGCACAGAACAGGGAAACTCTGTATTTATTAATGAACTGCAGCTGGAGAGACTATAGACTGACTCACAGATGTGGTGAGGTGTGACGTCATCTGTTGGTTTAGTTGCAGCTTATCGTTGGGGCCATCTTTTCCATTTGCAGCCAGGACCGAAGCCAACACTATAGCTACTTGGGTTAACATTGTACCGACAGGACAGGTATCATAATCAAGTAACTTTAAACTTAATGAAATATTGAAACTGTTGTCCTATTCAATGTGATTCCTGGAGCCAAGTGTCAATGCACAGCTGTCAATCAACACTCACACAGCAGACATTAAAGCTACTGTAAGTCTTCAAATCTTATTATTACTACCAGGACACCAATTAGAGGGCCTGACTGCAAAGAGTGAGACCACTGAGACTTGTTAACAGTATTTATAGAGAGAAGTTGAGGCTTGAGCAGCTTTTGGCGACAGGCAAGGAACCTCAGCCTCAAACTGTGGTAGCTGCTGCTTCATAGAGACATGTGAGCTTGTTTTCAGTCTGTCAGCCACTAACCCTCTAATCTGATTGACACTCATACGTTGCCTTATTCACTTACCGTAGTTCAGCGTTTTGAGGTTTGTACAGATAGCTTACATGTTCATATTTAACCAAAACTTCAAAGCTGATCCAAAGCATTTTTTTATTCATATATAAAGCTTCACTACAGATACTGCCAACTTATATTTCATCTCTTTAAACTCTGAAGTCGCACGATAGGTTGTTGCCTTACAGTTCATTAATGTTATTCTCTTTTAAATGCACCTTTCACTTGGAACAATATCCAAAAGCTTTAAAACTAGCTTCTTTTTCGGCATTACAGCGGTTGAAAGGCCTTATCTCAGACCAGTGTTTTAAGTGGAAAAACGTAAGTACCAGCTTTTCCCGTATTCACATGTTGGCATATGAGTCAGGCGATCAGTATTGATCATCAAGTAATTCATTATTAATTTCGACAGTAAATAAAAGGCAGGAAGACAATGCGGTTTTTCACAAAATGTATTTATTAAACAAACTACTTCCATCATGAATCATGAACGCCACATCTCATGTCACACATCAATTTCAGGAACTTGTGGCACAAACTTGTGGCTTTTACTGCTAGTACATAGTCTAGACATCAGTTTGATTTCTTCTTAACTATGAATTGTTATACTGTTTAGTAGATGTAAGCACTTTTTTCCATTTTGTATTAGCTTCTGAATCCAATCCAGGGCAATCTGGAGATCTGCTCTGTCTACTGATCAACAGTTTCCATACCAAGTAGTTGTATTAATACTAAGTAGTTGTCACGGGTGCCAGCTCAGGAGAAAACTCAACAGAAAAACAGAGGCTGAATGACATTGGCCAGAGCAGTGGACTTAAACGTCCACCTCAGGTCTTCACTGATGTGGGAAAACTGGGGACCCTCTCCACCACTTCTCTTATTATTTTCTACAAGTCTATAAGAAGCTCAGTTTGTCTTTTTGATGTTTATTGACAGGTTGTTATCTGCACACCATTCAGTCAGCTTACAGACCTCTTGCCTATAAACCGTCTCACCGCCATTAGAGATCAGGCCCGCTACTTCATGTGTGTGATAGTTTAATTTCACATCTTAGTTAAACATTTAAATATCATTGCTAATTTTTTCCCCCACATCAAACATCACTTCTTGTATGCTGTATGCTGACATATTTTGTTGGAGGGTCTCATGACTGCAGGATTATCTAAAATCCTGGTTACAGTCATTGAGGTTTATCATAATTCAAAACTGATAATATTCAAGTAATCTCTGAATTCTGTAGAAACTGAGGCATTCATAGCTTCAGTGTAAGTGCAGCAGAAGTTTAGTAGATCCTTACACTAAAAGCATGTGTTGAAAAGAAACAGCTATGAATTCCTTAAAACAGAGACAAACATCGACCTATGAAACCTCTTCCTGTGTTTGTGTCTGTGTGAGTGAGTAGGGGATACCCATCTCTATTACCTGTGTATCAACATCAAAATCAGCCTGTTACTCTTCCTGTGTTCTTGCATTTCTATTCTGCTTCCTGCTGAATTCAGCACTCGACTCAATGTCTGAGCTCTGCCGCCATGCAAGCAGCCAGTACTGTATGTCAAAGGTCAGAGGACAATGGAAGCTTATCAGATATATTGAGTGAATAATGATGCATGATTATTGATTTCTACCATCAATTGCCAAAAACCTGCAGGTAGCTGAAGTAGGCTGCATAGTATATGTATTTAAGCCACTTTGTTTTTGCCACCATTAAGAGTGCAGAAATCCCCTAATTATAACACATTCCTCCCTCTGCAATGTCAGATCGCCCTGGGAAATTTGTTGCCCAACACCAAGATGAATCTGTGAAGATCTCAAGATGACTCAGGCAGGATTTTATCCAGACAAAATTGTTGTGTTACTCACTTTTGCTTTTAATGTGAACTTTTGAGCAAATCTTCAGGCCCTCTAAAATCACAAATTCTGTGTCATTAATGAGAGCAAACTGAACATTTTTGGGCTGTGGACTGTTGATCAGCACAGAACAAGACAAGAGACACTGAGAACATCACCTTGGACTTTTTGGAAACCATTAACAGTGAAAACTTCTCACAGCTTTCTAAGACCGTAACCTGTAATGACGGGTCAATTCGATCGGTTTTGCCTCATTTTAAGAGGCCTCAAGCTAAAAAAACACACACTGGAAACCACCTTTTCAAAAGCAGTTTTTAAGGACCTGACCTTTATTGACAAAAATACCTACTATCAAAAAGTGTCAAAGCAACTCATAGGGCTGGTTTCTCTGGAAGATGCTCGTGTTAGTCAGTCAGGAGCTTCCACTGTATTTTCTCTGCAGTGTGTGGTTATTCTCGAGTCCATAATTGTATTCAACAACTATCAATATGTTCATTCAATTCATTCAAAGGACATGTTTTTACCATTGATTCTCATACCAGTATATCTTCCGACAGAGGAGGTAAAATAAAAGAAGATAAAGCAACACATTTATGATAGCTTCCTCTATTCTGGACTAACATTGTTTGATATTGGTCAGTTGGTCAAAGCTCACCAAAGTGAATGAAACTTCTTATTTCAGCGATTCCTTTTAAGTGAACTGACTTCACCGCAATATTTCACCATTTTAAATTCTGGTGTGACCGAGGTTTTACAGTGGTTTTAGTTAACCGACACTAACCACACCTCAACTGTACTGAAGATGCCACATACATTGAGTATTGTTGAAAATATAAGATGAAAAATGTAAGATTATTATAAATGTTGCAGCTGTAGGGCTGTTTGTTAGCTGGTCAGATGTTTGGATGAAGTGTTTTTCCTATGAATTCCGTAAAGTCACTGCAGCTTCTCCTCTCATTTACTATAAAACATTTTCTCTGAAACAAGACTCCCCAGTTTCACTTTGTTTCTGGTTTCCTTGCAGCATGCAGTAGATTCTTTACTTGGCCTGCTTATAGTGTACACTCATATTTTCAGTGTCCCGACTGCCCAACAACTTTATCCCCTGACGCTTCTAAAAATTGTGTCTTAAGGTATAAATAGGTATCTGTGGTTGACGAAAGAGCCCCATATTGTGTCCATTTCCTTTAAACCAAACAAGGGACTTCTCACTTTGTGCATTACTCAACACCTTTCACGCAGCTAGGGTGTCTCCTACATGACACAATTTCCCGTTTAACCTTCTTGTAAACCGCTATACGAGGTATTTTCATGTATCATGTGCTATTTCGGAAGTTTCCTGCCTTCTTGACGAACCCGCACAGTCCTACGATATGAGCTCCAGTTCCCATTCACCTGCAATTCAAATACATTATTATGACCAGATAATGTTATTTAACACTACTCCTCATATATATCTAACTATGAACGTGACTATTGTGACTTTTCATATTGTTATACTTAGTACTTTTCATATAACCCCCATAAAACCAATGATCCAGCCAACTTGTTGAGGTACAATCAGAACAATCGATCTTTTAACAGTTTCAAGTGTTTACTCATTACTTTTAGCTATTTGCTATTTAGGCTAACTGACATTATTGCTTTAGATAACTATATGCACTGGTCTACTTTTATCTGATTTTAGTGAACTATTTCACTTTGTTTTTGGATTTATTATTGCACTACAATAAGGAAGACACTGTAGGCTACCAATAAAATGAACCAATTAGTTAAAGTTTATTGCACACAATAGGGTCTATAATTGTGATTGGTCTGGTGTTTTTGTCATATGAAGCCTAAAGCAGGATGAGATATTTGCTGTAGTTGCAATAGCTAGTGTAGAAATATATATATATATATATGTACTGTATATGTGTATATATATATATATGCATTATTAGTGTTTTGGCCATATATAAATCAACATGAATCACTTTTCTATTTAATGATCTCAGCAGTTTAGCAGGGATGTTTCACAAGTGATTAGATGCCTAGACTGAGTTGGTTGAAGACACATGCGACTATGTTTAAATGTGCATAAATCTTTTAACCACTTTATTTTTTATGGTATTTAAGAAAATGGCTCTAATTCTAACTGGTGTTTGTCCAGTCATACTTTACATTGACTAAAATCTGCATTATTAGTGTTTTGACCATTTAGGAAGAGCAGATCAAGCTTAATATGCATATTATTATTATGATTATTATTATTAATAAACATATTAACATATTATAGTTTTTTTTACATGTCCATTGGAGTCGTGTTTGTGACGTCCTGAGACTGGACTACACAGTAAATGTGTCATGAAACCAAAACTAGGAACTGGAAAAGGCCAAATAAACTAGAAACTAGAAAAGGCCAAATAAACTCAGTGGAGCTGCAGAGTTGGTGGTATCCCTGTGTGGGTTTGTTACTTATTATGTTATTATATCATATTTTATATTGTATGATGCAATTGTTTACACAGTCAGTAGTAGTTCTACTCCTTCGGTGGTCTCCAATAACGTTAGTTGTTCCTCAATGTAGATTTGATACACCATCAAAGTTCCCCATTAAACCACAGATTGCCCACATGTAATGCTTTCCATCATGTTAAAACATCCAGTAGCTGGTTTTGACTCAGTAACACATTGCTGCTAAAATTACTCACTACACCAAATGGGCATCAATCCACTGCTGAAAATATCCCCAAAAGAAGCACTTTTCTCCCCTTGGTTGGTGTATTTTTATATATTTAACTAAATAATTGTTAATCTGCATATATATATACAGAATCTGTAGGCAATTGGGCAAGATTTGACTAGCATTGTAATTTCCCTTTGTAATCTGAGTATTATTGACCAATCATGTTTGACTGGGCTTTGGTTGCATGCAGGTAAACAGAAAGAGGTATAACACATGCACCGAAATCTTGGAACCCTCTGAAATTTAGCTTTTGATGTCTGATGGCTTTAATAGTACCTTAAAATGCTCTGATGTATGTAAACCACCATCAGAAAGTGTCCGAGTTCCCAATCAGAAGTAGAATTGACATGTTCATTGGGAATAAAAGGGCTGACAGTATTTCAGGGGTTTCTAATGGCCTCACTGATACCCTAAAATGCACCAACGCAAGCATGAATCGTCATCACAAACCTTATGAGTTCCTAATGAAGCCACAGATGCAAAAGATTTGCAATAGTTGGTAGTGGTTTCCATTGCGTTTCTACAGGATCTAATGATTTCCAACGCAGGCTGCAACCTAACTGTTTCAGGCAGAGCGGTTTCCAGTGACTTCAGCTGCAACCCTCAATACATTTGGGTTGCATTCACAAACAGGCCTAAAACCATTTCTAGTAAGAGCTCCCAGTACAACCATTTAAAATAACTTTAAAACATAGTTATCTGAAATTCAGCAGAAGCAGATTATTTGTGTTTGACATGCGTATGTAGGAGACCCCTCACCCACTTCTATGAAGTTTGGTGATTTAGAGGAAACTGCACAACCACATTTTCACACCTAGATCATCGCTGCATCACTCTCTCTCTCCCCTGTGTCTCTCTATGTGTCTCTGCCCCTTTTACTCGCTCTCTCTCTGAGTTATAAATATATGCATTCATGACAAGTCAAACAGTTTGAGCCAACACCAGGGCAAGAGACACACAATTGTCAATCAGACAATCAGTAAGACAAGGCAACCCATCTCCGTTTTTTGGCATCGCTCTGACAGGAATTGAAATCCAGCAGTCACATCAGTACCAGACAAGGCTTGGGAATCGAACCAGCAACTACAGTACAGGTGTATTACAATTATCAGCTGAGACCATGGTAAACACGGCGAGAGCAGTGGTCTGTTTGACTCTCTGGCTATCTGTATGTCAAGTCAGAGGCTCTTACATCCCTCCAGAGATGAACAAAACCATCCAGAACCTCCTGCAGCACTATGTGAGTACAGCGAATATTTCTACTTTTAGTCCTACTGATGCTGTTCTACAGCTGCTGCATCACTGATACTGATACTACAGATATGAGCTCTCTGTTTCCTCCACCTGGGTCTCTTTCATGCTGATGCTTTCACTACAAACACATAGAAACACAAACACACACACACACACACTTTGCATTTGTTGTATGCCTGAAGGACTATTCAGGTGTTTTCCTTTTCTTCACACTTCAGTCAATTATATACAAAAACATAACTAGCATACATTAGAAGTCGTTTTTTTCATTATTTGTTTGTTTTTGATTACCTGATACCTCACAGCTGGTCTCAGATAGCAGACTGTCCATTCACAAAGTTTTTGGTTGATTATTGATTGTCTTGAGGTCATTTTTTGTACAACATAACATGTCTGCGTCTGGTGCTATACAGCAATAACATTGAAATCTCTGATGTCAGACTGTCATTGAATGCACCATTAAGGACACATTTGTTGTTTTGTGTCTTTTGCATTGAATTTTGTTTTTAGAAATATATTTTTATATCAAACATGACCTGAACAAGCTTTTTCTTTGTCTTTGCAGAAAATTTCAAATGCCCAGAGGTTTAACGGGCAACCGGTCTTCTCCAAGGACCCACTGAATGGCAAAATGGAGGTAAATAGAAGTCAAGTTTCTCATCTGACCAGTTTAGCTTCTGTACATCTACAACTCCAACCATGGTCTTAACAATAGCCTGAAAGGAATAGTTCGGTTTGGATAAGCAGATTGACATTAGTGACATGCCAGTGTTAGTGTTGAGTCTGTAGCTGGAGTCAGGACATGGTTCACCTGACTGGAAGCAGGGGGAAACCAAAATACACCCATTAACACCTCTAAAACTCATCCCCAAAATACTAAACCCTTCATTTAAGATGTGGTGCAGTTTGTTGTTGGTGCAAAGCCTGGGAGACGTTGCTCGGGGCAGAAAATAACAGACTTTCACAGTGCACAGCACATGAAGGTGCATTAGGTTGATTAGGTTAATTCAAAGTGTACTGGGAGGTATAAATGGGCTGTTGTGTACATTAACACACTGGACTGCTTCAGGATGAGATTCATGTTCTCCCATTAAGCAGATCACTGAGTCAGCAGCTTTTCTGTCTCATAGTGATATCTGATGTGATCAGTTTGTGTTGTGCTCTTGTTGTTTCTCCCTGCTGGCTCTGCATTGTGCAACCTTTGTGCAACTTTCACTCTTCCCTCACCAACATTGATGCAAAGCCACTTACTAAGTTTCGAGTACTGAGCACCAGAACAACTGAGAGGAACTACTGAGCGCAGATCAAAGTTGTTTAACATGTTAAATTCTGCAGCAACTGAGTTGGTTGTTGCTATAAGTTACATTGTTTTGTGTGGTTAACAAGATAAGATAGAAATCAGTTCAGGTTCAGCTCAGAAGCCCAATATGAGTTGTTTTATCTGTTGTTTTTAATCTTTTTTGACATTTAAGTCTTCTAGTTTTCACTTCCATGCCTGAGAATTCTCAATCTAAGAATGTCAAAACATCTCTCTGTAATCTCTGAGAAAGTGTTAGGAATATGGTTCAGGTGGACCTATTGTGACTGTGTGTTGGCACAGCAGTCTGGATCCATCAGACAACCAAACATGAGCTTAGACAAGGCTGTTAGGGTTATAGTTGTACACTGGAGTCTTCAAGAACTGTTGTCATAACTTGTTCCAAAGTAAAGAAAGTGGTATATAGCAGGCTTCATTGCCACCTACCACACACTCCCCTTTGGGTTTTCCCTCACCACAACAGCAAAGGTGTTACCATTTCAACATTTTAAACACCTACATGACATTTATTTATCGTGAAACAACCTTTTTAGGCCATGATTTCCACACTCATATTGCCAGTGTTTTCAGATCATTTGGGGGATTACATATTTAAAGACCACTGGAATATACACATTTACAGTTTCATCAGTTTTAACACCAGACTTGTTTTCTAGCTCCTAAAATCTGACATGGGTTTGAACAAAAGAACAGCATAGCTTGAATTCTTGCATCCAAACAAGATTAAACATTTTTGTAATTCATGTTTAACAGGGAAGTGACCTTCCCCTTTAAGGCCTACTCTAGTCTTAAATTAACTTGCGTGTAGGGGGGAAACCACAGAGTTTTTCCACTGTGTGAAAGGTTTTCAACACTTTGAGGCTGTTACAAGTCAAGCAGAGAGAAGAGCAGGCCATGTTTTATTTAAAGGACTATTCCACTGCTTTTACAATTAAATCATGTGCACTCTTAGTTCATGTCTATTAAAATCCACTTGCAGAGACTTGAAATTTGGTACAGAATACTGTATTTGATCATATCTGTGTGTGTCTCTTTCTCAGACAAAGATGGTGTTCATGCGTGCTGTTTTGGACACCTATAAAAAGCTGATTGAGCACATGATAAAGAAGGTGCCGAGTCCCCACATAGCTGCAACCCAGGAGCTCCCTGCCTCTTCTATCGCCCCCGCTGTCCCCACCGCCGCCCCTGGCACTGACAGTAATGCCGATGCAGGAGCAATGGCAAAGGAAGGTGGTCTCAAGAAGGAGCTGGAGTTCCTCCTGACGAAGATCAATCTACTGAAGAAGACCTACAAAGAGGAAGAAACGTTTCTGCACAGTCTGAAGAAACTCGGAGACATCAAGGTAGAGAGACATACACTTAGACTTAGAAAAAGAAACTGCATTACCATTGATCTCACAAATCTAACTGTTGACCTCACGACCTGGATATAACTGACGAGGTATTAGTGTAAGGAGGGTCATGGTAGGTTTATGTAGGGCTCACCGATCACTTGTGTTGGGCATAAAGTAAGGCTTATGGAGATTATTTAGGATTTATGGAGATTTTATGAAAGGTTTATGGAGGTCTTAAAGTATAGATTGCTACATGTTAATATAGGTCCTACAGAGGGCTTGTGCAGAGCTTTAATTGAGGCTTTACAAGGATCTAAGTAGGTCTTTAAGAGGTTTACACAGGACATGTAGAAAGGCTTAAATTAACAAGGGCATACTGAGGGCCTATGAAGGCCTGCAAATGGAGGGCTTTAAGTTAGGCTGATGGTAGGGACTAAAGTTAGGCCTGTGAAAAGGTTAGACAGGGCATAAATCAAGACTTTTAGAAGCGTTGTGTATAGCTTACGCAGCATTTATGTAGGTCTTGAAGTAAAGTTTATGTGGGGGTGTACGGAGGACTTATGAAGGGACCTCATGAAAGGTTCCTGCAGGATTCACTGAGGGTTTTAAGATGGGTTTGCGTTCTGGAGTGTTTTTCAAGGTCTAAAGTCAGGCGTTCACCTCCATACTGCCTTACTAATGGTCTTCGCAAACCCATATAAGACTTCCATAAGCCTAACTTATTCGACAACTTTCTTGGCTATTAACTATTTGGGTTGTGTGCTGTAATCAGATCATTTTTTTCACTAAGTCAATGTGTGTTAAGTTGTAAAGGTGATTTTAACGGTGTTTTTTCTCCTTGTCTTTCCAGATGGATGACATGGTCGTCCAGAGCAAAGCACTGTGGGAGCTCCCGTGGCTGTACGAGGAGGCGAGCACACTGGTCGAAGTGAATCAGCGGAGGAGGAGGCGAAGACGGCAAGCACGGAAGTTCAAAACACGCCCTCAATTACATTAATTATGACAAAAACAGCAAAAACAGTAAAACAAGGATGCAGGATATTTAGGAAAATTGATAAATAACATCATGAGAACCAATACATCAAGAACCAACTGCAGCCAATGTGCCTATTCTTAAAAACAATTTTGTTAAAATAAATTATTAAAGGTTTTATTTAATAGATTATGGAATATTTATGAACATGTAACAGTGAACCAGCAGCCTAAGCCTAGTAAATAATATAGTCTTGCTAAATGTATGTATTTTTAAGGAAGTTTGGAATACAATACTTGAAACCAGCCTTGTGGTTTGATCCTGTAAATGTATGTCACTACAGGATCAAGAGAGCTAACTACTAAATGTGCTCAACATGGAGTTTAACTTACTTTATCAGTACCACAATATCAATCAATATCACCTGACAAAAATATAGTCTTACCTGATTTCTATATTTGTTAAAAGTATAGATGATTTAATGCTCAGACAATCTACCAGATAAATTATTGTATTAATTATTTTTTTCACTATCAAAACAGACAATGAAAGCAATAAAGAAGGGAAATGATCAGATACTGCAAGGCAAAATGTATTTTTTTCTTTTTTTTATTTGTTTAAATGAAATTCCTCTGTGTGTTCTGATTGGTGGTGGAGACGTGGGTGGTGCCACACTGACATTTTCCTGGTAAAGGTGCACATATGGAATTTATGATACTTCAAATGTAAAAGATTGAATTATTTTAAATGGAAAATTCTGAGAAAGTTCCATTGACTATTTTTATCAATGGTAAAAATAGGACTGTCACTGCAGACACCCTCCACCCTTCACTGTACCACCTCAACCAAATGATACTGATGATAATGATGATGTTTACAGTACATACAAAGTACACCATACTCAAATGTGCAGGTCCTCTGAACATTCAGGTCCTGAAGTACTTAAAACTAGTACTGCTACTGCAGTTTAAGTACAACTCTTCAGGGAATTTTTTTGTACTAAACTTTTGTGATATTCTATATTTAATTTATTTTTGTATTTAAAGTGTTAATTTAATACTGAAATTATATTGTTGTGACTGGTTGTGTATTATTTATTTCGTATTTATTGATTGGCACATGCACACAGATGCAACTGAATAAAAGAGAACAAACTACATGTCTACTTGTCTTTTGCTTGATTTGTTGTGACGATGTAAGTTCAGCTCTGAGTAATTTTTTTGGTTGTGAAAGACAGGGAGCATGAGTATGAGTCGCTTTCTTTTGAACTGCTTTCTATCATATCAAACTATCTTCATTAGCAGATGAAAGGTTTCCCAGTTATTGTGCACATGATGCCCAATTTTTCCCAGAGTACTTTCACAACATCATCCTTTAAGCCAACATGAATGACCGGTACTTAAACTGCTGAGTCAAATATTTGAACGTCTACATTTCAATAACAGATGGGCAGTCTTCCACTGCTGGTGAAGACCATGTGATGCGATTGATGTGATGCCAGAATACTACAACTAAATCTACCTTGAAGTGAAATTGTCTTGCGTGTTCACATTTTCATGTGTAATTTTCACAATGAAAGCATGAAAGTTTGAACTCCACTAGCATGTTAGCTTGGAGAGTAGAATCAGACTAGATCCAGCTTTATTGTCATTGCATGCAGCTTGCAGGCCGAGGTAGAGCTTGTCGTCAATCACAAAATTGGCAGTTTGATTCCCGTCTCCTCAAGTCCACATGTCGATGTGTCCTTGGACAAGGCACTTAACCCCAAATTGCTCCTGTTGCTGTTCCAACAGTGTTTGAATGATCAGTTTCAATTATCAGACGTAATGTAAAAGTGCTTTGAGTGGTCATAACAACTAGAAAAGTGCTATATAAGTACAGTCTATTTTAGGTAACAGTAAAATGAAATGCAATTAGTATCCAACCAGATAAAGTAAACAGCAACAAGTGCTTAGATAAAAGCAGATAAGTAGGACAGACTAAACGTAAACATACATAACGTAGCCAACATCTCCATGTGGGTCAAGTGTGGGCTGCAATATGGGTCCCAAGTGGGTTTGTCTGCAGTGTCCATGGTGAACCCACCTGTGTTTGCCCATATGGGCTTCAAGTGGGATCTGACTGGGTTTCAGGTGGGGTCAAACTAGGTGAGTTATACATTTCTGAAACAATATAGGGCCCATACAATTTGCCCTGTTTATGCCCATGCCAGCTTAGCCCACTTATATCCCTTATGGGCCTCATACAGTGTTACTGACACCATGTGGGACCTGCACAATTTGCCCAGTTCAAGCCCATACCCACTTAGTACCCACATAGCCTGCATTTAACCCATGTTGGGCCCACATGAACATGTTGGCTAAGAAATAACCTAAACAGAGTGCAACATTAGATTATGTATATATGTAGCAGCAGTGGTGGTGGTGTGCAAATGAACAATGCAAAATTTGATGTAATGCAGGTCCTGAGTGCAGTACAGCATGTTATTATAACTGTTAGAAATGATGGTCAAATATATAAGGTAGAGAGTTGTAATAAACTATAATTATCTTAAGCCTTCATAATGAAATGCTCAGTGGCATCTGTCTCACTCTCTGCAGAATGAAAACACGATTGCTGTTATCAATCTTTGGAGCAGTTTCTAAACAAACCCAACTCTTGATAATGAAGGAACATGTCACCCAGTGCAACAGTGTGACTCACTGATGTGTTATCAGTAGACAATCTACAGCACACAGGAGTAAGATACACACACAATACTTGTTAGTAGATCAGTTGATTTGACATTAACACATGAGATTTGTTCACAAGGAGAAACATACTGAAAACTGTCAGCCTTGTCTTTTAAAGTGAAAATAATTACCAAACAGTTTGCAGAGGTGTTAACACACATTGACTGCACAGTGCTGCTGTCAGTTCCCACTGGTTTCATTACATAGAAATGTCAGGCTGTCACACACACACACACACACACAGTTTCTTGGTATTACACATCTGCTCTCATTCATGCACATCTCCTTCACATTCTTTCTTCCTCTTTGGTCACAGATAAGATAATTAGTTTACCATGGTAACAAGGAGAAGCCATGTGATTGGAGCATCTGTGGTCAACAATAAGCAGCAGGAAGATTAGCAGGAAGTACACAGCTGCTAATTAGAGGGGCTAACACAAGGCTAACAGGTCTGTGAGAAAATTGCAAATCTTATCCATGAAATAAAACACTTTAAGGACAAACCTGGTGCTGGAATCTATTCAACATAAGACTGTGATCAAAAGATATCAAAATCAAACATAATTCACAAAATTCATAACACAAAATTCACCAAATACTCACTAGAGCACCACACGCGTATTAATCCCCTACTGAAAATAGTTCCCAATGTTTTGGCCTGTTTTTCTGTTGTAGCTGCAGAAATACCTCTAGAGTGGGTTAGGGTTAGGGAATCACTGAAATATGTTAGAAATTACAAAAATATATTGTTTCATTTAAAAAAAAAAAAGAAACAATATATTTGTGAGCTGTTTTTAAAGATCTTCAGTGGGAATCAGTAGGTTTGGAGCTGACAGTCACAGGCAGCGTGGGAAAGCAAGAGACAGACTGACACGTCATTTTTTTTGTCTTTCAATTGGGTTTGTTGCCTATAAGAAAAATATAAAATAAAACTAGACTTCTACTTAAGTAATGGCCAAGTCTCACATGTCTACAATAACATATTCTAGGTCAAGTAGAGTAAGTAATTATAGAAAAGAAGCAGAATTGTTGTGCTTTAGCTGTAAACGCTGTTGCAGCTCTGAAAATGCATTCACACCACCACTGAGGTACTCACACCACCCTATGGCGAAACAGTGAAGATAAAAGACAAAAACTTTATTATTCCTTTTAAAAAAAACATTCCTATTTCTCTTTGTATATCGTCTAGCAGGTTGATACGGTTTGTGAAGCCCCCCTTTAAGGCTGTTCACTGACCACACACAAGCTCTGCATCAGCTCTGCAGCTCCAGCTGCTGTGGGGAAGCACAGCGTCGGTTCTTAGAAGTCACAACCTCACAAACACAAAAAGCCACCACAGTGCATTGTGGGTATGGGCTGGAGTTACTGTAACATGCAGCCAACTTCATTTATGAGAAGTGATGTCACAGGAAATTACATCACACGCGTGAGTTGGAGGGAGAGTGGGGGGTCTGGCTTGTTGTAGTTGCAGAGAGCAACACAGGCTGCAAGATTAAAAGTCACATTATTAACTTTTAATAGAAGTTAACCAATGCAAGGACACAGTTGTGTTGTCTGTCTGCCGTCTTCATTTCATCTTCAAAGTTGATTTATTTGCACAAATAACAAGATGCAAAATCAAACTCAATATACAAACAGCTTAAAAAGGATTGTGCTGGTGAGATTGTGCAGGTCTAATAAAGGCCTTTCACTGAGAAGGGAGATATAAACAGAATAGTTAACAGTTAAATAATTAAAAATATGAATGCACAACAAAGCCCAAGCAATGAGAGTTCATTTTTAAAACTTCACTTTACTTCAAGTCCCCCCATTTATCATTTAAAAGCAGTATATAAACATTTAATAAATAGCTTATGGCACAGTATAATGGAGTTATAAGCAGATATAAGGGATTGTTGTAACCTCTGCTCTAGAGACTTTATATATTATTTTATATTAGTGTATACGAGCGTCTGTTTGCCTGCTGCACCCCAAACGACGTTATGAGAGCGCTGATAGTGAACTAAAACAGTAAAGACGGTTAAACAATGAGATGAAACTCGCTATGAAGCCGAGAATGCCGAGAGGAGCTGCAAGAGTCACTGATAATTCTCTGTAGGTTCGTCAATACGGACCACGACCAACATTACACACGGACAGATTGTGGTTATTATTATAAAAATAAAAAATGATTGCCAACAACAAAGCAACCACAAGTATAATATAATAAATATATATAGTATAATAATAAATCTTAGTAGTAAGGATGCTGGCTGTTGGATGACGCCAGTGCCCTGCCTGGACTTGCCTTTGCCTTTAACCACATGTTTCTGTCATGGTTGGTCGAGGGGGCGGGCTGCTGTGGAGGTAAAGGACACTTTCAGCAGGACAACAATGGAAACCATGACAACAGCGAGAGAGAAACTGGGAGTCGACCGTCAACCCCCCCACCTCTGCTTCTGTGGCGGCCTCTTCAGTGTGTGTTTATTTGCGTGTGGGTTTCAGTGTGAGTCAGCATGTTGCAGATGCTATTGCAGGAGAGAGGAAATGAGTTTTTGCATGTCTATAAATGACAGATAGTGTTCTGGCAAAATTAGCTCACAATTCAGCATCAATGCTGCTGCAAACAGGCTGCAGGGAGATGTGTGATGCAGAAATGATACATCAGTAAATGTGGAATAGTCAATCATCATTTTTTCTGTTCATACTGACTATTAAAAGATCCTCTTAAAATGTGCTTTCAGTTAAGGTGATGGGGCCCAAAACCACAGTGTTTTCCACACAGTCATTTAAAAGTAGATGTGAAGCTGATAGGAGGCTTCAGCAGTCTGAGTTAGTCATATCAAATGATATCTGACACATTTGCAGTCGTTTTAGCATCAAATTCCATCTTTGTGTTTCCCTGTTGAGCACTGGTGGAATTATAGTAACAAAAAGAGGAGCTTTGCCACTAAAAACACTGTAACGTTGAAAGATATCTACTTGATGTGACTCATTTGGGATGACTGAAGCTTCATATTAGCTTCATACTAACTTTTAAATACATTTTTTGCACAGAAGGAGGACTGTGGATTTAGCCGGGCTTGTCTTAGACCAGCTCCTAGTTTATGCTGCCATAGGCGTAGACTGCCGGGGGACTTCCTATGATGCATTGACTTCTTCTCTCCTTCTCCCACTCTCTCTCCATTTACATTCATGTACTACTAATGCATTCACTAACTTAAACTTCTTCTCCGGACTTCTCTGTGCTCTATCGTCTTATAGGTGGCTTGGGGACGTTGCTGTCCATGGATGTTCGGATGTCTGATTGTCTCCACTCCTATTATTTTCAATGTTGATCGATTGTCACTGCGTCTCTCTCTCCTCTCTCCCTCTTCTCCCTCCCTCTCTCTCTCTCTCTCTCTCTCTCTCTCTCTCTCTCTCAACCCCAACCAGTCAAGGCAGATGGTCACCCACCTAGAGCCCAGTTCAGGCTGGCGTTTCTTCCCATTAAAGGGGAGTTTTTCCTTGCTGCTGTCACCAAGTGCTGCTCTTGGTGGAATGTTGGGTCTCTTTAAATAAAATTAAAGAGTAAAGGTCTAGATCCGCTCTATGTGTAAAGTGCCTTGAGATTACTTTTGTTGTGACTTGGCGCTATATAAATGAAGAAGAAGAAAGAAGGTGAGTGCAAGTCATTAGTGTGCAAAAATCGTTTCACTTCACTTGTTTTTATTGTTCATATTACCTGCAGGAAATGTCTGACACACATACTCACACACTCACGCACTCACACACTCGCATATCTCTACCAAATCTAACCACTGAAAGAAGATAAAATCAACGGTACCAGAAATACTTGAGAAATTGGAATGAAATTACAGAGAAAGTCAGAAAGAGATGTTTGTGTCTGGTTGTGTCTGTACCTTTATCAAAACAATTAACACAGCAGCCATGACGTCAACCATTGGTTTGTTGACTCCTTTTTTGAAGCCTAGAGTCTTTCATTTTGACATGCCAACTGTGATAATGCCAACTGTGATAATGCCTTTGTTAGTTTTCACTAGTGAAAAAGACTCTTTAATCTGATAGTACAACCAAACACTGAACAAGACTTTTTTTAGGCAACCAAAACAGTTAATATCATGAAGTGCAAAACACTTCCACAACACTTCAGCACTTCAAAGTTGGAATAATTTTTAACCCACTGAGGTTGCTGCGTGTCTGTGACCTTTAACCTCTTTAGTGCAGGCAGCTATGTAGTCCTGCTGATCCAGGAGCTATAGTCAGTCACTATTGATTATGTTTTCAAAAATTAAAATCCTTTCAGCTCCATGCTACAAAGATGGAAGCGGGTGTTACAGGGATTATAAGCATGGTGAAACGTGTAACAGGTACATGTGGAAATATGATCATATGTGTATTCTTTTGAGTTGATGTGGTGTGTGTGTTTGCATAAAAAGATGATTCAGGTATCCATGTTTTTTTAAGAGGTGTTTATCTCCCAGAGTTCAGTTGTTCTGTGAATATGCTGACTGTTCAGACAAGAAAAAAAAAGGAAGCATCATGACTTCAGTTTCATTGAGCACACACACACACACACACACACACACACACACACACACACACACACGCACACACACACACGCACAAGCACACACACACACACACACAGAACTCATTAACATATCAGATCGAAATGCTCTGTGGCATTTCCATGAAGTTACGTGTTATTTCCTGTTGCAAAGGAAGCTCTGAGTGGCTTCACAGCAGCAACCACACACACACACACACACACACACACACACACACACACACACACACACACGCACACACACACACACACACACAAAAACGCACACGCACACGCACACACACCAAAACCCAACAGAATAGAATGTAGAAAGTGACACACTGCCAACAGAGACATAACGCTGGGTAAGGATGACAAAAATATCACAACTCAAAGTCAACTTACTAGCTTTACCAAGTGTGACTCTCATGGTCTTCCTCAGCAGGAGATGTATACAAAAACACAGGTAGAAGAACTATCATTGTTGGATTAGAAGAACAAGTCTTTCTTTATTTCAGATCACCATTTTAAAAAATATTTTCTGTTCTTTTTTTTCCTGTTAAATAATAAATAAATGAAGTTAACGTTGGATAAACTTTAAAAAGCATGCACTGGTTGAATCTTGTGCAGAGTAATTTTGCAGCTCCAAAATGAGCAGAGATGCAGGTGATTGGGACGCTGCAGTTACTCTAATGACCACTAGATGCTGCTTCAATAATCCTGACTGTAGGCCTACTGAATTGAATGGGAACTTTGATCCATTAATTAGTTACCAGTTTCTTCAAAGGTACTTATATTTCCCCCCCAACGTACCCCGAACACATTTGGAGCATTTTAGTGCTCAGTGTCTTGCCCAAGAAAAATTTAACATGAGGAAACAAGAGAGAAACACATGATGAACTGTAATTTCCGAGCTTGGGATCAATAAAATCAATCTGTCTATCTATCTATATATCTATCTATCTATCTATCTAAACTGTGTGGTGCCGTGTGTTCAAGTGAGAAATAACCCATAGACTCGGGTGACATCTGGTGGACAAACTTCGCAACTACAACCAGAAGGATCAATACATTTATATACTCGATAAGGAGGCGTGTTGTCCGGTAAAAGGCTTCAGTGGAGGCTGCTGGTTGTGTATCCTTGCCCGTAGCTCCTCAGAGATCGTCCTCAGTAATCTGGAAGAAATAAGAAACTTTTTACGGCCGTCAAAATGCCGGATCAGAACAACTTCTGGTTCAAGTGAGGAGAGAGGAGTAAGGAGACTTGGGATATACCCTGCCTCTGTACCTCTGCCTCTGTTACCACCTGAGGCCTGTTTCTGAAAGCAGGTTTAGTGAAAACTCTGAGTAAATTGACATGAAACTCTGGTTTTTCGGTTTCACAAAACCAGTTCAGCTTAACTCTGAGTCGGTTACCATGGCAACGTACTCCGTGACCATAACCTGCTGGTTGGCAGGGTATTTTTTTTCAACTATAACCTGAGTTTCTCTTCCTTTTTAAGCCTGCAGACTGAAGGAGGGATGTTTTATCTCTGATGATTTTCTGTTTGAGTGTTTCCGTTTTTCTGTACAATCGATCATTTATCTGAACAATATTCTCAGCTCTCGTATCATCTGTACGACACATCGTGGACATGCTCTCAGTTCAGAACTAATTATTTGTGTTGCACTTTTTTTTGTGTGCCAATGGCAGTTTTATAATAACATCAGTGACGCTGAGCATGTTTCCAAGGCAACCGTCTGTTGGGCTGGCAAATATTTGAAAGGTATTGATAGCCAGGTGGTTACTGCGCATGCCTCATAGTGACAGTGTCGCTGCTTCGATGCCACCAAGGATTTTTTGCTGCAGGGCTCTCTCTCTCTCTCTCTCTCTCTCTCTCTCTCTCTCTCGGCCTCCATACCTTACCAGCTACTGTTAAATTAAGGTGAAAGTGCCCAAACGTAAATCTTAACAAAAAATAAAAATTGACTCTTGCACTGAAACGTTTACACTTTTGTTGTGTTGTATGTATGTGTTGGGTGGCTGAAAATTGACTTTCTTTTTTACTTACAAGATTTCACTCACTACCGAAATATATCACATGTTGAATGTAGCCACTGAATGCTGTTTAATGAGGGCAGGCTAAACATCACCATTGCTTGTAATGAAATTAGCCTATATACCTTACTTGTTTGAGCTAGATTTTTATATTTAATATTCAGTTACTGCCAAGTAGGCCTGCGTACCTGTTGTGGTCTGCATGAATATGAAATGTGCACACACACATACACAGAATTAATTTTTTTCATTTTCATTAATACTCACACATTGAATATGTTAGTAATTTTCTGCTATACCAGTATTGCTTGTTTTCTTAAATATATTCTCATTATCTGCATTCATTAATATTTCTAACTCCAATGGGGAGAAGTAGGAGGACTGAGCCCTTTGTTTCACCTGTTGCCATGGTGAATCATGTTATCTGTGCTCCATTGATATGGGCTTAGTATCTCCTCATGAATGAGCTCAGAGTTGATTGAACTAACTGTTATCACCTGTTTGACAGCTCAGAGTCAGTCAACCTAGAGTTACAGTTTTAACTAAGAGTAACTAACATATCATCTTTTAAGTTCATATGCTGAACTTAATATCAAACAGTTGCTTATTTCCATATCCAGCAGTTAATGATCAACATTATCATCCATTGGAGTCATGTTTCTGTCCACCTGCTGAATGTAAGTCCAATATTCACTCTATTTAAGCTCTGTTTGTACTCTCTACCAACTCTTGGAGGGAAATATCAGGCTCTTTAGCTGCTAAATGCTCCACTATGTTCACCAGCTAGTCTACAACTAACTGTGTTTGCTGTTTGGTACTGTACAGGTCATGTACAGTGTTTTTCTACAGCTACGAGCCATGCACAACCCATTACATACTAACAGCTCAGATATTATGCTGAATTTATATGAGGAAATCTTTTATTGAAATCTCACCTACATCGGCCTTAACCTGGAATTATGTGTGTCCATAAGGCATCAGCTATGTGTCCAGCTTTACATGCAGTAATAATATTCATAATAATGTCAAGATGTTTAAAATAATATAAGAAAACAACATACACAGCAATTATAAAGTACTCCCCTCCCACGCTTGTCACACACAGTGGGGCATACTCTGTGTAGTGACACCTTTCCACCACTAGATGGCAGCAGAGTATTCAGCGTGAATGAACTGCTGCAGTGGAGTGTTTTGATCTCCCACATTCTTGCCTAGTTTAAGGCAAATAAAAGTGGCTGTTCTGAACAACATTCTTACATCAAGCACATTGAGCACACCTGATACTTAACACAATGCATTTAGAGTTTTTTTTAGTGCCAAAGTCCCTCTTTTTGTTACTATACTTCCACCACAGCTCAACAGGGAAACACTAAGAGGGAATCAGATACCCACTTGATGTGACTAACTCAAACTGCTGAATATTCATATAAGCTCTTGTCCTCCATCGCTTCCACTGAAAGCACATTTGAAGGAGATCTTTTAATAGTCAGTATGAACAGGAGGAATGATTACAGAGAGGAAAACCTGTAATCATATGAACAATTGACTGCTGTTTTTAAGTGACGCTAAAACAAACAAGCGTTTCTTTCTGCAGTTTCAGAATAAAATCATCCACTGCCCTCCTTCTCGGGATAATAAACATTTTCCATCCATTACTTGGATGCATTTTGTGGAAACTTTCTATTCTGTTTATACGTATTTACACATTTTTTACTTTTATAATATCTGATTGCTATTTTATGTGTTTATTTTGCTGATCTGTACACATGTGCGTGGTGAATATAGTGGAATTCATATGACTGTCACGCTGGATGTAGTGGCAGCTTATAACCACAAGGAGGCAGTAGAGTATGAAGCCTGAAATGAAGAGCTGATTTTGAGTTTTCCACTACTACTACTACACACAACTTTGAACTCTTTGCAGGACAGTAAAATATCATACTGTACTTACATTTCGACAACAGATACCAACTTGACAGCAGAGGAAACCAGGGTCTGTTATAACATCTGTGATTCCTGCAGAAAGCTGACACTCATTCTGCAAGGGCCTGGCATCAGTCACATTTCTCAGACGATCGTCACCAGTAGCTATAGTTCTAAAATTAGTAATAGTACACGCTGCTCATTATTATTATTATTATTATTATTATTATTATTATTTATGGCTCCTTATGTAATATTCACATCAAGCTGCGAATGACGGACAGATCAGACTGAGCGTGTGTGAGAGACAGTTGTATGATGAAGAGAGACGCTGGAAATAAACTGACCTCTGGCCTCACAAATCTGACACCATCAGAACACACACACACACACACACACACACACACACACACACACACACACACACACACACACACACACACACACACACAGTTTTCCATTTGTCCTGAACTCAGAGACCCTCAGTGCAGATCAGTGTGCGCCTGCTGGAGTCTATATTCAATTATACAGACAGACAGACAGATAGAAAGAGGGAGAGAGGGAGAGGGGGAGAGAGAAAGAGAAGCAGGTAGAGAGACAGTTTCCATGACTGATTTTATATTTAGGGTTTCAAAGTGTCTGGAGAAGGTGAAATGTTTCACTGAGACTTGAAAAGACAAAGCAGCAACTCTGAAAGCGTGTGAAGATGATATATGAAGATGGGTTTATAAGGAGTCTGAATGAGTTTGGATAGTTAGAGAGCTGTATATTGGGTATGGATATAAAGCTAATACTGCTATCATATATTTTGAATGAGTTATAATGTGTTTAGAAGTTAGTTATCTGCTCTCAGGCAAAGTTTTTTTGGGGGAAATTTGGAGATAGTTAAATAAGTTGAGTGCAATTCAGAGTGTTTCACAGATGACTGACAAGCTAATAACAAGACAGGATAAATGTAAACACTAAACAGCAAATTAATTTTAGACTAATGCACATAATAAATAAAAATTAGGAAGTAACTTCAAATATAAAAAGTATAAAATCCATTATGCGTTGGAGTAAAAACTACGTAAAACTGGTTAAAATCCATATAACAATGAAATAAGTGAATGACTATAAATCATTCTTTCATAAGTCAGGCTGAAGAGGTGGTTTTAAGTTTACAGTTATCAAAACTTCTCTCTGTTCTCAGATCCTCAACAAATTCTTCTAACAGCTCAGAGCATACAAACTACAAACTCTGGAACAACTGGAAGACTTAGGATGTCCTTAGAGGTTGTACTGGTTCATACTTTGAGAACATCGCTGACAAGTAGACTGGTGCAAAACCATGTTAGCACTTTAAAAAATAAGTCCAAGAATTTAAAAATCATACGGAAACTGAGAGAACATCTAGTATTAACCTGCGGAGTTCAGAAATGTTTTTGTGTTGACCAGACTAAAGACCATTACAGTACTCCATAATGCAGTTCAGTGATATTTGATACAATGGATTAAGAATAGGTTATGCTAGCATTCATATGGGTTTAAAATGGTTTACAATGGAATATAGTTGAGTAATATGGTTTTGAATTTTGGTTAGGTGGGTTATTATTGGGTTACCCACTCTTAGGCATGACTACTGGGTATTTCTTAGGATTTGTTTGGTGTAGATTTAGCCTGGTCTAGAATTGTTTAAAATGGGTTTAATATTGGTATCACATCTAGATTGGTTTACAGTGGGATTAATATTTAGAGTGGGTTATAATGGAGTTCAGTTGTTCTGTGGTGGGTTAGAATGAGTTTAGGGTTAGATCGGGTTTTTAACAGGTTATCCACGCTCAGGTTTCGAATTGTGACACTATGATCAGTATACATGATGATGAGGAGTATAAATTTATGAGTGTGTGTGTGTGTGAGGCTACAGAACAAACAAAGAGACCAGATGTGAATGAAAAGTGATCTACCTGATATGAAATGTAAAAATACAAAAGGCCACACACACAAACTTTGGTCTCCGTGGCAACGTAAACAAGCTGTGGATGGCCAACACGGCCTCTGTTGACGAGCACCTGCTGCTAATTCATCTCTGCTCTCATCAGCTGACACTTTGTCTCTCTCTTTGAGTCCCTTTCCCTTCATTATCAGGGTCTGCAGGTCGGAGCCCCCCCCCACACCCCCTACCGCTCAGGTGACAGTCCAGAGCATGCTGGGAGGGCAGCATAGTCAGCTCCATGTCATCTGCTTTTCTGTCTGTCTGCTGACCTTCCTTACGTCACAGGGGACTTGTGTCCCTCATCCTGGACTCTCAGGCATTTGTACATTTTACAATACAACAATACGATGTGAAAATATGTATGGCAGCTTTCGGCTCGTTGGCGGAGCTAGGCCAGTAAATTCCCCTTGCTTCCAATCCATGTGCCAAAACGTCCTGATGCAAGTGTATTTAATGGAAAAAAGCTCTGTGATTGGCACAAAGTTGGGTTTAGGCTTACATACATGCATATTCAAATGCTCAAAAACATTCATATCCTAGGTTAAAAATGAGTTACAATGGCTTATCCAATGTGGTACACAGGGCATTGATTTTATTAGTTACTGTGGGTATATTGGTAGGAATAAGGGCATAAAATGGGTTTTTGGAAGAGCTATAATGGGATTTAGATGGGTTCCCAATGTCTTTAGAAGGCATGACAGGTTTTAAAAGGATAATAAATAATTGAAAAGGAATTTAAATGGGTAAGAGCAGGTTTAAGAGGGTGAAACATTACAATACCACTAAATGATGAGTATATGTTTGAGCATTAATGAGGCTGCAGAACAAACAAAGACATCCGCAGGGGAAAATTTGGTTTAAGCTCTTTTACTTCACCTAATAGCAAGCTGTTATTTTTAATGTTATATAAAACAAGCTTTAGCTAAACAAAAACATCTGTTCTTTTACAAAATGATGTTCATATGAAATAAAAAACAAACACTTTATTAACAATATAAAATAAATTGTGACATGTAAATTTAAAAAGAGTAGATTATAATAAATTTTAGATTGGGAAAATAACCCAGGGAGGTTTTCTGGGTAACAATAACCCAAATTTGTGTTTGCACCATATGGACCCAAAATTACTCATCACAACAGTATTATCAATGTAATATACTAAAATGTTAAGCTTTGAAAACTCAATTTTATATTCAGATGTCTATTTAGAGCATGAGATAATCCATAGTGCTGCTCCTCTACTGTTGAAGAGGTTTTGTTCAGCTCCACTCTGAGCAGATGAACTTTGAGATTTACCTTTTCTTTTAAAGCCATTGAAAAAACGGAATAAAGTCCCTGTCAATCTGAAAACATGCACAGATTTGAACATCCATCAATACAGCAAAACATCAACCATCTTTAGACCCTCGATATGAACAAAGACAAACTACCCTGAAACCTCGGGAAGAGTAACAGAGGAGGGATCCATCTTCCAGGGCAGACATGCAACAGAAGACAAAATTACACCACGGAAAAACAGGATGACAAAATTACAGATAAATTGAGCTACGAGACAGGTTTGATGGGATTAACGTTGGTTTAGAGTGAGTTATAATGGGGTTCAAGGGTTTTGTGGTGGGTTAGAATGGGTTTAGTGAAGTTATTTATGTTATACAGAGTCAAGGGGTTGTGATATGTAGCGCAACAAGCTAGTGAAGCTGTAAAGTTTAGTAATTACACAAAACTACTCTCCTGAGACTGAAAACGTGATCACTGTTATTCATTTTTTGAGCCAATTCTAAACAAACTAACACGACCAAACTCTTCATAATAGTCCTGTTTCCATTTAGGAAGTTCCGGGTAAAATTTAAGAAGCAGGAACTTTACAGGAACGTCCTTTCACTTGGTCCTCTCAACCGTTGGGTCTCTATTTCAGAGTAGGACCTTGATAGGACCCACGAGACTCTGGAGGTGATGAAACAACAAGGAGGTTAACATAGAGGGAGCCTCATAATGGGTCCACTTATCATACATCTACTTGTCCATCTCCATTTTCTACTACCAGTACTACTACTCTTCTTCTGCTGGGTTTTAGAAATGCAACTAATGCCCAATCAGCACCGACAGAGTACATAACCAGAGGCAGGGACTCGTTTTGCCCCCATAAAAGTTCTGTTAGATTGTCTTTCAGGGGCGATTCCTGCTGTGGACACACGTGCCGATGGTCATGGCCCATAAAGTTACCCTGAAGTTCCTCTAGTGGAAACGGTCCTAATGAGGGAACATGTCAATCAGAGCAGTGGTGTAGCTCACTGACATGTTTTTGGTAGTTTTTGGACAACAACAGAGATTTAAGATATATCAGACACACAACAATACTTGTTAGTGGATCGGTTCATTGTTGGTTTGGATCCAATTGACAATAAGAGTAATATACATACGGTGGACAGGAGGTGCAAACCAAGATTACAACATGTGAAACACTTTTACAAATGTCAACCATCAACCGGAAAGGGAATGTACCAACTCCGGGGTTGAACCGGAAGTGATAACGGGGAGCAGCCAATACGAGCTGTTGTTGTCGTCGGTAGAGTTCATGGTGAGCCAAGATGGACAACGATCGAGTGATGTTTTGCCCGTTTTGTGAACGACGTGTGAGCTGTTTAACACGTTTTTTTTTTTTTCGTGTGGTTGGTCTTTAGAGTTTTTAAATGACATGGACCAGACGGATGGACCAGATGTGCTGCAGCAGTCATTCCCTTTCCGGTTGATGGTTGATATTTGTTCGGGACTTGTAAAAGTGTTTCACATGTTGTAATCTTGGTTTGCACCTCCCGGCCACCGCAAATATAGAAAAATCAGCAGCCAAATCATTTCACAAATTACATTTAAAACATAACCAACCTAACCTGAGCCCCAAACTTTATACAACTGAAACTGCCCAAATATGACGAAAGATCCTCAGGTATCTGCAGGTGAAAACAGAAGGTCCTACTGTGGTAATAAATAGTGCTTGAATTTATGGGTGAACAATAAATGACGTGTAGAGGTTGTTATATGAACAGCTGCGACAGTATACAGTGTGTATATGCAGCCTGTGTTGTGAGTGAAGGTGGGTTAACATTTGTACAGTAAGTGGATATTAATTTGGACCCATAATCCCTTGCAGCAAGTCACACTCTATCAGGTTACCAGTGTGTGCATGTGTCTATTTAAAACTGGATGTAGCTCGAAGCTCAGCGGGAGATCATGATGGACGTAGACACAGACAGGCACACACACACACACACAAACACACACACACACACACACACACACACCTACACACACAGGTCTGAGGTTGTTTTCCATCTGTCTGATTTGTTGAATCTCATTTGTTGCAGCAGAAGGCGTCACATGGTGAAACGTCCGCCCTCTCTGCTGGAAACGGCCCAAACAGTCCAGCTTAACCCACATCAGCATGTCACTGTTCATCAGACGCGTTCACTGACTCAGCAACAAGTGTTACTCATGTTCATGTTTTCATGAGTCGGAGGTTTGAGTCATCTGATCCGCCCAGGCTGTAAACGAACCAGATTTTTAAAAATTTACTTAACCCTCCTGTTGTCCTCAGGTCAAGGAAGGAAGGGAAGGAAGGAAGGACAGAAGGAAGGAAAGGAGTAAGGAGGGAGGGAAGGAAGGAAGGACAGAAGGAAGGAAAGGAGTAAGGAGGGAGGGAAGGAAGGAAGGAAGGACAGAAGGAAGGAAAGGAGTAAGGAAGGGAGAAAGGAAGGAAAGGAGGAAAAGAGGAAGGAAAGGAATAAGGAGGGAGGGAATGAAGGAAAGAAGGAAAGGAGTAAGGACAAAAGAGGAAGGAAGGAAAGGAGTAAGGACAAAAGAGGAAGGAAGGAAGGAAGGTAGGAGGGAGCAAAGAAAGAGGGAAGAAGGAAGGAAAGAAGGAACAGTCAGGACGACAGGAGGGTTAAGTTTTCTTGATTTTTATTTAAAAATGGGAAACAATAGCTCTAATATTTAAGTCCAAAACCTAAATGTATTGAATTGTTTTGTCTTTTAGTTTTCATCAGAAACAAGTGCTGAACACAACTCTGACATCATATCATCTTTTTCAGTTGATATGTTGAACTTATTTCCACATCCAGCAGCTACTGATCAACATTATCATTCATTAGGAGTCATAATTCTGTCCACTTGCTGAATGTAAAGTCCAATATTCACTCTCTTTTAGCTCTGTTTTTGTTCTCCACCAACTCCTGAGGGAAATATCTGGCTCTTTAAGCTTCTAACTAGAACCTGGATGAAGCATCACGGCAGAGATCGATTCACAGGAAGTTGTGTTTGTCACAAACCGGCATGCACACACCACATGCATAAAGCTTTAAAAAAAAAAGCTTTTATTATCAACTTAAGCATTAATAATGTTAGTCAGCAAAGTCAGTGATGAGTGAAATGTGTGAGTGAGGTAAATGTTGTGCAATAACCCTAACCTGGGGGCCTGGAAGGAAGAGAAAAGAAAAAGGTCAACAGCTAAATACACTGTGGCCTAAATTACCAGCTGCAGGTAGTTTTTAGTCCCGCCTACTGGCTCCTGGGCCAAGAAGCCAAATCAACCTCTTAAGCAACAGGAAGTGAGGGACACAGAGGTCACAGTATTTACTAAGAAGAAGAAGAAGAAGAGACAATGCTGCCAATTATCTAAATATATTTATCTTTTTTAAATAACTGTGTTAATCTGTGATAAAACATAATCAAATGTCATGTTTGTTAAAATTGGTTAAATAAGTTTGTTTGAGAAGAAAACTTGTTTGTGAAACTCTTACGCTAACCTTAACCTTGTGTTCACTTGTGGTTTTTTTTAGAGCTCTCTGAAACGACACTATTGGTCCTTTTCCACTACACAGTTCCAGCACTACTCGGCTCGACTCGGCTCGGCTCAGTTCCAGGAACGACCTTTTCCAATACAAAAAGGTACCTACTCAACGTGGGCGGGGTCGTCATAGCAACGGCTCTGCGATACTGCCGTGACTTCGTTTATACGCGACACAAACACATAAACAATGGAGGACAATGGAGGCGGTGGTGTACTTGCTGCTGTATGTGGCTTTCTGTCACACACAAAGCAACTAAATTGAGCCGTTTGGCTGTAACGCTGTTGCCGATATTTAAAAATGGCGGGTTTGATTCTTGTGTGGGACGACTCATGACTCTTCCAGCGACAACTCTTCTGACCAATCAGTGGCCGGCAGTCTGTCGACGTCACATTTAGTATCGGCTCGGCTCGCTTGGTACCTCAGCAGAGCAGGTACTAAGAAAGTACCAGGTACCAGGTACTATCCCTAGTGGAAACGCAAAAAACCCGAGCCGAGGCGAGTCGTGCTGGAACTGTGTAGTGGAAAAGCTCCATATTAGAGCGCTGAGAGTGAACCAGAACTGTTAAGTTGCAGCTAGACAGTTAAACAATGAGCTGAAACTCATTATAAAACTCCTTAAAGCTGAGAGGAAGCTGCATAGTCACTCCAACACATTGCACACCAACAGATCTGCTTTAAAGTTTGTAAGCAGGTCATGTGACATACTAATATATTTTACTTTGTCTTCTAATAAATAAATATTGGTCCAGTTCCTCAGAGATTAAGACTAGTCCTAGACTAAAGACATGATTCTGTGGAAACAACTCCAGTCTTGGACTAGACTTAATCCCTGTCCAGGAAATCGGCCCATTATGTCTGGTACAACTAAATGTTAAAGGTTGAATATGTAGAATATTTATTAAAAGCTATATTTTTTTAAAATAATAGAGCCACGGGGTGTTTTGAGGGGTACAGAATGAAAGTATTGCTTTTCCATAAAAAAAAAATTTTAGTCTGAATTAATATTTTTAAATTTTTTTGACGGGTTGGACAATGACGTTCTGACAAGTTCTGTGTACATTGTACCAGCCAATTAGCGGCCGGAATTGCGGGTTGCCAGGGTTGTCTGTTGTTCCGGTGCAGCTACTGTAGGCTGGCACTGGGTGAAATGGAGTTGTAAACAACATGTTGGACTTACTAAAACCAGCGTTTTTTGCTCTCAAGTACAACTTTTCATCACAAAACTTCGAAGGTAAGACAGAATATCTGTTAGTCGCTGTAAATAAGTGGTTGTTTACCTTTGTATGCTGCTGGTTCACTGAGTTTTTAGCGCAATAATAGTGGTACTGTTGAACTCGCCAGGGTCTTAGCTTTCATATGAGATGCTATTTGTTTGTGTACCATGAAGTATCAAAATGGTAGCAATGGAAATGTGGAGAGTGGGTTGACTTTTTGACGCTATTCGGAATTTATCATATTAAACTTCTTTAAATCTATTCCTCCATGTATTGTATTGTATTCCGGTTAAAGCTGAGCGTATGACAAGACTTTAAAATACATTACATGAATTATGTTTGACATGATTTTTCAACATAATTTGAAGCTAATAATACTTAATTTTTCTATTTTACTATTTCTGTACTGATTAATTGACATTTTAATTTTTTACACACAGGGATAAATGAAGTAATTTTGAACTGAATGTGGAATGTCAGGACCGTATGATGTCATTTTTTTAAAAGCATGTTTTTATTAGTTTTGTTTGTAATTTACCCCAAATCAAACAAGACATGAGCCTATCACAGGCAAGGGACAGAGCAACAGAATGATGTCACAAAGGTAAATCTGTGATGTCATCGTGCACAAATTTTGTGCACGATGACATCACAGATTACTGAAGTAGATCTAGAGTTCCATCATATTGACTCTCTTAAACTGCACCCAAGTGTTGTGTTACAGAGTTAAGTACAGTCTACCAAGGACCACTACGAACCTCTACCCAGATACAGTCTGCTACAGACAGCTAGTCTATCAACTCCATTACAATACAATGGATACAATGACCTACCGCCCAAACCAGGCAGGACGTACCTACCCCCAAAACCAGGCAGGACGTGCCTACCCACCAAACCAGGCAGGGCGTGCCTACCCACCAAACAAGGCAGGGCGTGCCTACACCCCAAACCAGGCAGGTCGTGCCTACCCACCAAACCAGGCAGGGCGTGCCTACCCACCAAATCAGGCAGGACGTGCCTACACCCCATACCAGGCAGGTCGTGCCTACCCAGCAAATCAGGCAGGTCGTGCCTACCCAGCAAATCAGGCAGGGCGTGCCTACACACCAAATCAGGCAGGACGTGCCTATCCCCCATACCAGGCAGGACGTGCCTATCCCCCAAACCAGGCAGGTCGTGCCTACCCTCCAAAGCAGGCAGGGCGTGCCTACCCACCAAACCAGGCAGGACATGCCAACCCCCCAAATCAGGCAGGGCCTGCTCACCCCCAGAACCAGGCAGGACGTACCAGCCCTCCAAAAGACACAGGAATTGCCAGCCCCCAAAACCAGGCAGGAATTGCCAGCCCCCCAAACCAGGCAGGACTTGCCAGCCCCACAAACCAGGCAGGACTTTCCAATCCCCCAAACCAAGCAGGACTTGCCAGCCCCACAAACCAGGCAGGACTTCCAAACCAGGCAGCCCTTCCCAACCCTCCAAACCAGGCACGACTTGCCAGCCCCCCAAAACAGGAAGGACTTCCCAACCCCCCGAACCAGGCAGGACTTCCCAAACCCCCAAACCAGGTAGGCCTTCCCAACCCTACAAACACGGCAGGACTTGCCATCCCCCCAAACCAGGAAAGCTTTACCTTTCCCCCAAACCAGGCAGGGTTTGCCTTTCCCCCAAACCAGCCAAGGTTTGCTTTTCCCCCAAACCAGGCAGGGTTTGCTTTTCCCCCAAACCAGATAGGGTTTGCCTTTCCCCCAAACCAGCCAAGGTTTGCTTTTCCCCCAAACCAGGCAGGGTTTGCTTTTCCCCCAAACCAGGCAGGGTTTGCCTTTCCCCCAAACCAGCCAGGGTTTGCCTTTCCCCCAAACCAGCCAAGGTTTGCTTTTCCCCCAAACCAGGCAGGGTTTGCCTTTCCCCCAAACCAGCCAAGGTTTGCCTGTCCCCCAAACCAGGGACGTGCCTACCCCGTAAACCAGGGAGGACGTGCCTACCCCCCAAACCAGGCACCGTTTGCCTACCCCCCAAACCAGTCAAGGTTTGCCTGTCCCCCAAACCAGGCAAGCGTTGCCTACCCCCCAAACCAGGCACCGTTTGCCTACCCCCCAAACCAGGCAAGCGTTGCCTGTCCCACCAACAAGGCAGGACTTGCCAGCCCCCCAAACCAGACAAGCCTTGCCTGTCCCCCCAACCAGGCAGGACTTGCCAGCCCCTTAAACAAGGCAGGAAATGCCAGCCCCCCAAACCAGGCAGAACTTGCCAGCCCCTTAAACAAGGCAGGAAATGCCAGCCCTCCAAACAAGGCAGGACTTGCCAGCCCCCCAAACCAGGCAGAACTTGCCAGCCCAAAAGACATAATCGCTGAGAGGGAGTTAGAGATCTCCTCCCCCAGTCAAACAAAGATAGGGACAAATGTTGAATGTGACTCAACAACCCCGAAATTCAAGGCAGAAAATCTCAATGAAGAGAAGAAGCAGGTTCTCCAGCTGCAGGAAGAATTGCTGCAGCAAGTCAAGCAGCTGGAGCAGCGACTGCTACAGAAGGACTGTGACATCCTCACTCTCAGAAAAGAGAATGAGGATCTCACTCAAAAGCTTGCAGAGGCCTCAGACCAGCTAACTGTCAAACAGTCTGAACTGCTCCAGACTGAAAGCACCTGGCAGAGCAAGTATGTTGCTCTGGAGTTGGCATATGAAAAACAACTGGCTGAGAGTGAGCAGAGGACAGAGGTCAGGGTCACTAAGTTAGAAGAACTAATGAACCAACTAGAGGGACCCAAGCAAGAAAGTGAAAAGGAGAAGAAAAAGAAGGAAAAAAAAGAAAAGGCTGCCAACAAACTTAAATTAAAACAAGAGAAAGTTGAGAAAAAGCTAAAAGAAAAGGAGGAAAAGGCTGCCAAAAAACGGGCAGAAAAACAAGAAAAGATTGACAAACGACTCAAAGAAAAGGAAGATAAAGCTGCAAGAAAACGGACAGAAAAACAAGAAACATTTGAGGAGCAACTAACAGAAACAGAGGAGAAAAACAAGGGTTTGTGGAGGTGGAGATATAGAAAAAGATATGACAGTGACACTAAGGTGGAGGAACAGCAGTAGCTTCGTCTTCCACCACTATTCGCCCCCCCCACCCCCCTAACCCCCGCCATCCTCCTCCCCACCCAGACCTCCCTCATTCCACTTTCATCCCAATGCCCATCATCCCATCTTCCCACCCAAAATTTCCTCATTCCACCTTTATCCCGATGCCCATCCTCCCATCTTCCCACCCAAAACTTCCTCATTCCACCTTTATCCCGATGTCCATCCTCCCTAACCCTAACCCATCTTCCCACCCAAAATTTCCTCATTCCACCTTTATCCCGATGTCCATCCTCCCTAACCCTAACCCTAACCCATCTTCCCACCCGAACCTCCCCATTCCACCTTTATCCACATGCCCAACCTTCCATCTTCCCCACCCAGACCTCCCACAGTCACCCCCACCCCCCTTTCTACCTTTCCTAATCTTTCTTCTATCTTAGGGCAGCACGTTGGCTCGGTGATTAGCACTACAGCCTCACAGAGACACCTCTGTTTCTGTGTGGAGTTTGCATGTTCTCCTCGTGTCTGCGTGGGTTTTCTCCTGGATCTCAGGTTTCCTCCCACATCCCAAAATAACATGCAAATTAGGCTAATTTGACACTCTAACTCCCCCCCCCCCCCCTAAAAAATAAATAAATAAATAAAATTTAAACCTCTTAAATAAATGTGTCTGACTCTATACTCTGAATTAGTAGTAGAAGTAGAAGCCGTGATGTCACATGTCACGTCTCTAAGTTATGATTCAAACAAAAATAAGAAAAAGTTCCATTCAGACAGAATGAACATTTCAGTGGAGAATGAAATATTCACTGTGTTCCTCTGTAACTGAACTAATGGTTCTGGTCAAAAATGATAGGATCTGACCTGTAAAAGGCATAGCATTATCTAGTATTAAAAGCAATGCAAAGCAACAGAAAGATACTCGTGATGGCCCCGATGTTTACGACCGTGAGCCTCTTCTGCTTCTGACGACACCACACACAAGCCAATCGGTGTTTAGGATTAGGCAGTACATGCAGAGACATTGCTGCTACTCCCACTGGTCAGTTACAGCGAGGGTATGTTCGCTTCCTGTTTTCAAAATAAAAGCACCAACTCTATCGTTATGGTTTTCTTAATAATAAATGGCAACGGGTGTTTTATTTTGTGAAAATGACCGGAAGTGCGTTACTCGCTACGGCTAACTTGAGTGGCTCCGAATTCGCAGGAACAAAACCTTAAGCAGATGTTATTTGGACAAATTAGCGTCACATTGTGGATCTAAAGGGATACTTTACTTTCTCACCTAAAAAGGTTAGACATGTGGATAAAGTGGTATATTTACAGAGTTAGAGCTAAATTAAAATCCGGCAACCCGACTGCTGGAATTACTTTTTGGTTGTTGCGACTACGATCTCGAGACATTAGATGGCGTTGTTCTGCTCATTCTACATATTCTACCTTTAACATCATCAAAAATATGTCAGAAAGTGAAAAATAACCAAAAATCCAAGAATTGAAACACATTCCAGGAAGTTTTTAGTTTCAAATATGTAAGATAGATTTTCAAAAGCATCCCAGAAGATGATTTTTCCCATTTTTGAGACTTAAACTCATTTTATTTCAACAATGATTAATGACTTCAAACCTCCACACAAGTAGTAGAAGAAGATAAAATGAAGTGAAAGTTTAGATTTTGTATTTCGGGTGAGAAGTTTTGGGAGTTTTTGTGAACGTTGGTGTCTTTATGGTTGCCTCTTTTATTCTGCAGCCATGACGCAGCTTAGCTCTGAACCTGCTGAGTCACCTGAACTCCTCTCAGCTACAGGTTCACACTGTCAGATTAATTTAGGAGTTTAATCCGTGACAGATGAGACGTTGAGGCTTTTCCTCTGCTGCTTTCCAAACAGCTGAGGAATATTTGTTTAGAGGAGACACCAACATTTAAAAAAATATAAAACATGAATATCTCACGCTGATGGTGGGAAGATATGTATTTAGAATATTTATACTTATTGGAAAGGTCATATACTGTTACAGTGATATTAGCACTGTAGCTGCTTTCTATCATATCACATGATCTTCATCAGCAGGCGGACTTCAAATCAATTCAGATCAAGAACGGACTTTGAAATGCTTGTTTTAACCCTCCTGTCGTCCTCAGGTCAAGGAAGGAGTAAGGAGGAAAAGATGAAGGAAGGAAGGAGAGAAGAAAGGAAAGGAGTAAGGAGGGAGGGAGGGAGGGAGGTAAGGAGGGAAGGAGGAAGGAAGGAAGGAAGGAAGGAAGGAAAGGAGTAAGGATGAAAAGAGGAAGGAATTTAGGAGAGAAGGAAGGAAGGAAAGAAAGGAGTAAGGAGGGAGGGAGGGAGGAAAGGAGGAAGGAAGGATGGAAAGGAGTGAGGAAGGAAAAGAGGGAGGAAGGAAGGACCCGGGAGGACGACAGGAAGGGTTAAGCCAACATGGGCAGGAAGTCCTAATTAAAAAGGCAAACTACACCTGCTGATGAAAACCATTTGATATGATAGAAAGCTCCATAACAGCAACTTTAAGGTCCTGAAGTATAAAAAAAACATTGTTTGAATATTTAATAATTTGCTTTAATAAACTAATTAACTACTGTAATAAACATGCATTGATAACACTTTTAATGATACCTGTGGAGTAAATTCAGGCATTATAGCAGCTGAGTGAAAAATAAACTAAGTAAGATAAAGAATAAAATAGCCTTCAAAATAAAACAATCATAAAAAAGTGTGTTCATGGTATATGTGCAAGAATAAAATGCAGATAGTGGAAGGAGAGAGATCTACAGAAGGTAGAAGGGGTAAAACAGTTCAGTGATTTATGAGACAAATTTATCAAAAAAAAATTCAAAATAAAAGCAGCAGGTGCAGAGATAATGTGACTTTTAACCTCATTAGTGAACTTAAAGATGAAATAACTTTGGATCCTACATTTGCTATATTGATCTGTTGTTCCCATGCATCAGTTTTTGGCACATTTTCAGTTTCAACATAAAACATACCTGAGAGGAGGTGTAGGGAAAAAAATACCTATTTGTCTTAATGTAGTTATAATATAATAAACTGCTGAAAATTACAAAGTGTTAATAAGATAAATATATATAATCACTTTTATATATCGTATTATTGCATTTCATGAGGCAGAACTTAAATTGGTCTTAAATGGATTTTAGTAAGTGTGTTTCCATCTTCCTGTTTAATATGTGAGAGTAGACACGCTGCAACTTCTTTACATTAGAAAATACACATATATATATTTTGTATTTCTTATATTTTTGTATCACAGAAGTAGAGAAAAACAAACAATAATTTGCATTTCTTTTGCACATTTTCCGGAAATTATGCTAAAATTTATCACAATTGGACAGAAACTTCTAGTAAACTAAAATTCATGTTCAAATCAGTGGGTTCCCTTTTTTAATGGAGCACTAATTAGTCTGTAGTTTGTTCCTTCAGTCACAGCTTCACACACACAGACCACCTGCCCTTGAGCCAGGCAGCAGACCTGCTCTGAGCAGCTAGCCTGTTAGCCTGTTAGCTTGGCCGTAGGTTCTATAATTAGCAGCCGTGTCCTTCCTGCTAATCTCCCCGCTGCCTAATATGGACCACAGCTGCTCCAATCACATGGCTGCTCCTTGTTACCATGACGAACTAATTATCTTGTCAATGACGGGAGAGGAAGAAAGAGTGTGAGGCAGAAAATGTGCATGAATGAGAGCAGATGTGCAGGGCTGAGAAAGTGTGTGTGTGTGTGTGTGTGTATGATATCTCTATGTAAAGAAAGAAGTGGGAGCTGACAGCAGAACATGAGAACTCAACACTTCTGCAGACTCTCTGGTTAATATTCATATTTAAGAGGAAAAGGCACAATATTCTCTTTTTCTTACTGTCAATGAGTCAAACTGACAATGAACTGATCAAGTATTTTGTGTGTGTGTGTGTGTGTGTGTGTGTGTGTGTGTGTGTGTGTGTGTATCCATCAGTGTTGGGGACTAAATTTTAGACAGATATATGGTCATGCAAAACCAGCCAATGAAGTTAATATTAAGTGTTAGACAATCAGAGGCAGAGCAAGGCGGCTGTTATGACTTTGCCATCCTAGGAAAAAAAAGAAGAAGAAGAGGCATTAGGGAACATTACTGCACTAGTACAAAAAAAAAGCGAAAGAACAGAGGTAGCTGTTTGAAATAAATATAATGAACAATGAAATAAATCATATGGTTGTGTTGAGTTAGAAAGAAGTGAGGTTGGCCAAGTTGCATTGTGGGTAATGTAGGCACCACGAAAATAAAAAAAGACTATTTATCTCTGGGGGATTTTGCAAGTAAATTAAAGTTATTTTTACTAGACGACACTTCCTCTGTGTGTGTGTGTGTGTGTGTGTGTGTTGGTTTGGTTGTCATGGCAGCGTGATGACAAGGAGCCGTTTCCTGGCTCCTTGTCATCGAGCTGTGATGTCACATCCTCCTCCTCCTCCTTGTCAACGCTGCATTCATTAGCACCTGTGGGCCTTGGTTGTCATGGTAACCCAATGTACTGTAACTGCTCAGGAGGAACTGTAGAGTTCAGTTCAGGAAACATCCCCCCCCCCTCCTTCCTCCTTCCTCTGTGTGAAGATGTTTGATGGGGTTTAATGTTTTTCTAGCTGGGTTAGTAGAGGAAGGACTGTGACTATTAAGCAATATTTTACTCTTTTAACCCTCCTGTTGTCCTCGAGTCAGGGTAGGACGTTAGGAAGGAAGGGAGGAAGGGAGAAAGGAGGAAGGAAAGGAATGAAGGAATGAAGTTAGGAAGGAAGGGAATAAGGACTAAGGAAGGGAGGAAGAAGGAAGGAAAGGAGGGAAGGAATGAAGGAAAGAAGGGAGGAGGAAAAGAAGGAGGTAGGGAGGGAAGGACAGAAGGAATGAAGGAAGGAAGGGAAGAAGGAAGGAAAGGAGGGAAGGAATGAAGGAAAGAAGGGAGGAGGGAGGGAAGGAATGAAGGACGGAAGGAAGGAGGGAAGGACAGTCTTTCCTTCCTACCTTCCTTCTTTCTTCCTTCCTCCCTTCCTCCTTTACCTTCTTCCTCCCTTTCATCCTCCCCTTCTTCCAGCTTTCCTCCCTTCCATCCTTCCTTCATTCTTTCATCAGTCCTTCTTTCCTCCCTCCTTTCCGTCCTCCCTTCCATCCTTCTTCCTCCCTTTCATCCTTCCCTCCTTCCAGCTTTCCTTCCTTCCTTCCTCCTTTCCTTCCATCTTTACTTCCTTCCTTCCTTCCTTCCTTCACTCAAGGACAGCAGGAGGGTTAAAAGAGTTAAATATGATTAATTAAGGATTTGTTCCTCAGGTCTGCAGATATAAATGTTCCTTTATTTCACTGTACGAAATTCTGAGGTGAGAATAAATTTGGATTATCTGAGTTTTCTGCATTATATGGTGGCTATGTGTGAAGTAGGCAGCATGTTAGAGATGGATATGTATTTATAGTTAGAGAGAGAGGGGGAAACAATCTGGCTAAACAACTTTAATTTTAGTATTTGCGTCATATCGGGTGGAAGACTGTGAAAGAACAGAATTGGTTGTGTGAGAGTCAGAAATTCAGCCGTGTGATCATTAAATTACCTTGAACCACAGAATTTGTGTGACATGGGACAGCGTTTGGTTGTTGTTGTTGTTGGATATCAGAAATGCTGTAATGATCATCATATCTTGGTCTCTGCTATAAAACTAAATCACTGGAGTACCCTTAAACTACTAACAGATTTAATCCCATATCTAATAATTAAATCTTGTATTTTTTTTTTTTTTTTTTTACAACATCTCATTAATATAATAAAAAGTTATGAGGTAATTAGAAACAGTTTTTAAGCCTAAAACATGAAATATTAGATCCCCTTACACTACTAACAGATTTAATCCCATAACTATTAATAAGGAAGCATAAAATTAAATCTTGTACTTTTACAACATCTCATTAATATAATAAAAAGCTATGAGGTAATTAAAAACAGCTTTTAATGCTTAAAATATGAGATATTAGATCAAACTTATGAGATACTATGTAAAAAACATAGTTTTAAACATTTTTTAAGTCTAAAATTTGAGGTATTAGATCAAGATACTACATAAAAATACAATAACTCTCCTATTACATGAATTAAAATAGAATATCTTAGTCTCTGCTATAATATGAAATCACTTGAGTACCCTTACAAACAACTAACAGATTTAATCCCATAACTATTAATGAGGAAGCATACAATTAAATCTATCAGTATCATCATTAATATCTCATTAATATAATAAAAAGCTATGAGGTCATTAAAAACAGTTTTATGCCTAAAATATAGAGGTATTAGGTCAAGATACTACATAAAAATACAATATCTCTCTTATTACATGAACTGAAATAATTAGAATATATTGGTCTCTGCTATAATATGAAATCACTGGACCTTTAACAACTAATAGATTACATTTTACCATATTAATATAATAATAATAATATAATATAATATTTATGGGGGATAAAAACTAAATCTTGTACTTTTACATTAATATAACAAAACCAATACTGAAACCATCTCATTTTTTAGGGGCCAGTAAAATAATATTCTCTTAAATAATAGCTGATATATTAAAGTTATATTATATATTATATTATAAACTCATGTTTTTCTTCAGTGGTTTTTATACTTATATTGTGGTTTTAACAGAAACTATTAACAAACTTGAACTACGGTAATGTCTATTTGCTAGTAAGCTAACGTTACATTTGTTTTAAAATAATATAACTTTAAATGCTACCAAGCTAACGTTACATTTGTTTTAAAATAATATAACTTTAAATGCTACCAAGCTAACGTTACATTTGTTTTAAAATAATATAACTTTAAAAGCTACCAAGCTAACGTTGCATTTGTTTTAGAGTAATATAATGTTAAATGCTACCAAGCTAACGTTGCATTTGTTTTAAAGTAATATAATGTTAAATGCTACCAAGCTAACGTTACATTTGTTTTAAAATAATGTTAAAAGCTACCAAGCTAACGTTACATTAGTTTTAAATATAATGTCAAATGCTACCAAGCTAACGTTACATTTGTTTTAAAATAATGTTAAACGCTACCAAGCTAACGTTACATTTGTTTTAGAGTAATATAATGTTAAACGCTACCAAGCTAACGTTACATTTGTTTTAGAGTAATATAATGTTAAATGCTACCAAGCTAACATTACATTTGTTTTAAAGTAATAAAACGTTAAACGCTACCAAGCTAACGTTGCATTTGTTTTAAAGTAATATAATGTTAAACGCTACCAAGCTAACGTAATAATATAGTTACGTTAGATATCGATCTGAAAATGAGACTTTTGTTTAGGCCGACTCATTTTAGATTTAAGCTTTATACTAAATTCATTTGCACTATTTTGTTCTTGTCTTTTTAAGGTCAACAATATTTCATTTTCTTATTTATGGAACTGAAAACGACAATAAAGGAAATCTTGAATCTTAAAAAAAATACTATGATATAATAATAATAATACTACAATAAGGAATTAAAATTGAATCTTCATCAAACAGACTCACTGAAAGAACAATACATACAATGATCAATAAAACTGTTTTATTAATAATAATAATAATAATAATAATAATAATTTTTCCACCACAATAAAATGTAACAAAGGCTCACTAGAAAAGTGTCGACTTCTGTGTTCTGTACAGTAGATACAGTACGTTGTAAAACTGGCCGCGGCGTGGCACAGCAGCGCATTCAAACCCAAAAAAAAAAAAAAAAATTATTATTCAAACATCTTTCCACATTATGTACAGATAAAATCCACATTAAAACCCAGCTGGCAAACATCACAGAAATACAGCGCAGCTTCACGCTAACAGCGGCTAACCTCCATCTGCTGAGAACTTCCGATAGAAGCGAAATGGCTACACGAGCTAGCCGGCTAACTCGTCTGCAATTTAACGAGCTAGCAGGCTAGCTAGACTACAGCTGCTTTCACACAAGTTGAAAAAAAAAAAACATTTGTGAATGCTACCAAGAGGTCAGATAAACCAGATTATGTTTTCATATAACTGCAGCCTTTTAGCAATAATCCTTTTTTATAAAAAAACAAACAAAAACAAAACACCACTGTTTCTTCTCTCCTCGCTGTCTGAAAGGCGGCCGCTGCTTCTTCTCTGAATGCTTCTTTACTCACTTGCTTTACACTTTATATCTTAAGGCCGTCCACACCAAGAACGATAACTATGACGGTAACTATAATGATCACAGAAACCAGAGGAAAGGCAGAAGAATTTGAAAGAGTGTGGAGACCCAAATCAGTGTGCACAATCATCTTGACTACTTACTTTTATTTTAATTTTATTTATTTGTCTGTGTTAATTAATTTTAATGATCACGCTGCAGGTTACAGCTGTGTCTGCAGCTAATGACAATATATACTGATGAGCTGTTACTGCTGTATGTTGTACAGAGAAATAAACAGAAAAGCAGAAGGGTCGACGGGCTTGGTGCTGATTCAGTGTGATGATCAGAAGTATCTCAGACACTAGTTGATTTGATGTCCAAACTGAGCCGACACACAGCAGCTCATGTTTAAGTAGCTTTTATTGAGCTGTGGCAAATCTAAAGTCTAAAAAAGATTCACCAACTTTGTCATTTTTTCACATTATAATAGAGAACAAAGCTCCAGCATCTTTGTATAATAAAGGGAGACAAATCTGTGGCGAGAGAGGAGCAAAGCTACATTAAAATAAATTAAATCATCAGTCAGTTTCCAGAATTAATTAATGATATTTGCAGGTTTTGAAGTTTTACTGTAAATGTCAGGCTGCTGTATGATTCATAGGAAGGATTTTTATTGGCTGTTAGTGTTTCTATCATTCATTGAATTACTCTGACAGTGTTCCTGGTGTGGACTCCACCATCCACCGGTGTTAGATAATCATATATTTATAGTTGTCGTTCTAGTTCTTGGTGTGGACGAGCCTCTACTTTCTAACTTTGCGTCCATCTGTCTGAGCAGCTAGTTATACGCTAGCTTTGTAAAGGAATGCACTTTGGTAGAATCAACCAAATGCCCTGGGTGTTAGTCACAACAATGACAACAGTAATGATCATAATGATAACTGAGCAGTCTGAGGTACCAACATGAAAATAAAAATAACGCTTTTAAAACCACATTAATGCTAATGCTAGCACAACTGTACAGCACAGCTAGCAGGTAAAAAACTTGCTATGTGCTACTAGCGGTCAGTTAGCAGTAGGCTAGTGTTAGCTTCACTGTAGAGAAAAACAAACGTCAGTGCAGCAGCTAGCGATCGGACGCTAGCGGTCGATTGGCTAGTGTTAGCTTAGCCCTGTCGTCAGCAGGCGTCGCCCGTCTTTCCCGAGGCGGCGAGCGGTGACAGTTGGCTGATATGTCTCTGTACATTGTGCAGCCATGTTTTACAACCCCTCCTCAGCCCAACGCGCACACACACACACACGCACGCACACACACAAACACTTGTAGATGTCAGTGCTAGTCAGTTTAAAGCTACAATCTGTGGTTGGTGCATTGGCCTGTTCTGCTGCCTCTGTAAACATTATGGAAGACCACTTCTGCCAGGAAGAAATAAACTAATAGATTAAACGTTAAAGACTAACAATTTTAAAAAAATACTTGCGGTAAATCAAAAATGTTTTTACGCCTAAAATATAAAATGTTAGATTAACATTGCGAAATACAAACAGTTTCGAAAGTCTAAAATTTGAGATATGATGTAAATTATGAGTTTTCTGTTTTCTGCAAGAGATTAAGTCAAGAATATGAGTTACTGAGTAAAAATGATGATACTAAATTTAAGTTAAAACCATCCAGTTAAATAGATATGAAGTCAAACTATGTCAAAATTACACCTGGAGTTAAAAATGTTGATACAAAAATTTTGAAAGTTAACTTTTTTTTTTGTTTGAATCTTATTTGATCCTTTTCAGCCTTCACATTTTTGTTACCTGATTTTTTTTTTATTGTATTTTATTTATTACAAAAAACAGTTCCATCAAGTAGTAGTAGTGTGTATATATTATAATTTGACCATCCTTCATACTAACTTATAGTATGTCACAGTTTTGATTCACCATTAGTATTTATATTTATATCTTTCCCAATTTTATCTTTTTTTGTGTCTTTTTCTGGCAGATACAGGCTTCCACAAAACAGTCCTCTAGCATCTGTTATAATGCTGCATTCAAGGCAGCTGGGATAATCGAGTATCCAACCTCCTGCTAAGAAAAGAGTCACACACTGTCCTCTTATTTCATGATGTGTGTGTTTCCAAACAGGCTGGATTAAGAACTACATACCACGGCTGTCTGCTCATTATCCATCCACAGAAGTCTTGGCACCATCTTAAGCAACATTCAGATAAATATTACTCTTAACGTGGCTCGTGTGTGTTTCATTGTTAACATTACAGCTGATTCCAATTTTTTTTAGTTTTTAAATCATGTTTTTTTTTTTTTTTAAACAGAGCCAGTTGGTACAATTTTTACACAACTTTGAGGAAGACTAAAGAAGCCGATTCAAATCCAGCGTTCTCCTTTTTCACCCTGTTGTAAAATATACTTTTAATAGTATCCTTATTAATTAATCATCCACCAATCAAATGCATTTCATTTAATTGGTGGAGCTTTCTTGGGGGGGCAAATACTACCTGAGAGACTCAGCTCAGGGCAAAAAAAAAAAACAAAACACCACACCACACTAACTACGCTCTATTTTACTCTTGGTCTCCATGTTCACACTTCTCTCAGGGGGTTTTGGAAGTCCGACGTCGGAGGTCGAAGGGGATTCACATGGCGTCTTTGGGCGTTACTCAAACAAACCAGGAGCCAATCAGCACGCAGGCTTTGGCCGCCGAAACTCACCGGACACAAACAAGTATCTATGACATCATAGTGAGTTGCACTGTAGGATACTAATGTTATCTAAAAAAGAAAAAAAAAAAAGAAAAAGAAAGAAGAAGAACAATTTTTTTTTCTTCTAACATAGTGATTGTTGCCATGGCGTCGCCACTGTTAGTGTGTACATCAGTGCGTGCGTGTGTGTGTGTGTGTGTTAGGTGGACGTGGCATGGCGATGAGATACTGAAGGCACAAAGTTACGACTCTCAGCACTCCTTCTCACTAAAAAAAAAACATTAAAAATAAAAAAAAACAAAAAAAAAACACAATCAACCAACCAATCAAATCTTTTTAGAAAACAAAAACATCAGAGGACCCCCCCCCCCTTACACACACACACACACACACACAATCACACACACATCTTCATCCTCCTCCTCCTCCTCCGTCAGTTACTTCCTGTCTCCTGTTTAGGTCCAGGAGAGGGCGGGGCTTACCCTGAGATGGGCGGAGCAGGTAGTGTCTGTGTGTTGTTTGTTTTTTTGTGTATTTTTTTTTTTTTACATTTTTAGTTCCTTCTGTGCATTTTCGTCTTCGTCGTCGTGCCAACCTCCTGTGTGCTACATTACATCACGGTTGCCAGGCCAACGGCACACATGACTATAGTCCTCCTCTTCCTCTTCCTCCTTCCTCCTTTTCCAGGTGTGACTCAACTTTAAACTTTAAGCGGGTGGAGCCGAACTGCAGAGTGCGTTCAGATACGGTTGTGTGTGTGTGTGTGTGTGTGTGTGTGAACATGTGTGTGTGTTTGTGTGAGGGAACAGGCTTTAAAAAAAAAACAAACAAAAAAAAAAAAACTTCTCGAAACATTGCACATACAAACTTCTACATACAACACACACACACACACACACACACACATACATGCACACGCACACATTCAAGTATACGGTATAAACTGCACATTATAGTAAATATGTAGATTCGATTAATAAATATTAATTAAAGTGTAGTAAATAAATAAGAAGTGTTTTTCTAACCCCCCCCCGCCCTTGCTCCCGCCCCTCCCACATCACATTGCTAGACCTGTTTTTACCAATACTGACCTTTGACCTTTTGATCGTCTATCACCAGTCAGTCGATTCTGCACCGACTGCTCGTCTTGTGCGTCATTTTAATTGAATTAATTGGTTTTGGCTCTATTTAGTTTCTTTTATTTTGAAAATCTTATACTATTGAAGCTTGTTTGAAGGTGTTTGGGGCCCAGTTGCACCAGGAAGTCGCAGCGATTTCTACATAAAACTTTTTTTTTAAGAGTCCAATGGATTTTTTTTAATATATTTTTTCTTTCAGGTGGATTTTGAACATTTGCATATTCATAGCTTCTGATTTTTTTTTTAATTTTTATTTTTTTTTACATTTTTAAGACATTTAAGCGAATTTAACTGAAATCTGAAAAATCATGTTAGACACAGTATTACTCTTCCTCATGTATTACTCAAAGCAGAGTAATTTTTTTAAATTTTATTTTGAAAGCATGTCAGGAGGCGATTTTAAAGGACGGATAAGCAATAAAAAAATAAAAATTGAGAGATACAAGAGATTTCGGTAAACTGTGTTTTGAAAAGTTAAGTTTAAAAGAAAGAAGAATTTACTGCTTTCTATTAAAATTGATGTGAAAGAGACTGCATTTAAAAACAACTTGTTTAAATTTAATTTAATTTAATGTTTCTTTTGTTCTTTTAACTTTAATAACTGGAGCATTTCATTATAGCCAAGTCTTTATTACCTAAAAGCTCAACACTTTAAAATAGACTGTTGATTTGAATTTGCTCTATAAATAAAGAGTTTAATATTATATATCACAGTATGAATACAATACCTGTCACTATGATTAATTTACTGTAAACTCAATTAAGAAACTTTGCTGTATATAGACACAATAACCACAGAGATGAATCTATTTCCTGTTAGTCCAGTGAATTAAATACCTGCTTTCTACTGTTGTCCTTAAAGTCTATTAAAGGGATCGACAGGATATTGCATTAATTCATATTGTCTTAAGGTATATTATATAAAAGGTATTATTCATATCTTTGTGATGCATTTAGGAACCTGTAACTAAGGAAGCAACTAATGATTATTTTTTCTATTATCGATTAATCATTTAGTCTATGAAATGTAATATAATTATTGAAAAACGGCCAAACTAGGAGGTCTTTAAATGTCTTATTTTGTCTGACCAACAGTTAAAAACCCAAATATGTTGAGTTTTCTCACATTTGAGACCCAGGAACAGCAATTCTTTCTCCCATGCTTTTGTTTTGAAAATCAAGAAAAACATTTTTTATTATGGATTAATCATTTAGTCAATGAAATGTAATGTAGTTATTGAAAAACGGCCATTGGAACATCCCCAAAGACCAAACTAGAGTCTTTAAATGTCTTATTTAGTCTGACCAACAGTTAAAAACCCAAATACGTTGAGTTTTCTCACATTTGAGACCCAGAAACAGCATTTTTGTTCATGCTTTTGTTTTGAAAATCAAGAAAAGGCAGTTGCAACCCTTCCTACAGGTTTTTTTTTACAAGTTGTGCAAACACTGGTGTGACTGGACCCTTAATGTTAATATTTCTCTCATGTTTTAGAGGCGACATTTAGTTCCTGTCTAAATCTTCTCTTCAAGTCATCATGAGGCGTTTGAACTGTGAACCCAGAAGGTTATCTCTCTATATATTTCTATATATATATTGCTGAACACAGAGTTACTGTTTGTAGTCCTGATATATGACACATTTCTCTGTACTGGTTACCTTCAGGCTATCGCTGTTTCATCTGATTATTAAAAAAAGCTGAACAGCTGTCATAAAAAGGTCTTTTATTACTCCACACACACACACACAGACTCTTGATGTAAAGCTGCTCTCAGAGAGTCACAGCCAGCTCTCTATGCTGTCGCCCTTTTCTCCGAATTTAACAGTAATCTGAACAAATACGACTCTATGCTTCGACATTATAGGAGATATATTGGTGTCATGTGGTGGTTTAGACCTTTTTTTTTCCCTCCTTAAAGCCTGGATGTCTTTTCTGCAATGGTGAAAATTGCACAAAACATAGATTAGTTGATAAAAGGAATTAATTAAAATGGCTTTTATTAAAAATGCGGCTAAAATTCTGATTTTTTTTTTTTTTTAAATCCAGGAAACTATGAGCCATATTTCCTCTAATAGTGGCCCAGGCCTCTATTGGGAACAGGCTTATATTAGAGGGAGGCCTTTATTTCTTTGTTTTCTGATCTGCTTCCATTTGCACTGTTAATTTTTGTTTTTATTGCATTATTGATAATTACAGTAACCTTCTTACTCCCACTTTAATTGCAGTGCTTGACTTCCACCCTGAACGTTTTAGCTTATATTAGTGAAATTACTAAATTAAAGTGGTGGAAATGTGGCTAATGTTAGAAGCGGGGTTACTGTAATTATCAGAGACCCAACTTTTAATTGATACGGGCCACTATTAGAGAAAATACCATATATGCACATCTGATTTTGCTAATTTAATGCCACATTTTTTCCTCTTTTCAGACAGAAAGTACTGAGGTTTCTTTTTTTAAAATATCAGAGCCCTTTGAACATTATTTATAACTTCTCCCCCCTTTCAGTCCACCTTCCTCTCCCTCTTCACTACTCCTTCTGCAGCCATTTTATGCCCTCAATAATCACAACTGATTCATTAAACAGGGAGAAAAATGGTGCTAGTTACCTTAACCCAAACATACTTCCCTTCCTGTTCTTTCTTCACCTCTCTCTATATATTTTTTATTCTGCTTACCTTCTGAAAACACTTAAAAACTCTACATCTGAGAAGTTGCATGAAATCATTCTGTCTGTGCTTCATAAGGCCGGGCAGTGGAGAGCTAACAGGCTATGGCTAAAAAAAGGCTAAGGCTAGCCACCAGACTGCCAAAAAAGGCAAAAATCAGTGAGCCAGCTATAGCTAGCTGACTTATTATTTAAAAGTTTGCTAGGCTAACTGCTAGCCAGTTAAAAGGTAAACAGGTAGCAACACGACAGCTACGCACAAACAGATAGCTGTGTAACAACTAACCAGTGCTAATTAGCTAGTTAACAGTTAGCCAAAGCTCAGGCACAGAGCTAACAGGTAGATGCTTCAGTGAGGGGAAGCTGGATTTGTTTTTTTTTTTCTTTTTTTAGTGTTTTTATTTTTCAATTTGGGGTCAAAAAATAATGACAAGTGACCACCAACGTTCCCCAAACTGACAAAGACTAGCAGGCTAATCTTTGCTGTAATATGAAAATCATCAATTTTTAGAATTATAAAGATATATCCGACTTATTCTCTAATGTAGATATAACCTTGTAATACTAAAAAGCCCCTTTCACACACACGCACCGCAACCTGGAAATCACTCGGAGGAGCTTTGATCCAAACAATAAAAACGGACTTTAACCTTCCAACTACCTCAGTACAAAGTCTGTGTAATGTCAGATTAAGCCCAAAGCTGCGTGCTACATGTGTGAAAACGGGCGACTCCGGAAAATATGGATCTGATTTTCCGGATTGTCTGTAGTTCATGTGTGAAAATGATTTTTTGGTGTCTAATCAATCAACTTTTAGCTCATTTATATAAATTATGTGTTTTAAAACATTAAAAAAACCAAACAAACCCCCAGCCTTGTTCCCTCCGTCAGCACCATGTATTTCTGATTTAAGATGTGTGTTTTGCAGCTACAGAGCGGTGCAGTGTGTTTTTTTTGATTGTCTGAGCAGCTCAACAGTCTGTTTAAGTGTTAATGTGGTCGCTTCTCGCTGCTCACATTATAAAACTACTGCTGCTGTTTTCAGACCGGACTGAGGTTTTTTGAGGAGTCTGAATACACCACAGTTAATAATCATCATCATCATCATCATCATCAGTTTTCCTTCAGCTCACCTACATGAACACATCCCAGCCTGGCCGTTCTGCACATTATACTACCCGACGCCACGTTTCCATGGCTGCATTTGTCCTGAACGCACCCCAGCGCTGTGAAAACCAGCTTAAAAAAAAGAAAAAAACAACCCCAAAACAAAACGCTCTTCAAAACTGGACACACCAGTTTTATTCAGGTCCAGCTGGTTTGCTCACGGTTGCTCGTTTCATTTCCCACCACAGCGAGCGGGGGTGCATTCACTCTCAGCTGACCAGCTTTGGCAGAACCGTCCTAGGCTGGATGTTTCCGTTGGCGTCGGTAATCGCTGCCAAGTTAGTCCTGGTTTTGGAGGAGGAGGACGTTGTGGTTGCAGAGGTGGCGGTTAGTTTGGAGATGGAAGTGATGCCGCCGTCTGTGGTTCCCCGTTTGGACGAGGAGGTCTTCTCGCCCGTGGTGGTTCCTGCCGGTGGTTTCGGGAGTCGCCTCCTCAGCCACGAGTGGCGCAGCGCCTGGCTGGGCGTCATTCTGAGCGCCGGGTCCCACTCCAGACACTGTTTTAGGAAATCCAGGAACAGCGGGTCGTCGCAGCCTTTCAGCGCTGCGCTCCAGTCCTTGCTGCCCGGCGGGCCGCGTACCTTCCCCCGCCGCGACCGGCCGCCGTTCAGCACGGTGGTGCCGTCGGGCAGCGTCGTAACAGTGCAGTACCGCGGGTAACCTTTGGACGACACAAAGTTCTTTGCTCGCTTGGAGCCGTCGAGGAGCTTCTGACTGGGCATGCCGAGCAGCTCGATGATGCAGGCCAGCTGATCTGCTTCATCTTCGCCCGGCAACAGCGGGTAGCCGGTCAGGAGCTCGGCCAGGATGCAGCCCAGAGACCACATGTCGATAGGCATCCCATACCGTGAGCCTGGAGGAGAGAGCAGAGACCAACCAGTCAACATCCAGAAAAATTTAAAGTCTTTGTTAAAGTTAAAGTCTTTGTAAAACATGAATGAATACAGCAAATGGAAGCCAACTGTTTTAAGAGCAGCGGAGAAGAAGTGTGTCAGAGCTAACGGAGCTAACCAGTAAACAGAATCTTATTTCTAATAAATGACGTGGTATTGGATCGGTGCCTGGACTCCAGTACTCGCAGATACCGATGCTAGCATTTTTGGCAGTATCGGAGACATTTCTGATACTGGTATCAGAATCGGAGCAACTCTAAAAACTAGTAATATCACAGCATAGTCCAAAACTGTTGCCAAATAATCTTCAGCCAATGGACAAACAATGAATGTGGTTGTTTTTACATTAAAACAGTTGAAGTTTGGTAATGGACCCTTAAATCTGTGCTTCTGATGCATCCTTTAACTCACCAACAGGAAAGATTTCAAAAGCTTGAAGTCGTCTATATGTTTGCTGTGATTATCATTTTTAAGTATTAAGTCCACAAGTTCGCTGATATGAGCTGAACACCAAACCAAACTTTACTTATCCTTCATGTTCCTTCAGTTTCTTACCTAGAATGACTTCTGGCGCTCTGTAGAACCTGGACTGGATGTAGGTGTAAACTCTCTGATGTTCATAACAGCTGGAACCAAAGTCTATGACCTGGAGACAGAAAGCAAGACGTTTTTATACATGAAGTAACACGCCTCTTTTCTTTTTTTCAGCACACACTGAGATGCCGCTTCACCTTGATACCGCTGCGTCCCTGCTGCTTCAGTAAAATGTTCTCGGGCTTGAGGTCGCAGTGGATGATGCGGTTCTTGTGCAGCGAGTCCAGACACTGCAGGATGGAGTGGGCGAACTTCCTGACCAGCGGGAGGCTGAAGCCCTGGAACTTGTTCTTCTTGATGAGCTCGTACAGGTTCATGCTGAGCAGCTCGAACGTCATGCAGATGTGGTTTCGGAAGGTGAAGTTCTCCAGCATGTGGATGACGTTCATACTCGAGTCTTTGTCCTGTTTCCTCAGGTGCTCCAGGATGCGGATCTCCTCTGCCGCCTGCCGGTGGAACCGCTTCTCGTTGCGGACCATCTTCAGAGCCACGTGGGTCTGCGATCTGTGGTCGAAGGCCTTCACCACCTGCAGGGAGAGAGATAGACAATTCTCTGATTAATATTTCATCTATTAGACACAGTGTAGTCAAGACTGCACCAACCAAGACCAAGACATTACTGAGACCAGAGAGTACTGAGACCGAGACAAGACCAAGACATTACTGAGACCGAGACAAGACCAAGACCATATATATCAAAGGAAAATCATAACAAAACATCAAAATGTGAGTTTTCTTTTTATTTAAGTTTCTTTTTTAAATAAATGCGACAACAAAAACAATCTTTGCTCTGTTGTTTTCAGAACAGCACAATTTGAAGTTATTAGCTGTTTTTGAGTGGCTCCTTTTTCACTCTTATCAGTCAGGCATAGACAAAAAGCCCATCAGCGGTGGTCTTGACTGGTCTCGTTAAAAAAACCAGAGTTCGCCCAGTCCGAGACCAAGAACCCCAAAAAATGGTATTGAGACCAAGACCGATCTCGAGTTCTACAACACTACTACGACGAGCTGAGGAAGCGTCTGATGTGGAGTCAAGAAACACAGAAGAACTTTATCATATCATATCATGTTGGCCCATATTTTATTCTCTAGATTACATTTGAAAAGTGGGACTAATCTAGTCTTCGACAATGAGACTGCTACATGTTCATAAAGGACTTTTGCAGTCCCAGACAAAACCCCCAACTCATTTTCCAGTCACTTTATAATGGTAAATGGACTGTACTTATATAGCGCCTTTCTAGTCTTTGCAACCACTCAAAGCTTTACATTACATTCACATTCATACACTGATGGCAGGATGCCAACCTGCTCATCATTTAACCATTTATTCTCACGGGAGCAATTTAGGGGGTGGGGGGTCTTGCCCAAGGACACATCGACATGTGGACTGGAGGAGCCGGGAATCGAACTGCCAATCTTCCAATTGGAGGACGAGCGCTCTACCTCCTGAGCCACAGCTGCTTGAAAAAAATAGCACAGTCCTGTAGTGTGAGATGCTCGATCGTGTATCATGACAAAAAGGAAAGGAGCAAGAGGAGGGGGCAAGACTGCAGATTCCCTTCAACTACCTGGTGAGTTAAAACATTTATCACCTTGTGTGCACCCTGTCAACAGGATTTTTAAAAAAACCTGTCAGACAATCTTGAGATGTAAATGTCCTATAGCAGAGAACATTTAGTTTAAGATGAGAGTCACATGTCACATTATGGGTTGTTAGTAGTCTAATTCTGCAGGGTGAGAGAGTTTCTTCAAGTTTGTTTAGTCTGTTTTATCTTCTAGCTCGTTCAGTTTAACCTGCAGGAGTTTCTGAGGGCTCATTTAACTTGTTTTGCTGAAAAAAACCCCTCTAAAAATAAATTCCTGACGCCTTCACTGCACAGCTGCACAAAATGGAGGAAAAATCACCTGTCACAAAATGTTACAATGGACAGAAAGACACATTAAATCTAAAAAAAAAGCTTCTCTTTTTGTCTGTAGGTGGGCTGACGTCTGTTAACGATTATGAAACCAAAATAAAGACGGCAGTATCAGCGGTGGCAGTTCTTTTAAAGAGTAAAAATCAAGCTATAAATGTTGGTATTGTCCTTGATCCAGACCTCAGCAGTCACAACAAATCAGTTACAAAATCAGACTTCAATCACTTTAAGAGTGTCACAAGGATCAGATAATTTGATGTCAAGGCAACATAGAGAGAAACTTGAAGATGCTTTTAACTCGTGCAGGCTGGAAGGGTTGCAACAAGGACCAAAACCCTCAGCATGCAACTCCAGCTCTCAGATTATACACTGGCTACCTCATCAGCTTTAAAACGCCATCGCTCGTTCATAAAACCACTGCAGGATTTACATCTAGATACCTTATCAGATCTCCTAAGTCTAAACTAAAGATGGTGAAGCTGCCAAATTGACAAAAATGACTATTTTCAAATCCAAACTAAAGACCAACCTTTCAATGTATTTAATGTGGTCCAATCAAATGGTAAATGACTGTACTTATATAGCGCCTTTCTAGTCTTTACGACCACTCAAAGAGCTTTACATTACATTCACCCATTCACATGCATTCATACACTGATGGCAGGGGCTACTCATCATTTAACCATTCATTCTCATTCATACACCGTTGGCACAGCAACGGGAGCAATTTGGAGTTAAGTGGACATGTGGACTGGAGGAGCCAATCTTCCAATTGGAGGACGACCGCTCTACCTCCTGAGCCACAGCCTCCCCGCCAATCAACAATTTTATATACCAATACAGCTCATTACAAACCAACTTGCCCTTATTAGGGCCCAAGCACTACAGTGCGAAGGCCCTATTGTAATCGTAGAGATTATTATTATAGTTCCTATAAAGTAAACGCCTTTTTGACAGCCTAAACGTGCCCGAAAAGTCACCAAAATGTGCAATCATGTTCGGCCCGGCGAAAAATTTGATATTTTATGGTTTGCATGAATGGGCGTGGCAAAATGGCTCTGTAGCGCCCCCTAGAAAATTCAAAAAAGCGAGCCCCACTGCTGAGATTGTCCTAGACAACCGAAATTCGGTACACATATGTATCGTGTAAAGACGCACAAAAAAGTCACTTGGACCCATACCCTCACTCCTACAGGAAGTCGGCCATTTTGTATTGAATATGCGTTTTTGCCGCGATTTCGGCGATTTCCACGCATCGCATTTGAGCGAACTCCTCCTAGAGATTTAATCCGACCGACTTCAAATTCACTCAGAAACATCTTGAGACATTGGAGATGAAAAGTTATCAAAAACTTTCTGATTAGGGATCCGGTTTGGCCGTGGCGGCGCCGACAATTTCCTTCACCATTCGATCCTTTGCCATGAAATTTCAAACCCTCATAACTTGACTCCACATGGTCTGAGCTTTTCCAAATTTAATATGCTTGTTCAGTGTCCCGGTCTGAACACATGTACACTCTCATATTAAGTGACAGTCATAGCGCCACCTACTGGCAACAGGAAGTCACTTGCTTCAGTCTTTCACTGATTACTCCCATAATCTTAAGTATTTATACATGACATTAACTCAGCTGAGACATAAGACCTTGGTGATGCTACATTCTGCAACTCATGACCCATCATCAAATACCGTTGCCATGACAACACATTCAACGCCATGATAATACGATTACAGTTTTTAGGGGCAAAGGATGCGTCCATGGTAATGTAACTCAACACAAACGTCTGGAGTGGGTTCATTCAACATCCTATATACTTCAATGGGATGGGCGTGACTAAACGGCTCAATAGCGCCCCCTTGAATATTTCAAAATTGAACCTCAGCCTTCCCGATTGACATAGAAGAATGAAACTCGGTAGGTTTATGTATCATCTCCAGACGCACAAAAACGCCATTTGGACCCATACCCTAAGTCCAACAGGAAGTCGGCCATCTTGGGAAAAATGCTATATTTTGGTGAATTTTTTGGTCATTTCCAGGCATCATATTTGAACAAACTAGTCCTACAGATTTCATCCCATCAACTTCAAATTCGCACAGAGTCATCTTGACACATTGGAGATGAAAAGTTATCAAAAGCTTTTTCGCCCGTCATTCCTGGTTGCCGTGGTGACATGGCGAATTTCGATGTCTCGCCATGAAATTTCAAACCCTCATAACTTGACTCCACATGGTCTGAGCTTTTCCAAATTTAATATGCTTTTTCAGCGTCCTGGTCTGAACACATGTACAGTCTCATATTTAGTGACAGTCATAGCGCCACCTACTGGCAAGAGGAAGTCACTTGCTTCATTCTTTCACTAATTACTCCCATAATCTTAAGAATTTACACCTGAAATTGATTCAGCTGAGACTTAACGCCTGTCATCAAAATCTTTTTTATGACTTCTTCCTTTTGGGCGTGGCTGTGCAAACAATTTCGATGCTTCGCCATAAAGCAGGAAGTTGTTATAACTCCTACAGACATTGTCCCACCTACACCAAATTGATCACACATGTAGAGGGTCCCGCCCTGAACACATCTATGCATCAATACTGCTTCATATACACAGCGCCACCTACTGGACACAGGAAGTCAGCCTCATATGACAAACATTATCCGATTTACATGAAATTTACAGGATGTGTTCTCCACATCACACACTGCAACATGACATATAATTGGTGGGTGATCTCTAGCGCCACCTAGTGGACACATGCGATATGACTTAGCCCCATCACACAACGTTCAATACGAGCCCGGGTGCCAAGACGTCTACGTGCCAGCTGTGTCTGCCGTGTAACTGCAGCACACACCGACATGCGCGTACGGGGCGGTGCGTGGGGGGGCTTGGGCCCGATCATCGCTGCTTGCAGCTTTAATTATTATTATTATTATTGGTAAATCAGCAGCAGTATTAACTAGTGTATTAAAATAGTTGCACCTGTCCAAAGCTGCCCTTGCCGATGACTTTCAGGACTTCGTAGCGGTAGGCGATATGGTCATGTGGGACGTGGATGTAGGATCCCTGATCGTCGTCGTAGCCGCTGTTGTTGGCTCCGCCCATGACTCCTGACCTCTTCTTGGCATTCGGACCAACAAAATACACTAAAGGGAGGATGAAGAAAGACGATAAGATTAATGGATTATCAATCACTCTCAATAGAAATCATTAAAATCTGCTTTATGGATTGAACCTCAATGACTACAGACAATTGTAGGAAAGCAGCTGATTTTTGATGAATTTATCTTAATTATTCAATGTTAAATGTTAACATATAGAAAAGAATATTACATAATTTCTTCCATCATATCCTGTTTTGTCTGATCAATAGTCTAAAACTGAAAACTTACTATCATAGAAAACAGAGTGAAGCAGTAAATCCACAATGTGAGAATATTTGGATGTTGATAAGCTAATCGATGACTTAATCAACTCTTTCAGTTTTAGATCACTGGTTTGTCATTATCAGCATTAATCAATATCAAACCCGCTCACCTTCAGGATAGTTGAAAACCTCGTGGTGTTCGAATGACGACATTTTGGCCATGAACTGCTTCATGGACTGGTCCGGCGTCAGGGCGGTGGGCTTTGGCTTGGTGTCCGCAGACTTGGTGGAGGCGGCGCTGCCCTGGCGGAGGTGATGGGAAGGCTCCGAGGCCGAGGTCTGGCGGTCCGGCAGGGGCAGGCCCGGCCGGGTGGAGCTTAGCGGAGCCAGGCCGTTGGGTTGGGAGGTCAGGACCGGACGCTTGTTGGTGTTCTCCTCGTATAGCTGGGTGACGTGGACCTGCGACTGCGACGACAGCTGGACAGAGTCCGACATGGCGGCTTTAGAGCCTCCCTGAAGAGAAACACACCGAGATGTCAGAACAGAGAAGCTACAGATAACATTCACTGGGCAATTAATTGAAAACGACATTTAGAAACTCTAATCGACTTAATCTTGCTCATGTCAGTTAATGGTGGTGTTCACTGTTGCCATGACAGCAAAGGTTGCATATCTTTAAGGAATTTGAAACCACAGCATCACACCTTAACCCTCCTGTGGGGAGGAAAGGAAAGAAGGGAGGAAGGAAGGAAGGAGGGAGGGAGGGAGGGAGGGAAGAAAGGAAGGAAGGAAGCGAGGAAAGGAAAGGAGGGAGGGAGGAAGGAAGGAAGGGAGGAAGGAGGAGGGAGAAAGGAAAAGAGGAAGGGAAGATCCTCATGTGTGAGGGCAGCAGTGGAAAATACTAAACTAAAGAAACTGTGAAAATACATCATTGTTCATCAAGAGTGGAGATAATCCTTCATTAATCGTAATCCAGGTTAAAAGTGCAATTAATGGTGATTTTGATTTTTGATAGATTAAAATGCATTTTCAGACTAACTATAGACAAAAAATAAGAGTAGGAGATGTTTATTCATAAGTGCTGACTGTGCAGGAGACTGTGTTTTAGTTTTAGAGTTATTATAGACAAAATGATTAAGTGCCTCACTGAGTAAAATAAACAAACCGATTAACTTATAATTAAAATAATTGTCAGCTGCAGCCCAAGGCCAAACATCTGAGATGTGAGAGTCAAGCTGAGGTTACGAGCTGCGTCTGAAAACCGAACCCAAGAAGATAAACAACTCACATGAACTTTATTAAAAGATATTCATCTGTTGGCATAAAAACAAAAACACTTCCTTGAATATATATGAGGGAGAGGGAGAGGGAGAGGGAGAGGGAGAGGGAGAGGAGAGAGAGAGAGAGAGAGAGAGAGAGAGAGAGAGAGAGAGAGAGAGAGAGAGAGAGAGAGAGAGAGAGAGAGAGAGAGAGAGAGAGAGAGAGAGAGACTTCCTGCTCACAAATTAGTGTTTGTACTTTAGACAAATAAACAGACACACTCTCGTTCTCTCATTCTGTCTCTTTGTCTCTCGCTCTGTGAGTCACTCCCTGTTGCCGTGGTGACCAGCACACCTGGGTCCTTTCAGATATTCAGAGGTGCATTTGGTTTCAGTGCACACACACACGGCTCAGTTCAAAGACCTAATAACAATAATAATGATGTGAGTGAGTTATATTGATATTACGATAGATCTGAACTCACCACACTGTTCTAGCCGTTCTACTATTTGCCTCTCCAAAATCTCATTGTGTAAATATTTTGCGATGTCAACTCTGTCGCAACATCGATACTGAGGTATTTTGTCAAAAGTATTGTGACATTTGATTTTGTCGACATCACCGGTATGGGTGTGGGTGTGTGTGTGTGTGTGTTTTGTATAAGCCGACTAGCGACTATGGGGCCTGTGGTGTAACGATGAGGAAGTGAATCAAGAGGTGAAACAATAACACAAACACACACACACACACACACACACATTATAGCTTGACTCTGTGTGTGTGTGTGTGTGTGTGTGTGTGTGTGTGTCATCTGAGGGCAAACTGTTTGGCTCTGCTGACTCCTCCCTCACCTGACAACACCTTGACACACACACATTTGTACTTCTATACTTCTGAGGACCATTACTGACAAAATGCAATCCCCAGCTCCCCCAACACAACCTCAACCATCACTAAACTACACATCTCAACCTCAGTCCTGAACTCTGACTGAACCCAAACTAAAGCTGGGCGATACGGACAAAATCTAAAACCTCGATATCGAAACAATATTATAGAGATGGCTCTTGATGCTTGAGACATTTTTGATAAATAATCATCAGTAATGTGGATATAATGATAAAGTGAGTAAAAGGTAAATAACAGAACAGTCTGGTAAGTTCAGATCATTACATCCTTTACTGTAATGCAGCATTTAAAACCAGGAAACATATCGAGATATTACAATATCCACACTCTAAGACGATATCTAGTCTCATATCACGATATCGATATAATATCAATATATCGCCCAGCTCTAACCCAAATCCACCTCTGACCCCTAAAACCAGGTCTGAACCGTCAAACAGCACGTTAACGGCCCGTCACAAATCCTCAATACTAATATCTAAAACTCAAACCAGTCCTCACAAAGATATACACACACACACACACACACACACACACACACACACACACACACACACACACACACACACACACAAACAACTAAAATATGTGTTTTTGTTTTTCCATGATGCTGCCTAAACTCGATAGCTTTTTAAAAAGGTATCAACTGAAATAAATCAATACCAAGTAGTATTGAAACGCCTCCCGTCAAACGATACCTACAATCAATCCTTTTTGCACTCAGGGCTCGAAAATATGACCATTTGTATTGACTTGCTCACAGCCAATCAATGCAAGCCTTCTCAGATCTAATGACACAGTCTGTGGTGGTATTTTATACTTTTTAATGCTTCTATTCACATGATGGGTATCGAGTTTCAATTGGCGTCGATATCACTTTAATGGTACTTGGATTGGAGCTGGTATCGTAATCTTATTGTAATACCCAGTTCTACTAATAATCACCATTAAGGCCCATTTATGATCAACGTTAAATACAGACGGAGCCTTCTGTCCGTGCTCTGCGTTCATTTCCTCCGTATTTCTGCACGTTTCCATAAAGCTTACAGATACGGACCAAACGGAGCAGTACCACCGGAAACCATGGGGGGGGCAGTGTTGCTGTCACTACTCCATACGTTGCACTAGTGCAAGGGACTCAAACGTGTGGCCCGTGGGCCAGAACCGGCCCGTTAAGGGGTCCAATGCGGCCCACTTCCTTCCTTCCTTCCTTCTTTTCCTTTCTCCCTTCCTTCCATCGGTCCCTGCACCCTTTCTTTCTTCCTTCCTTCCTTCCATCTTTTGCTTTCTTCCTTCTTCCCACATCACATCCTGGTTTTTAATAATTAGTCAGTAAATTCAGCTTCGTCTGACGCAGGCTGGAAACTCTGCACTTTTATTTACAGTTCAAACATTTCACTGTGTTTCAGCTTCTGTCAAACTAACGGAGCTGCAGCGGCTTCCTGTCTAAGCTTTTCAAAATAAAACCTTTGATATTGAGCTCTGTCTGATTATTATTATTAAAAATAGTTTTCCCTCGATTTTATTAGTTTTAAGATCGTTTGGCCCCTAAATCGTAATCATGATCAAATTTCGATTAATTGAGCAGCCTTACTTGAACGTGACATGAACAAACGGGTGATTAAAACCTTCACCTGTTTGACTCTGATCAGAAGGTGACATCAATTCATCAATAATACTCTGTGTTCACTTTGTAGTAATGTTTCAGAGGAGCCTGAAGAAAACCAAGTCTGAAGAAAACCAATTCGTGACATTGAAAACACATTGAAAGTGGTTTTTCAAGTAGCTCCGAGTCCAACTGGCATTATTAATTATTAACAACACCGCTGATGTTAATGCTGCTGATATTCTGGAGTCAGTAAATATTGATCATCTAATCCTTTTCTCTAGAAGTTAACATCATGAGTCACTAAAGCATCTACTATAATATGCTATATCAAACCCTGCTAATGCTAACAGTAGTAGTGATATAATAAAAAGTAATGATACCACTCAGAGGATGGTGTCAGTTCCTTTTATACCATTAGTCTTGTGTGTGTGTGTGTGTGTGTGTGTGTGTGTGTGTGTGTGTGTGTGTGTGTGTGTGTGTGTGTGTGTGTGTGTGTGTGTGTGTGTGTGTGTGTGTGTGTGTGTGTGTGTGTGTGTGTGTCCTTCAAGCCAGCCTATAAACCAATCAGCTGTTTAAAGCATCCTGGAGCAGTGAGCTATTATTAGCTGCGTGGCTACAGCTGACCGTTCCTGAGAACTGCTGCTCATGTTTATTGCTTCACAGAGCTAACTGTCGGCTAACGCGCTAACGGTATCTCACGGGTCAAACGGCGGATTACTACTGTCAGTGTGGTTCTGATACGGTGTTGATGTTTTATATCCAAACACATGACGGTTAGCTAAACTGATTCACCAACGGGTCAAAACACAGTCGGGCTGCTCCAGCAATGGTAAGAGTGAATTAAATTAAGCGTTTAGCGTCATCAGTAGATTCAAACAAACACAATTTTCCTATTATGGTAAATAAAATGGCACAAAGTTAACACATGTGGCTCAGGGGGAAACTGATTAAGTTTACTGATGCTTATCAGCTGATACTTGACCCACAAAATAAAACACAAGCGAGCTGAAGTCTAATTCAGTTCATATTTCAATATTTAATATATAAGTTGATTTTGTTAAAGTGCATGTTGTCTTTATTCAGACTCTACAATTTCAGCAGACACAAAAGTTTAAAATGTAACGTTTGAGTAATAATTAAAATATTGTGTATTTGAGAAGCAGTTTGATGCACCGATGGACCCAGTCAGTCATAGCTAAAGCTTAATAATACACAATCTGAGTTTGTCACTAAATATGTTATTTCCCATTAAACAAACTTATCAATCACATCAGAATTAAATAAAGAACTTCGCCTGACTGAAACTTAAGTTACAAAAGTTATCGAATTTAGATCAGGAATCTCTTGCCAATGAATGTTTGGTAATAATTTGATACTGGTTTTAATCAGAAACCCGTGGAAACACCTCTAACATATCTGCTTTTAAGTTGATGTGTTGAGCTTGTTATCGAATAGCAGCTACTGATCAACATTATCATTCATTAGTTCATCATGTTTCTGTCCACTTGCTGAATATAAGTCCAATATTTTCCCTCTTTTAGCTCTGTTTTTGTTCTCCACCAGCTCCTGAGGGGAATATCTAAATGCTCCACTATGTTCACCAGTTAGTCTACAGATAACTGTGTTTGTTCGGTGCTGAGCAGGAAGTGAAAAGAAGCTTTTTACAGCTTTTTCTCTGAAAACGACGCTATGATAGAGCTGAGAGCCGGACAGTAAAACAATGAGCTGAAACTCAACTATAACGCTCCGTAAAACCGGCCATTTGGAAGAAAGTAGAAATAATATGAGCAACATTATCATTCATTAGGAGTCATGTTTCTGTCCATCTGCTGAATGTAAAGTCCAATATTCTCTCTCTTTTTGCTCTGTTTTTGTTCTCCACCAAGTGTACAGTAGAAAACAACACTATTAGAGCCCTGAGAGTGAACCAAAACAGTAAAAGTTGCAGCCGGACAGCTAAACAATGAGCTGAAACTCAACAATAAAGCTCCTTAAAGCTCTAGAGGAGCTGCAAACTAAAACCTGCAGGATTCAGGAGTGAAGGAAGGAATGGTGAAACAGTACATTATTGTAATAAAAACATTGATCATAGCTGCTCTAATACGATCTGTTCCATCTGTGCAGTGGTCAGTACTTTCTTCAATGGTTAGAGTTAGAGCACTATTAAACCTTCAACTGTCACAATATGATGAATTTAATGAACTCGGCACTGACTGTGTTGTATATAAATTAAAGCAAAGTGTAAAAATAGATGTGTGTGTGTGTGTGTGTGTGTGTGCTCGTACCGTCAGGGGGTTGTGGTTGATGTTGCGTAGCGGAGGTAGAGCGATGGGTGATGTCGTCTGAGAGCCGCTGTGACCAGGAGAGTAGACCGGCTCGCCCACTTTGCCTGAGAGAGAGACAGAAAAAAAGAGATTTAGCTTTAATTCTCAGTCAAAAGAAGAAAATCAATATCCATTTCATTTCAGAGACGGATTGAACACGGGGGAGGAAACTCCTGAAAAATACTCTTTCCAACACCTCCAGTTTATGAGCTGTATCTTGTTTATTGAACGAGAGCAGGAATAGAAATGTAAACAGAGGATATTGTAAGTTTTAGTAGCGGTTAACATCGGAGCTACTTGTTAAGAAAAAAACGCTGCCAGGTCTGAACTCTACACTACTGACAGCAGAATATAGACCTTTCAAAGTACAACGTGTATCGATGCCTCTCTTTAACATACCAAATATAACATGACACGACCACCGCCGCCGCCACCAAAAACAGCGTCTTATGTAACCCACATATTAGGAACATGCTTGTGAATCTCTCAGATAGCAGAAAAGTGGAACCTTCAACACTTCGGTTCAATCAGTTTATGATTAGATGAGTTTAGAAATGACTGTCTGAATGCTGTATTACTCTATTTTTAAGCTACTTTTACTATACTATTTTTTACTATTTGAACATTTTAGGCCAAATACCTCGATATCAATATTACAACAATACTGTAGAGATGACTGTCAATGCTTTCACTAAATATTTACACTATGAAATCTTTGATAAATAGACAGAACAGCCTAGAACAGTCTGGTAAGTTCAGAAAATTACATATTTTACTAAAATGCAGCATTTAAAACCAGGAACAGAAAACTGATGACATATCAAGATATCGATGTAATTTGAATATATTGCCCAGCCCTAATTAATGTCTCTTTTTCCTTTGTTCTTTTTTAACATTGCATGATGCTCCTTTTAATGTAAGGCACTTTGTGTGTGTAATTTCTTTCATTGTAGAACACTTTCTTCTATAAAAGGTGCGACTCAAATAAAAAAGGTAGATATCAGCTGTATAGAGTCCTAAAATATTCCACAATGAGCTAAAAAAAAAGTAGTGTCCATGACATGTACACTACTTTCTGCTAACAATCCCACAATTAATATTTTATTATAGATGTTCTTCATTTTATCACATCTTCACTTATATATTTTACATAAGCAGGACCTGAGTATGTTATTTCCTTCTCTTTCATGTATCTATACGGCTAAAATAAACATCCTTGAAGCCTTGAAATGCTCCACATTTTTAAAACACAACTACCATCACGTGACTCTACAGCAGATGACGACAATGATTAGTTAGTATCTGAAGTATTTATTAAACACACTCTGACAAACACGTATGAATATGATGGTTCGATTTATCAGACAGATCACATTTGAGTAGAAACTTTGCCAATCTTTTTTGTTTTAGCTGCTCAGGAGGTAGAGCGGTCGTCCTCCAATTGGGAGATTGGCGGTTCGATTTCCCGGCTCCTCCAGTCCACATGTCGATGTGTCCTTGGGCAAGACACACCAATGGTGCGCCAACGCTGTATGAATGATGTGCAGGTTGGCACCCTGCATGGTAGGACTGCCATCAGTGTATGAATGTGTGTGAATGGGTGAATGACATGTAATGTAAAGCACTTTGAGTGGTCGTAAAGACTAGAAAGACGCTATATAAGTACAGTCCATTTACCATGACAGACAGTAAACTTTAATAGTCTTGTCTACAGATGGGCGATAGGGCCTGAAAATAATATCGCGATATTTCAGATTAGTTTCGTACTCAACCGTCTGCTTTAGCGCGAGGCGGTAGAGTACGGATGGTTGTGTTGTTGTCGCACTAACACATGACTGCGGTTTATTATCTGATCTCTTATTACCAAACCACTTCCACGCTACTGAAACCACACTATTTTTGGAACTTCCTCCGCCATGGAGCCGGCAGCGATGTTACTTTCGCTTTTAGTCAGGCTCATTGTTGTTGTGCATAAGGGTAAAACGTCAGTTCATCAGCAAGTCAGAATACTGTCATTATCAGGATATTATATAATCGGAAACAGGCTTTTCTGTTTAGTCCGGCACTGATTGCAACAAAATCAACAACAAAAAAAGATGATTTTTTGGTGAAACTGTTGGGTTCAGTCTGAGTTGGTTTCACATGTTGGGCCAAAACAAACAAACAAACAAAACAACATCTACTTTTTAAGTGTAGCAAATCTCTAGAACAATCATTTCATGTCTTCTTAGAACTGCAGCGATTCATCAATAAGTTGTCAACTATAAATTATTTTGTTGTCAACCATTTTGATAATCGAATAATTGCTTGGAGTCATTTTTTGAAGAAAAAATGTGCGCACTGTGACCTGATGTCTGAGGGGAAATCTGACCTGAACAGCCTTAAACAGTCTTGAACCAGACTAATGGGGCTTTCCCATTATACAGTTCTAGCACAACTTGACTCGGGTTTTTTTGCATTTCCACTAGGGATAGTACCTGGTACCTGGTACTTTTTTAGTTCCTGCTCTGCTGAGGTTCCAAGCGAGCCGAGCCGATACTAAATGTGACGTCAACAGACTGCCGGCCTCTGATTGGTCAGAAGAGTTGTCGCTGGAAGAGTCATGAGCCGTCCCACACAAGAATCAAACCCGGCATTTTTAAAATTTCGGCAACAGCGTTACAGCCATACGGCTCAATTTAGTTGCTTTGTGTGTGACAGAAAGACACATACAGCAGCAAGTACACCATCGCCTCCATTGTTTATGTGTTTGTGTCGCGTATAAAACGAAGTCATGGCAGTTTTCGTGCAGCCGTGCTATGACGACCCCGCCCACGTTGAGTAGGTACCTTTTTGTAATGGAAAAGGTCGTTCCTGGAACCGAGCCGAGTCGAGTAGTGCTGGAACTGTGTAGTGGAAAAGAGCCATAATTGGGCTTTTCCATTATACAGTTCTAGCTCTACTCGACTCGACTCGGTTTTGGTACCAGTTACATTGCTTTCCATTACTTCAAAGTACCTCCTCAACGTGGGCGGGGTCGTCATAGCACGGCTGCACGAAAACTGCCATGACTTCGTTTTATAAGCGACACAAACACATAAACAATGGAGGACATTAAGGCCATGGTGTACTTTGTACTTTTTGTCACACACAAAACAAGAGAACAAATCGCTGTAGCGCTGTTGCCAGTATTTAAAAATGGCGGGTTTGATTCTTGTGTCGGACCTCACACTCATGACTCTCTGACCAATCAGTGGCCGGTCTGTTGACGTCACATTTTAGTATCGGCTCGGCTCGCTTGGAACCTCGCCAGAGCAGGTACTAAAAAAAGCAGCAGGTACCAGCTACTATCCCTGATGGAAAAGCAAAAAAAAAACAAGTAGAGGCGAGTAGTGTTAGAACTGTATAATGGAAAAGCGCCATAAGGCTGGTCCAGACTGACTACAGTGACCTGGAGCCGGTCTGCAGGCTTGTTGTTCCACAGGTTCATTCAGTCTAAGGAGGATAAAGGTTTTATTAAGCCTGATAATCCCTGATACACCGCCTACCTTTCTATACCTGTTCATTCCTCGTCTCTCTGCAGCTTCACCTCTTTAAAAATGGCAACATGACAACAAGACAGGCCAAAGGTCAGAAGTCACAGGAAACCAGCTATCTTACAACAGCAGTTACCGACTTCGCCTTTTCTGATTTCTGTGGTTTCCCGTTTGTCCCCGTAAGAAAAACAGCAGAATGAAAACTGCCGAGAGTCCCTTTAATCCAGAAAACCAAACTGGTGTTGTAGCTGGGAGAAAAACTTCCTCACATTACGGGTCATGAATGGATCAGAGAGTCACAAGCTGAAGCCAGAAAGCTGTAGACCAGATCAATTTATAAACAGAAAATTAATCTATTACATTAGAATGAACTGTTTTGATAATTGATTAATCACTTTAGTCCTCTGTGACAGTAAAATGAATACATTTGGCTTGTCGACCGTTTGTTGGGACATTTGAGGTTGCACCTTGAGTTGTGGGTAAGGCTCTAACAATTATCTCCATTATTTATTAATGTATCAACTGTTTGTTTTCTGGATCCATTGATTAGTTGTTTGGTCTTTAAAATGTTGGAAAATGCTCAAGATGCAACCTCAAATATCCACAGCAGTCCTAACCCAAAGATGTAGAAGATATTTAGTTTACTGTCATAGAAAACCATAAAATATTTGCTCATTCACTCAAATCTGGAAAGCTGGAAACAGAGAATTTGCACATTTATTCCTTTAAAAAAATGACTCAAAATGCTAAATTGATTGTCAAAATAATTGGTCATTAACTAAATCAACTAACTGTAGCAGCTCAGACATTTTTATAGACCAAAACAGCCAACCAATTAATCAAGAAAATAACTGACAGATTGTAATTAATGGGGGGCAGTGGTGGCCTTCCTGCCCTCATTACTACCACTGAGGTGCCCTTGAGCAAGACCCTTAACCCCGACTGCTCCAGTAGAGCTGCTCAGTGGCAGCAGGTCACACTGTGGTTTTACTGGGAGGCTTCCAGAGGTGAAAGAGTCTGAACAGTCTTAATGTGACCAGGGCGTTCCTGCAGAAGAGGCTTCCTCTCAGCCAAACTTCCCTAAATAAATAAAAGGTTACTGCATCTGCTTCTCTCTCTCTGAGTTGCATACGTCATCTTTACTTTACTATCAGAGAGACTGAATCAGTAAACAGTGAAAGCAGCTCATCCAGAGTCTCTGCCATTATACAACGCAGCTCACCACAGAACATGCTGCTGCTGTCTTTATCTGATTGCTGTAACCGTTGAGTGATCTGCCGCAAGAGAATATGTAAAGACAATAAAAACTTCCAAAGTCCAGCCGTGCAGATATAGAACTGAAACAACTAATCCAATAGAAGCCATAAATATAACAGAAACATTTTTCAGCTTCTTAATTGTTTCTTTTCTTTCTTTGACATACATAGCAGGGAAGATTTTTGGCTTTTATTCTGTTGGTTGGACAAAATAAGCAACCTCAAAACATCATCTTCAGTTTTCAGTAAAATGAAATGACATTTTTCCCCATTTTCTGATATTTAATAGACAATTAATTGAAGAACTGACAAAAATCTGTGTAATAACATCTGTGTGTTTGGCATTGTACTAACTAAACTGCTAAAATGCACAAAATACACTTCTTCTGCCTCCTAACACCATCAGGAGAATACTTTCTTTGCTTATAGACAATGCACATCAGCACATCTACATCTGCTGTTACTTTTCTTGCCTGTAGGCAGCGCTAGCTTGACCAGAGCTGCACATGAATGGGACCCAGGCCTCATGTTTTGGAGATTACTGGCACATTTTTCTGATTATTGCAGCTGCTGGAAACATGTCAACAACTGTCCAGTTATCCACCGGAAGAATAAACTGATATGAAACCCCTGCAAGGAGACAAAGCCTGTGCGCTGTTGTCCGGCTCTCAGCAGCTTCCTGTGTCGGTGCGGCAGGTTCAGGCAGACAGATGGTCTCCGCTGCAGCTCTCCGCCTCTAATCTTAACGCTCACAGTAATCCTGCTAATGAGGACGACTCGGAGACACAAACCACATTTAACAACTGCACAGATCCACATTGCAACGTGCTGTTAAACTCGTACAAAACTAAAACTAACAGCAGCACATATGCAAACAACACTGATGAGTCTGCATCTTCGCTTCGATCCTGCTAATGAGTCGAGGCTGGGACAAATAATCAATATCATAATACATGCTGTTGCAGTTTTATCAATGCACTTATATCTTCTCCTGCAGATTAGTGCTGAAACGATTTGGATCATTTTCACTTATTTAAGTATATAATAGAGCACATCAAACACACCCAACAGAAAACAAACTCCATTCAAATTCATATTACCGTAAAATAATGCCTTTTCAAAAAGATATTGATCAGTGTCAGTCTATATCTTAGCAAATATGCAAGAGGAACGTGAAGTACAGTCAACTGTGGCAATAAGTGTTTTTTAAATTACTTTTAATTGGCAGATTTAAAAAGGAAATTATTGTTTTTATAAGAAAAGTGAATACCAGCACACCTACAACTAACTATTACTTTCATTCTCCATTCCTTTGTCAACTGATTAGTTGTTTGGTTCATAAAATGGAAGTCCAACTTTGAGCCCTAAAATGTTGTTTTGTCCTAACAGACAGTCCACAACCCAAAGACATTCAGTTTACTGTCATAGAAAACTAAAGAAACCAGAAAACATTCACATTTAAGAAGCTGGAATCAGAGGATTTTGGCATTTTGTGACTGAAAAAACAATTATTCCATGTTTAAAATAGTTGCTGATTAATCTTCTGCCGATCGTCTAATCATTGCAGCTATAATTACCAGCCAATACCACATGACTGTACTGTTAATATGGTAAAATACCGGTGACATCAGCCCCACTGGGCTCTAATTGAAGTTGTCTGTGGAGTGTGTTGCTGGCTTCTCAGCCTTCAGCTCTACAGTATGTGACAATACTGTGCTCTAACTCTCCAGTACATACTGATAATGTAACAGGGATCTATAACTGTGAGCACATACAGTGTTCCACGTTGCGAGCCTGATAGATGCATACTAACAGAGTGGAACAGCGGCGTGCTGAATGTGAACTCGACACCGCGCTGGAAATGCCAGAGCGCCGGCGAGCACGCTAGGCATGCTGCTCGACAGGACGAGTGGGAAAATCTGCAGCAACGTGACCGTACACATGCAACGGCGTGACGACCGGGAGGGTTGCAAACGAACAGAGGTGCCGTGGGGGAAAAAAAACAAAACAAAAAACAAAAAACCCCAGCTGTACAAAAGTTCAGAAAGTCACCTGGAAATTACAGATGCAAAGATGAAATGCCCCCCTTTTTTTCTTTTCTACTGGCTGACATTTTACTTCTGTCCCTCATGGGTCATCGTAGGTGAGTCTATTTGGATCCCAGCTGCATACTCTACTAATTCGAGCAACATTTTTGTACTGTAGTGACTTAACACTGTAAGAACAACTACACTGAGTATAATGAGAAGGTCAATACCGGTTCATTTTAAAGGCCTCAGTGTGGCTCACACAGAGTGCCTGTCAAATTGTCCAACATCATCTGAAATGCCTTTTTCAATCGCAGGTTGTCAGAGGTTGCATCCAACAGTTTTTGCAAATTTCTCAAACAGACAGTCTGCTGCACAAAAAACAAAGCAAATATAAAATCATATAACCACATAAAACCAACTCCAATAATGTGAGATAAAAGAAAAGAAAATGAAAAAGAAATAAAAACAGTGAGCAAGGTTTGAATTGGAACCAAATGCAGCATTAAGAAACTGTCCAAAAAATGTGCACTGTCCCTGTTTTACTGCGTCAAGCCTACAAAGAGAACCAAAACATCATATAAACCAGTCCCTTTGAAGCACATTGAGGCCTTAAAAATCACTGTAATTTGTGGTGAATGTCATACTGGACATATATATAAAGAGACTGCTCACAGCTGGACAAAAGTCAAAAATGTTGGACGTCGGTCAAAACCCCAAAAACATCCACTCATAAATCATCAGTGGAAAAACATTATTTGTTTTGAAATTCGAAATTGGACTGCATTGTTCCAAAGTCAAGAGTTTCATTGACTATATATTACACACCGATAATAGATGCTTTCTGGTTTATAGCATGAAACTGGGATCCAAACTGAAGCACAACTGAAAAGGCAGCCTGAAGCAGCACAAACTGTACTGAAAAAATACTGCTCTCCAAATACAAACCAATGACAAACTGGTTATAAAACCGTCAATATGATGAATACGTAGAGTAAATAGAGGGATTAAAGATAGAAATAGCTGGCGTGAGTTGTACGGGGGTACTGCTATTACAAAACAATATGACAAACAAGATGTTATCGGCCCTTAGGATACACTTTATAAATATCCATAAAACTAACACGACGAGCTGATGATAAACATTCAAATAGACATTACATAACAGGCTAGGTGCTTGTGTTTACATTAATGTAACTATATTTGTGTCTATGCGCTGACAATGTCATGCAAATATGGACTTGTCACCAAAAAGCTACTCGTGAAGATATTCAGTATCCAGGCTATACTCATGCTAATACTTAAGCAGGCTAACAGTAGGCTGGAAGTAGCCCTACTGCCATTAGAAGGGCCTGTTGGAAATTAGCACCCACCACCCATGGGTGAATTTGTGTGCTGGCGGGTTCATTCCAGTCAGATCTGATCCAATTAATCTTAATGATCAATATTTTGGTTAAGGCATAACAGTGCCCTTTCCACAACCCTAGAGTTAGATCCGGTCAAATTATATGTTGGAAAATGGAGAACAGCAGAGAGTGGGAGTTTGTCGTCAACATGCATCAGACACTCAAAAATCCAACAGTTTTATCACTAAATATAAAAGTGGCTGGTAAAAATGTTGAGTGGCTGGTAGATTTTAGAATTTACTAGTCACAGTGGCAGGTGGACAAAAAAGTTCATTTCCATCCCTGGCCTGTAATAGTAGCCTGTGTTTAAACTGACATTCAAAGCTCTTGCAATGGGCTAGTAGTGGCCAAGACGATGATGCTTTGAGTTAACCTTCTTGTAATTAAATTATCCGTCAGGCTATGTTACTACTAGCCTGACCAAACCAATTTGAAAGTTGGAACATCTGACAATCATATCGACTCATATTTACAGCTGCATTGATTATTCGATTATTGATGGCCAACAAATTAATCATAAACTATTTAGATAATCGACTAATTGTTACAGTCACTAGGCAAACATGCCAAACATTTGCTGGTTCTAGCTGGATTTGCTTCTTTTTTCTGATTAACCTGGATATCAGACATAACAAGACATGCGCAGACATGAAAGACTCTGCAGATTAACAATGGTAATAATCGTTAGCTGTAGCCCTGCTTATATTGACTATTTTAAGAATAAATGAGATCTCCAGTAGTGTAGTGTTTTACAATGTTGGTCAGCCACCTTGCGTAAAACAAAGACCACCTCTGCTAACATCACTGAAAATAAACAAACTTTTATAAAACAAAATAAACCTTTAATTCATAGTAACTAGATCTACGGTACAGCTAACACGGAGAAAAACATCAACTTATTTGTAGTTCGATCAGTTTGCCAGCTTTTTATTTTGATCTTGGACATCGATATGTAGATATACTTTTAAGACAACACTGTTATTTCTGAAATCTCTTTACACACTGTACGGGATTATGGACTTTTTTTTGTCTTCAACACTTTCATGCTCCTGCAGTTGTCATACAGTTCATGAAAACTCTTAATACATCCATGGTTGTGGAGCACTTCCTGTCTACTTTGGATCCAGCTTCGACCAGTAACTGCAGTTAAAGGGAAAATGTCTTCATTTTATTTGATAATCGAAGTTGTGCAAATATCTATAAATTACTAATCCAGGATCACAAATGTGTTATTTTTCAATCCACTGCACCTCTCGGACTCCATATGAAACACGCAACTCTCCGTAGTAAACATGTAACGTTCCACATAATAGGAGAAATGTATGCGATTTTTACTTAGGTAACCAAAGTTGCACGAAATATCTCCTCTGAGCATGAATTACCAAACCAAGATTATAAATGACTAAACCAACAGCAAAAATGACTTGTGTTTTTGATGCACTGTCCTTCCCGGACTCCGTAAGAATCACGCAACTCTCCATAAGAACCACGTTACGTCCCATGTAATAGGAAAAATTACTACGATTTTTACTTTCGTAACCAAAGATGTGTGAACTATCTCCCCCAAGCATGAATTACTAAATCGAAAGTATAAATTACTACACCAAGAGCGCAAATAAGTCACTTTTTTGGATCCACTGCACCTCCCGGACATCGTAAGAAACACGCAACTCTCAGTAAGAATCACGTGAATCTGATGTAATAGGAAAATTTACTACGATTTTTATTTCCGTAACCAGGGTTCTGCAAATATCTCCTCCAAGTATACGTCACTAAACCGGGATCACAAAGTATTGTTTTTATTTAATCCGCTGCACCTCCCCAGTCTCCATAAGAATCACGCAACGTCCCATGGAATAGGAAAAATTATTACGATTTTTATTTCCGTAACCAACCTTGTTTAAATATATCTCCTCCAAGTATTAACTACTAAACCAAGAGCACAAATGAGTTATGTTTTTGATCCACTGCCCTTCCCCGTCTCCATAAGAATCACGTAATGTCCTACGAAATACAACAAATAAATGTGATTTTTACTTCTGTAATCAAAAAATGCCCGATATATCACATACTAAATTAAATGTCAGCTGTCTGTAACCAACACAACTTCACTTGTACATTAATATTTACATTTGAATTTGATCACAGAATTCAGTGAACAACAATATTAGCATTCTAAACTTGCAGAGGATAATAATCATAATAATAATAATAATGTCCTTTAATGGTATTTAAAGTGACATTAACCATTTATAAAACTGCAAAACAGTCACTCCCAATAGTTGCAGGCTATCACAAATCCACAGCAACCACTTTAACATGCATATTAATGTATTATAACCCTTTTTAACAGTCCATGAGTCTATTTTAGTGCTGACAGCAAGAAAAAAGACATTATACCGATGTTAAAATACCAAAGTGGAAGCAACTGACCTCTGACTGAACTGAACTGAAGCTTTATTTCTGTCTGTCGAGGTTGGAGGCCTAAAAATTACCCAGCAACCATAAAAACACACAAAACACAACCAAATACCACGTCTAGCTACAGTCACACGCACACCAAATGCGCAGAGAAATGAGTAAAAGTCGCCATTTACATCTACTGTGTTGCTTTTCATGCTTTAAAAACAGTAAAATTAGAAATAAATTAGCAGTAAACAGCAGCAGCAGAGGGAGAAAGCAGTTTCTTTACTGCTAAAAATAAACCTGACAGACAGGCGAAGAAGACGTCTGCTGCTGCTTTCATGTTTATCATTTACGCCGGATTTAACGGAGGCTGTAAGTCAGCAGTGTCTCTCCGCTAGACTGGCCGGGCTCAGGCGCCCTCTGGCCGGCTACAGAGGCTGTGCTTACCCGTCGGGAGGACCGAGGCTCCGGGCTTCTTGGTTAACATGGCGGCCGCTCCTCTCCTCTGGACACAGACGGACAGGACGCCTCCTCTTCCTCCATGCACAGCTCCTCCTCTTCCTCCTCCTACTCCTCCTCTTCCTACTCCTCTTTTCTAAGTTAATCCTTTTAAAAAAGATGAGAAGGGCTTATAGAAGTCAGGTTATAGTGCTTATTTATGGAACAGGATCATTTATAATGCACAGATCTCCTATAGACAAGATAATGAATTACATTTATGTGTGTGAAGCATATGACCCTTTATTAATGATTTATAATAATAATAACTGCAGGCCTGATGGCTAATCAGTAACTGTAACTATCAAGTAATTATTAACTACCCATAAACTTCTTGTGTGTGAATCTAGAAGATGAAAATAATAAAATAAGCACATTTAATGTGTCTTTAGGGTAAAATAAAGCATCTGTAATTGTCTTGTTTTATCACAACAGCAATTATAAAGAGTTTTTTTGAGAAGCCAGCAAAATGTTGAGACTGCATTGAAACTAGAGGGGCTTTGTGTTGCTCCCTGAACCTTCATAAATCATCATAATAAATGATCAGGAATCATTAATGAAGGCCCACATGTTTCACACTCAAGGATAAGTCAGTAGGTCTGCAGTTATATATGATTTTAAGTCATGTATAAAGAGTTAGTATTTCACATGTTCTAATTAAGTCACCGGGACTGCAGTTGTACTTATTAAGTCATTAATGAAAATAATTAAAGCCTGCAGTTGTAAAAGTTATTGAATTATTACTGAATGGATTCTCTTCATGAGCAAGACCAGCAAGAATTTCACCGTATTACATTGATTAGCTGAGCTCTCTCCATTATGATGCCAGTGTGCATCACAAACTGACATGCTGTATGTGAAATACCGCATCACATTTATAGTAAATTACACTGTGTCCACAAGATAACATTTTAAAAAGCACATTTTGGGACTTTAGAGGCTCGATAATAATGAATTCTGCAATGACATTATATAAAATATGATGAAATCTATGAAAGGTTTTGTTCAGATGCTTCAGGAATAACACCGTGCTTGTAGTCTATAAGCTGTTAGTAGTTAACCATTGTTGGGAATAAGCCTCAAAGGAATATTATACTGCAACAATACAGAGGCTTCACACTATTCATCATGTGTAACTAATGAATGGGTCAGGGTTGATTAAGTTGAATATACTCACCAAAAGGAGGTTCAGAGGATGATTTATCCCATTTAAACTATGGAGGGCGACCTTTATTCCTGCGTTGTAAATCTGCCAGTGATGCTCAGGGTGCAGCGGAGCAGAGTGGTATCCTCTGCCTGGTCCTGTGTTACCCAAATGAGGACATTATCAATTACAGAGTGTGTAATTGTTTATCATGCTGCTTGGAGACCAACAGCATGTTTACATCACAGACGAAGCTGAGAGCTGTAGGTTCTCTGTGTTGCGCTTCATGTTTGTTCATTCATGTGTGTGTGTGTGTGGTCTCAAGTTTCACAGCTTTTAGTTAAATTACAGAGCGGAGCAAGCTTACGTAACACACACTTGCAGAACAACGTCGTAAACATACAGCTGTGTTGTAGAATCACCATCATGTCACATTGTTTTTAGAAGATAGACTTGCCACAATGATAATTTCAGTGTATTTCCTACGACTATAATGTTATAAAATGCATCCAAATAGTAGAATCAACATAAATTCACTTCAGCATTACAAGGTTTTACTACCAGATGAGTATGGATGCATTAAAAAAAGGGACTTTTGTGCACATGACCAGAAGCCAAAGTGTCTGTCTGGAGTTGAAAAGTGAATAAAGCTCAGAGAAAAGGGACATAATCTTAATAGAAGTTAGTAAAGCAAGTTAAATATGTTGCAAACCTGCAAAATAGTGCTGAAACAGACCATCCATGTGGTTTAGGTTGGGGTGGTGGATTGTTGGGCTCTGCAGCTACAAATAACTGCTGCTGTAAATTTGCTTCTTGGAGCAGACCTGTGATTGAATGAGCTCTAAATCTATGGAGTTTATTCCCTATCTTAATTCAAGAGCATATTAAATGGATTTGAGAGCAGTATTTATTGATTTCATGCTCAGATTTTGTGATATTTTCTCTCAAAACTCTGCTCTCGCACTCAAATTTGCTCTGCGCATGCTCGCACTGTGTCCTCGCACTCGGTTACAACGCTGCTCGCACAGATTTCCTGCGCTCACACTCGAGTTCTTCCGCTCGCACTCAAGTAGTTTGTGCTCGCGGATCTCTGCTCTGCTCTCGGATTTTTTGTGGATCAAAGCTGTCAACCAATAGAAGGCCGGCTAGTATTGACCAATCAGACTGTCCCTGTTTTTTTACGGGTGCGTTCGCTGTTCTTCGACCCTTCTAACCATAGACACATATATATATGTCTATGCTTCTAACCCTGTTCAAACACAAAACAATCATCTGTGTCACATAAAACAGTTGTTTATTTTCCCATCAGCAGTAAATAAGATATCAACATTATCATTCATTTGGAGTCATGACACCGGTGACTGTACGTCCAATATTCACTCTCTTTTCTCTTTGTTTTTGCTCTCTAACAACTCCTGAGGGAAATATTCAGCTCTTTAGCTGCTAAATCCTCCTCAAACATAATTAACAGCTCAATATTTTGGGGTTTTGTAGAGTGGATTTTTAGAGCTTTCTCTCTTAAAACAGCTGAGCACTGACAGTGAACCAAAAGCATAAACCAAAACACTGACCAACAGTGGTCAAAAAAATGAAAGAAACCCCATTTATTACAGCACCGGAGGTCAGGAGTGGATAAACCCGGTTGAAAGAGTGCCCGCCCCTATGCGACGCTCCTCAAAGAACAACGAACGCACCCACAAACAAACAGGGGCAGTCTGATTGGTCAATACTAGCTGGCCTTCTATTGGTTGACAGCTTTGATCCACAAAAAATCCGAGAGCAGAGCAGAGATCCGCGAGCACAAGCTACTTGAGTGCGAGAGGAAGAACTCGAGTGTGAGCGCAGGAAATCTGTGCGAGCAGCGTTGTAACCGAGTGCGAGGACACAGTGCGAGCATGCGCAGAGCAAATTTGAGCGCGAGAGCAGAGTTTTGAGAGAAAATATCACAAAATCTGAGCATGAAATCAATAAATACTGCTCTCAAATCCATTTAATATGCTCTTGAATTAAGATAGGGAATAAACTCCATATAAATCAACCCAAAACTCAGTCTGACGCACTGATCTGCTGCGTCAAAAGCTTTTCAATCAAGAGTCTCTGTTTTTGGAACAGGGTGGATGTTCAACGTTACCAGAGCTGTATTCATTTTGATGGATGAAAAAGTTTGGACACACTGCACTTTTTGGGAGGAAATAGTGTTGTGATACAACAAATTCCTGAAGTTGAGAGGTACACAAGAAAGTGTTTGAGATTCCCTTTCTTACCTACACTCACTTTATTAGGAACACCTGTGCAATCCAATGCAAGCTAATACAACAGCTTTGCCATAAATTGTAATTTAATTAAACTTGATGATATTTTCCAGTTGAACAGCTCCAAAACTGAAGCAATTTTAGTTAGCACCACACACCAGATCCAGTCACCCTCCATTACCAGCATTACTTTCTCTGGTCAGGACACTCCCCTCTTCTCATCAGTCACCAACCTTGGTGTAAGATTTCTCCCTCAACTCACCTTTGAAGCCCATATTAAACACATCTACATGATCTCCTTTCACCATCTCAGACATATTGCCAAACTCTGTCCCACACTCACCTCATCTGATGCTGAAAAGCTGATCCACGCCTCTGTCTCTTCCAGACTGGACTACTGCAATGCACTTCTCATTTGGGTCCCTCGCAAGAGTCTTCATTGACTATATGTTCAGAACAGCGCTGCAAGGATCCTGATGAGAGTGCGAAAGTATGAACACATCACACCCAATCTTCATTCACTTTATTGGCTCCCAGGAATAAATTTAAACTTTGAACAATAAAATCACAAAGGTTTTGCCAATATCTTCACAAGTGGGCAATGCCAAAATAATAGTTTCTGGACATTCATAAGAAAACTACAAATCTCTTTTTAAGATGTTTACAAAGATAGACATATGAATGAGTTTAACGGTAATGTCCTTAATTTTATTGTTGATAAAGTTAAGCAAACACAGAAATATCCCTCGGCTGCCACCTGGTGGTCAGCTTTAGTAACATCACAAAAAAGTGGACAGGAAGTGGAGAGTGGCGGTATTTTCAAGAAACTGCGATGGCGGCAGGTCGAGGCGAGTTTTTCCGCAGCTTCCAGGCGGGTTTGGATTTGCTACCCCGTCAACCTGCTCCAGGTAGACGACAGCCGGTTCGTGGGAGAGGAAAACCGCGTCCAGGTGGAGGATTGACGGGCGGGAGGAGGAAGAAGAAATGGTCAAAGGCAGCACCGAGGCAGGTCAATTGCATCGATCACAGGTGACTTCTGCCATTTACACTTTTAATAAAAAATGTAACTTCACAAATACTTTCTAATTTTTCAAAACTTTTGCATCCCAGTTCCCGAGAAGCAAAAACAGAAGAACCCAAACAAAATGCTACCAAAGTGAAATCACCGCTACCAAAGGAAAACTTAGTGGAAAGGTAAGTTAACCTAGCAGTCACAACTGTTTTTAAGCGTTTTAAAGTGTTAATCTAAAAAGACCTGCTCATTCTACCATTGGAAAGTATCACTGACCTATCACTTTAGTTTGAAGGCAATAATAGCCATTTTCTTAAGCAATTAGGGAAATATCACTGACAACCCAGGAACAAAAATTGTGTTACATAACATTATTGTTCATATACCCTGGTAATTAGTGTAATCATTAAACCTGTTATAATAATACAAGAACAACATGCAACCTTTTAACTTGATAATTGACCAAAACAAGGATTAAACTGATTTAAAATGGGTTAATCTTGTAAAGATTGAGTAACTGACCTATTTACTTATTGTTGCAGGAAGTTGATATATGAGCAGTATTAATCAGTTTAGTAATTTGTTGATATAACTATACTGATAAAACTGGCACCAGATTTGATATTTTATTATTTTTGTAAGTAATTTTTAAAGCAAACACTGTTAACAAATGACAGTAACAAACAACAATCTATTGAGTGTTATATTATCCTTTACATCCCAGTTCTGCTTAATATAAACATATATATCTTAATAGTAATACAGTAATGGAAGAAATTAAGCTTCCTGAAGCACTGAATCAATATGAGGCATTTGTATTGAAAATGGTTTCAAAGCATTTGATACAATCAAAATGGCGCCATCTTCTGGGCAACTGTTGGTATTCATTTGTAAGGCTGAATTATATCCCAGACCTTGTTAAAACAGTTAGACAGAAGTGGCCTACAACTAACTATTGCTTTTTATTATCAGTTAATCTGCTGGTTATTTTCACATTAACCATTTGCCCAATAAAACATCAGGAAATGGTGAAAATTTGTATCCACTTGACAGCCCCAAACCTCAAAATATAAAATGTTCTGTTTTGTAAGACCACATGATTCACATTTGAGAGTCTTCAATCACATAATGTTTGGTGTTTTTTCTTGTTTCATTATTGTTATTCTGTTCAGTAAAGTCTATACAATTTTAAAAACTGATAACTTTTAAACAGAGTCTCCAGCTCTGTTTTTTTCTGTGGCAGATTGAGAAGCAAACCCTGTATCCAAAAGCAGTGCGAGACTACCTGATATGAATGTGACATATTGAGGCCTTGGTTGGGGTGGTCATGTACATTTCGGCGTGATTAAATCCAATGGTAAATGGATTGCACTTGCGTTGGGCTTCTCTAGTCTTCCGACAACTCAAAGCACTAATACACCACAAGTCACATCGCCATCGGGATAAATTTGGGTGTCACTATCTTCGACATGCGGACTGGAAGAGCAAGGAATCAAATTGCCACCACCATGAAGTCAGGCATTAGAACATCTTTCAACAAAACTTAAGATTTGAAAGGTCGATATTGTGTCGCATATCCTGCTTCAAGTGTAACTTCTTGTATAGGTGGCTTCTATACAGGGATGCAGCCAATTGTGCAGAAAGGCTCTCTCATTCTGGACACTACATCATGGTGCCTCTTAGTGGTCATATAGATGAACTGCACTAAAATTGGTGGATAAAAACCACTGACATCATTAACTCAAGGTAACATCTAATTACCTTTTTGTCAGGCTGCCGTCTGAGATTCTCATTCAGATCCTGTCGTACCTGGATGCCTCCTCGCTATTCTGTGTCAGCCATGTCAGCAAGCTCTTCCATCAGCTTGCCAATGATGAGTAAGTGTCACACAGTTCCCCACTTCTTTTTTTTTTTTTATAAGGAAGTCTTAACTGTCCAGTAGATTCCTGAAATATTCAATGCTGAATCTTGTAGACAACACTATAGCTAGTTCAGATCATTAGGTGTTACTTTATTAACTAGTTAAATGTATAGATAGATGTAGAAAGTGTGTGAGAGCAAATTAGCTTTGCTGGTTAAGTAGGGGTGTAACGGGACATAAAATCCACGGTTTGTTTTTGAGGAAGCTCATTATGATTTTGATATAGCAGAGGGAAAAAGGGACCTGACAGCTTTTTTATGCCGATTTTTAGTCTAACTGTATATAAAGTAGTGTAAACTAGCTAACTGTATATAAAGTAGTATAAACTAGCTAACTGTATATAAAGTAGTATAAACTAGCTAACTGTATATAAAGTAGTGTAAACTAGCTAACTGTATATAAAGTAGTATAAACTAGCTCAATCTCCAGCAGCTACAACAATAACATGCTGCTCTAACACTGATGCTTCACTACTAATAATCTAATGATGTCATATATAATAATATATCAGTCAGAGTCAGAGAATTACATTTAACTCCGAAGATAATGTTATAGCTTAGGAATGGTCTTTTGTTGAACAATCTAGATGAAAATTAGGACTTGTTACATAATAGATTCCCCTACTTCTCTGTTCAGTTGTGACTTTCTTTCACTGCAGTGTCATGTGGCATAAGATTTACCTGTCAGAATTTGGGGGTCAAACATGGAAGCCGAAGTCGGTGGATGATGCTGCACTGAAGGAGGAACCAGTGGAGATAGAGGATTGGTCAGCAGGTCACTGGAAGAAGATGTACTTCAGATCTGTGGCTGGACAAGAGCTGAACAAATGGAGGAGAGAGCTGAGAGAAGTCAGCCCGTACACCGGGCTGCCCAGGCAGACCGAGTGGATCCTCAGGTACAATGACAATTTGATTTTTAACATTTTAAACAGAAGGTATTGTTCCTTCCTTTTTAAAGTGTCTTCTACTCCAGACAAGTTTTCACAACAAAACATCAAATTTTAGATTCATTTTCCAGGCAGCAGCCATGGGTTTTATTTCATATAGAGACTTTAAACTTTTGGTAGTAGAATAGGTCATCATAATCATATTTAGTCAACTATGTGGATGGTTATCATGGCTTTAGTTTTTTTGCCAGCAGTGGTTTTTTTTAACCTTTTGCCACCTTTTCACATCACATTATCACATTTTTCCAGTGAGCAGTTACACAAAGAGAGTTTCCAAAACTGGAGATATTACTGTCACTTAACTAGCATTAACAGTGTGTTACCAAGCTTATTAGTTCTGTTGCAAATAACATCTCACAGTTATTGAAAAGACATTTATTGACTGTAAACCAGTGGTAGGCAAGTAGCAGCCGGTGGTACTATTAAATCTGGCCCTCTAACAAAAATATTTGCCCCCCTGACAAAAGCTAGTTTTCCCTGTGATGGATTGTGAGCCTTGAATAAAACTTATGTTGAGTCCTTCCCAGGAACCTGAGTGTGAACTGGGAGCTGACAGTGTGTGATCGTTCTGGAAAGGAGAGCAGGCTGGAGCAAAGCCGAGCATACTTCTTTGAGTCCTCTGTGATCGTCCGCTGGAGTGGAGGAAGCTTCCCGTGTTACCAAAACATCAGCAACATCCAGCTGCATGGAGTCAGGAAGGATGCACTGAAGAGCCCCAAAGTCAGGAAGTAAGGGACACCTTCTCTTCCTCTTCTGCACCTCCTTTTAAATTCATGCACCATCACTCCATTGCTGTCCTTTCTCCTCTGGCAGGCCTGGATGGCGCTCCCTGATTTTGAAGCTGGACATGAAGACCCATATTGGTCGCTTCATAGGAAAAGACAGACTGATGAAACTGATAATTTTTTCACCAGGCTTCATCATTGGCATCTGGAGGGTAAATATGACACTTTTCTTTCATGGCTGCGCCATTCCATCAAATAGAAATAGTTGGCATGTTTTCAATTCAGCCTGACATATCTTTGAAAAGTTCAGGATTGCAAGTTTGTGCGATATCAGCATATCATTATTTAAAAAAAACGTAACCTTCCTGGCTTAACATATGTAGGAAAAGGCCACAATGCTTTGGTGAGTTGGAAAAATAATAATGTGAAGAAGGACAAGTGTATTCTGTTCATCAATGATGGATTTTAAAACTTAAGAAATGACACTCGCTCTGCTTCTCATTAGTGAATCCTCAGTCCATTTCCCAACTAACAATTATTGAATTATTTTTCTCAATGATACAAGTAGTTGTTTGGTCTTATAAAATGAAAAGTGTTGATTACTGTTTCCCAAAGCCCCAGGTGACATCTTCAAATGTCTTATTGAGTCCTAATCAACAGTCTACAACTCAGAAAAATAATTCAGTTTATTGTCATAGTGAACTAAACAACCCCCCCCCCCCCCCAAGTCTATCGTAAAAGTGACTCAGGCACAGACATGAAACTATAATAGGCCTTTTTCACAGCACATATTTTGGCTCATCATGCATCTATTTATATTCATGTGAAAATAATCAAAAGTACAGTTAAATGTGTTTTTTACGTTTTTTTGTGTGCAGGGTCAGAACCGTGTTGCCTTCATCATGGTCAGTCTGCATTTCCACAGGCTGGTGGAAAAGAGTTTGCTGGGATCTCCAGTCTGGTGGGTTCTGCTGCTTTAACTGTTTAACACTGCAGTTTATGTTCAGAAAATAACGAAACACATCATCAGAACCAAAGGTTATGCAAAGTTCAGTCTTATGGTTCAGTTAGGTAGAGGGCTCCCCCTGCTGATTTTAACACATTACTGCAGCCAATCAATCCAGATCAAATCATAAAAATAATATTAATTGTCTTAAGGATCTTTGAAATGTATCAGTTCAGTTGTGCATTTAATTTCTGTTTTAAAAAGTTGAGCAAATGTTTTAGGTGTCCATTATTATATTTCGTGTTTAGTTATATTTTTATTTAATCTTCCCTGAAGCATGATGAAGCTTTAATGGAACTTAATAAACAGTTGTAGATGTGGTCTTTTTTCAGGACATGAATCCTTCTTAATATGCCATGAGAAACCCTGACAGTAAAATTGCTGAAATTTCAATTTTAAAGTGTTTCCTTTTTAATAGGAAGCTTTGATTTTTAAAAGAGCTAATTCATCAAATTAATTACTCAGTCATCAACTCTGTTTCTGAATTTAGGAGAAGTTCAGTGACCTTTTTCATAAACTTGAGTTCCTCTTATGAAGTATTTTTCTTTGCTGTGTTTTTCATCCTGTTTTTGCTTTCATGCAGCCCATTCTCTGAGCCGGTGGACGGACCACCTGTTGACAACTCAGACCCTGAGTTTGGGCTTCACGGCTACACTTTACACTTTGTCCTGCACAACACCGACACTCAAATAATGTCGGGTCACTTCCGGCAGCTCCTCTGTCGCACAGGTACAGGAAATGTATCTAACCTGATTAACAAATAATCTGATTACTTACTTGATCTGAAGTGAACAACGTGAACAACTATTGATCTGATTGCCTTATCTAATCTTAAAATAGATGGTTTTACCTACCCTGATCGATCTGTTAACTGACTCCTTTTTACATGCATTGATCAACTGGTAATCTGATTAATATATCTAATTTGATGAATGGATAATATGATAGATTTAATCTGATTACGGTAATCAAATTTTGATGTATAATTTGATTAGTTCTGAATAGCAGACAATCGTATGACTATCTAATCTGATTAACAGGTAATCCCAATCAATCAGTAGGTTTTGAGTAGTATTTGATTACAATTCCTGACAGAAGGAAATCTCTTTGTTATTGTGTAAAAACCTAAAGTCTGTTGTACTGCTGCAATCAGTTCAGATTCAGAAAGGACTGGTGGAACTGAAGGCCATCAACAGGACCAACCTATCCCAGCACAGGTCGCTCTCTGGAAACATCAAGCTGCCCTGGAGGAGCGAAGAGATGGAGGGATCAGTGGAGGTACACTCAGGACACTTCACACCCCATCCTCTTAATTAACACACACTGTACTGGACCAATCCAAGTAATACTGGTAAGATTTAGCAATGTTGTCCAATACTTCCACAATAAATTTACCATGTGAGACACCTGAATGCGCAAGATCACGACCAATCAGCATCCTATGAGAACTCACTTGTGATATCGCGAATCCAGCTGCCTCGCAAGGTAAAACGATGATAGATGGTTCAGTCCCTTTTCCAAATAATATCCAAGGATGGCTTCTCCGATGGTTATGTGTAACAAACCATCTGGCATTTCAGGTTGAAAATATAAACCAATACTTATGAAGAATGTTTTGAAATTGTATGTTGTTTGTATCAGATGGTAAATGTCAAAGCTCCTGTACTTGAAGTTAAAATTTAAAAATCCTCCCTGCAAGTCAAAAATCAGGGCTTCAACCGAACTCTTGACTCTGTAGGCAAGCATGAACAACCTGACGAATTAGAAGTCACCACGGTCATCCACTCTGTAGCTGTTGTTGCTCATTTCAGATCTGGTTTGGGGTCCAACATGAATGGATGTGTGCGAGTTTAAATTTCGAGTACAGAATGGGAAGATTAAGTGAAATCCTGCTACTAAAATTTGTTTATGTAGCCTCCGGAGCCAGAGAAAGCTTTCTGAAGCTCACCAATCAGAACAAAGGGGTCATTGGGAGGGGGCCTTAAAGAGACGGGAGCTAAAATGGCCTGTTTCAGACAGATGTTGAACAGACGGGCTGCATAAAGGGCCAGTAAAAGATAAATAAGGAGTTTCTAATCAAAAAGAACCCTAGAATGTAAACATAGACCTGGATATGTGCATGATACGTGATCTTTAAAGAAGTATTTTTGCTACTCTTATTTTACTTTTCCTCTGTCTCTTCATGTCTTTTCAATATTACAACTTCACATTCGCCACACATGCATTAGTGGGGTTCTGTACACCAACTGCTTACCTGCACTAAAACTAATAAGAAAACATTTAGTGTAACTCTGTGGAGATAAGGAAGTGTACACACCACAACCAATCACATGATGTAACAGTATACTAAGCAACAGTTCAGCCAGCCAATCTGCATGCATTGCGACTGTCAACGTCTGTTTTGACTGATGACTCTGCACAATGAGTTTAGTTTTTTGTCAAGAAGGGTCACATCCGTTTATTTTCAGCTCTGATGGTTCTTTCTTGTGCCGTGCAGAACTGCTGCATCATGACGCTGACTCTGCTAGACGAGTTCCAGAAACCTTTCTGGTGTGTCAGCGCACCCATTTCTATCACAATGTCGAAGAACGCGCTGTCCTTTGACTACAGCGGCGAGCACTTTCTGATGGAGTACAATAACCCTGACGGTCAGGTGAAGATGAAGCTGGTGTGGCTGAAGGAGCAGAAGCAGTTCTTCCTCATCAGTCTCTCGGTCTACGTTTCTGTTTTCAAAGTCAACCAGCATTTTAGCACTGAGTACTGAAGTGGACCACAGTTTTAGGTCATGATTTTTGGTTTGGTTTTGATGCAGTTTTCCAGTTTATTCAGCTGTTTATAAAGTGTATTTTGTTATACAAAGCAAATCATATTCTGTAAGAATGTAAGAAGAAAAGCTGTTGAAGCTTTATGTGTTAGTCTGAGGACTTTGAGCTGTTTTCAGAAGAACAATATTAACATACATTTCATTTTGGAAGTAGCTTCTGAAATTCCTTTGATTTTGTTTATAATACTGACAGTAGATGTCTGTTTTTGTTTCTTTACACTTGCATAGAAGTGTAGATGGTACAAAATGTAACGTGTAAATATTCAATAATATATCATTTTATTTCAGTATTTACTGAGTATTTGATTAATTTCAATCAAGAATGTAATATAATTCGTAAAATGCTTCAAACATCTTTTATTTACATGCTCAGTAAATGAAAGAAAAGAAAGTGGTCAATAAATTTGATTGTTACAGCTTCTACTTTTGATTTCTTGATGGTTCTGTTAATGAGTCAGTGAGGAAAGTGATGTTCTGCAGTTATGACAGTAGTAATGAAATGCATCAAAAATGAAAAATAAGTGTAGCAATCAAATAATTAATCAGAATTTGAAATACAGTCAATGATATTCATTACCACAAATTCCATTTTTACAAACTTACACAGCACCCATGATACACTCAAGACATTTTCTCTTCCACTGCCTGGTTTTACTTCTTAGGGCTGTGTTGGTGTGAAAAACTGCTTCTCCTGTTGCACGTCACAGTAGTTTTCTTGCAAACAAAGACACTTTCTGATGCGTTTAAATTCAGTCTTTCTTATCAAAATGATTTGTTATACTCCACAGACCCCCTTTAATTTCAACAGTCTGTATGTATGTTTGGTAAAATGAAGTATGATTAATCTGTGGGATTGACAGGGGAGATGATCAAGGGGGTGGAATTTCTACCATCGTCATTTGTACAGGGACTTAAGTATGGAACAAGCTTCTCGGTGAAGGAACAGTCAGTAAAGGCGTAGAGACGATCTGCAGCGTCTACGTCATAAAAGTAAACCAGACCCTCCTCATAATCTACAAACACCCCTACCTTCTGAGGGTGTGTCTTCAGTGAGAGACTGACTGAAGGTTTATCTTTAGCCACATACTTGTCTCCATCCCTCAACCATATTGTCCAGAAACCATCCTCAGGGTCCAGCCTGATTTTTCCCTTCCTGTTGACTGTCTTTTTGGCGACTCCTAAAGTCCAGGCAGTCTTCCCTTTCACCTGAACCTCAAAGTAAAATTTTCCTGAAGAAAAACTCTGCTTTCCTAATACATTAACACAACTATTGAATCTCTTAGGGTTGTCTGGTAATTTCTTTCTCACATCTCCATGATGTACTTGTTTCCCATCATCAGACAGGATGAGATTGGGATGTGCTGTATCAGGATCAAGAGTTACCTCCACTGCAAACTGCTGCATGCTCTTCAGATCAGCTTTCTTTCTTTCATATTGTTCTTTCTGTTCCCCTACGTCATGTGTCTGGAGGTTCAGTTGGTGATTGACAGGAGAGATGATCAGAGGGGCTGAGTTTGTACCACCATCATTAGTACAGGGACTGAAGAACGGGTAGATTTTCTCAGTGAAGGAACAGTCAGTAAAGGCATAGAGAAAATCTGCAGTATCGACGTCATGAAAGCAAACCAGACCCTCCTCATAATTCACAAACACTCCCACCTTCTGAAGAGGCTGATTCAGAGAAAGTCCAACTGGATCATCATTGTTAGCAAAGTACTCATCTTCATCCCTCAACGTCATAGTCCAGTAGCCATTTTCCGGATTTGTTGTAATACTTTTACGTTTCCTCTTGATTGACTTTTTGGCCACTCCTAAACTCCATTCAGTCTTCCCTTTAACCTGAACCTCGAAGTAAAATCTTCCCGAGGAGAAACCCTGCTCTCCTAAGACATTAACACATTTAGTGAATCTCTTAGGACTGTCTTGGAGTTTGTTATATACATCACTACAATGTACTTGTTTTCTATCATCAGACAGGATGAGATTGGGATGTGCCGTATCAGGATCAAGAGTCACCTCTACTGCAAATTTCTGGATGTTCTCTAGTTCAGCTTTCTTTCTTTCATATTCTATCTGTTCTGTATCTGTTCTGGCTGATCCAACATCATGTGTCTTGAGATTCAGTGTATGATTAACAGGAGAGATCATCTGAGAGGCTGAGTTGGTACCACCATCATTAGTACTGGGACAGAAGAACGGGTAGAGTTTCTCAGTGAAGGAACAGTCAGTAAAGGCATAGAGAAGATCTGCAGCATCTACGTCATAAAAGCAAACCAGACCCTCCTCATAATCTACAAACACTCCCACCTTCTGAGGAGGCTGATTCAGACAGAGACTGACTGGATCATCATCATTAGCAACACACTCATCTTCATTCCTCAGCGTTATAGTCCAGTAGCCATTCTCAGGACTTATTGTAATACTTTGTTTCCTCTTGACTGACTCTCTGGCCACTCCTAAATCCCAGGCAGTCTTCTCTTTAACCTCAACCTCATAGTAAAATCTTCCAGTGGAGAGACTTGGCTGCCCTAAGACATTAACACAACTGTAAAACCTCTCAGGGTTGTTTGGTAGTTCCTTCCTCACGTCTCCATGATGTACTTGTTTCCCATCATCAGACAGGATTAGACTAAAATGTGCTGTGTTGTGATCCAGAGTCACCTCCACTGCAAATTGTTGGACCCACTTTAGTTTTGGTATCTTTTGTGTCTTGAGGTCTAAAACAAAATAGAGTACACATTGTCAGTTTTGCACAACAGCTTATTATGTGTTAGCATATGCAATGTGTTGCATGTTTACAATTCTGATTTCTGTTTTCTAAAAAGCCACTTAAAAGGTTATAGTCCTAACTCTTCTAACAGTTTACACTCAGGAATAATGTGGCACACAATGTGGATAAAAACACATATGTCAATATGTGATATATGATGTCAGCATCAATATGTTTATCTAATATGTGCCAGACAGCAGTTTGAACTACCCATCTTTCTTGGAGGGGTCTTACAGAGATCTTTATCTGTGGACTCTGAAGTTTCACAGGAGTAGTGATCCAGATTAAATGGTGTCATTGGATATGGGTTTCTTATAGACTTGATTTAAAAAGCTGTCACATGACCAGTTCCTAGTTGTCAGATGGGTCAGATTTATATGGAAAGCTGACAGAGTGATCCTGCAAATCATAGAAGAATTTCCAAAGAGAATTGCACTGTCATTGTGGTGGCAGTTTGATGCCCCTGTATACATAGGGGCCCTGTTAGTGGGGTCAATAGATCCTGGTAGGGTTTCCCAGGGTTAAACAAAGAGTAACATGAAGTATTGATTGGTCAAATACTGACTGAACAACTCAGTGAAACTAAGCTCCAAAAAGCAACAGGTGGTTGTCGCCAGACTTGAATTATCTTCCTTTCCAGTAAGGGGAGGATAAAGAGAGATGTAACAGATAACTGGTGGAAGTGAGCAGTGTTTTATCATGCTGTGAGCCAGTCAACCAAATTCACTTTAGCTTTGAATAATTAAAGAAATATTCTTTATCCTACTACTCCTTCTTTTGATGGTGGCGTACCATAAAGAAAGACAGATCAGTCTCTAACATTATGTTTCGTTAACATATTAATATAATACTCTAACTCATAGCTGATGTAATAATTTATTAACTTCATGTGTCACTGTTTTCAGATTTCTCCCTCTAACTTACGTTTTGGTCCTGGTTGGGAGTTTTGTAAAAGCTGTCCCAAATCATTCCCCGTGATTGTCTCCAAAATCGTCATGGTTAGGTCCAGGGGTCCAGATCCAGCAGCACTGTGTGTCAAAGGCAAATTTCCCTCTGGAAAAATAAAGTGTGTGTTAGTTGAGATAAGACAAAGAGACTGTAAAAAGTTTGATGATCTTCTTTAGGCTTAGGTGAGTTGACATCCTGCTTTGTTTTTTGATGACGGTGGTGAACCATAAAGAAAGACAAATCAGTCTCTAACATTATTATTTGTTAACACATTACTATTAGTAGAATACTGTAACTCATGTCATAACTTATACAGTTCGTGTGTCACTGTTTTTCAGATTTCCATTAACTTACCATTTGCTCCTGATTGGGAGTTTTGTAAACTCTGCACCAGATCATTCCTGCCGAACTTTTCTAAAACCTTCTTGGTTAGCTGCAGAGCTCCATGATCCTGATGTTTCTGTACCATCAGATCCACTGTCTGTGTCCTTGCTGCATTCTCCAGATGAGCCACTGGGATGCCTTTAAAGCCCTCTAGGATGTCATCCTGCTTCAGGTACCACTTGAAATTCCTAAACTCATCCTCTGTTAATTTTTGCAGAACTTCAAAAAGCTCAAGTGTTGCCATTATAGCCTCCTGCTGAAAATAAGACAAATTATAAAAAGGAAGAACACATACTCAGTTCTCATCTCATGCCACTTTACCAATGTGACTTTTGTACATGTGCATGTTATATATAAATCATCTACTGCTTAAACAAACAAGTCACACAAAACATTTTCATAACAGGCATAAAGTGTCTTTCTGAAGGACAACTCAAAAGGAATTGTTAATGTTATGACATGAGGAAAATTAAAAAAAATGAAAAGCCAAAAATGTCCTTAGTGAGGCACAAGGGTTAAATAAACTTTATAAGCAATGAACAGCAGGGATTGGACAGACAAGACTGGAAAACATGAATGCAGTGAATACCAACGTATACGACTAAACGACCATCAGTGTCTGAGGATTTTCTTAAGCACAGATAAATGTGTTGTTTAATATTTATTTAATAAACTCACCAAGCAGTTCTTCAAATGTAGAAAAATGAACAATACAGATAAATTATTCCATCCCACATGTCAACTATAAATTACCTTTGAGTTTCCAGATTAGGATCACATCAGCTTGCTTTTTCTTTGTCTTCTTGAATGTCCAGTCCTCTTCCCTCCTCATGAAGCTTACGTTCATCTGTTACAAAACACCACAGTCTGTAGGTTTTATAGAGACGTGCTTCCTGTCTTATTTCTTCTCCTGCTTAGTTTCCTCATTCAGAGAGGCTCTACATGAGTACCAGCACAAAGTATCAGGCTACAACACAAAACAGCATAATTCATATCGATAGTGGGATGTGCTTCGCTCTGCTTTAGCAAGATAATATTTCTTCCGCTTAGTTATTACTGCAATAAAAAGTAAACACTTAGATATTTAATGTAATGTTTATGCTTACATTTCTTTCTTGATAGGTCAAAAAGGCAACTGCAGTTCACAGTGAAAACCACATGACTGATGGTAATGATGCCCAGAGAAAGGTCTGACTTCCCTTAACTGTTTAAATTCAAGTAAATTCTTATCAGTGTTGACAGATTGGATGCTGTCATGGAAAACACTGAATGTTAAGTGTCCATTCACATTTTATATTTCAGTATTTGTGTTAATTCATTTAATTGAATTATGCGTGTTTAAATGAGAAACTATGCTATTGTAAGGTCTTTTCAGGCAGAGTGTTTAACACAGGATGGTTCATGAGAAGTCATTGTGGGTGGGGCGTTAGGAAACAGGAAGCCAGCCTGACTCTTGCAGGCTGGATATCAGCCTCTGTGGAGCGAGAAGAGAAAGATTGTTGTGTGTCATACAAACAGGAAATGTTTGTATTGTGGTCGATGACATGTGTATAAATATGAGATGTACAATGGATATCCTGTGATTTTTTTGCAATAAATCACTCCAATTCTACAAGTCGATGCATAAGTCTGATCTTTAACCCTCAGAGACAAAACACATGTAGAATGAGATTCAATCAAAATTCATTTTATTTAAAGATATGATAACACTTCATGTCACAAAGATTTTTCTTGATTCTTGCATCTGTGAGAACAATAATATGTATTTTAATGTACTGATTCTTGTACATATTTCTGACTTTGGTTACATTACATTGGTTTTACAGCATCAGAATACAATAGGAAAAATAACATTAAAGGTCAAACTTGTAAAGGAAAATATTAGCAGGTTTGTCTGCTGGTTAACATTACTAATCTAAAAACAAACTAAAAAACAATTGATCAACTTTTTATGTAATAGAAATTGAAGTCCACAGTAAAAAAGCAGAAAAGATAAAACAATGGCAAAATAGTTTTCTTGCACAAAAAAAATTATGTTTAAATTCAGTCTTTCTTATCAACAATGTTATACTCCAGAGACTCCCTGTCATTTGAACAGTCTGCGTGAATGCTCATAGCCCCTTTTGATAAGAAAAAGTAGGATTAATCTAATCTGTGGGATTGACAGGGGAGATGATCAGGGGGTTGGAGTTTCTACCATCGTCATTAGTGCAGGGACTTAAGTATGGAACAAGCTTCTCGGTGAAGCAACAGTCAGTAAAGGCATAGAGAAGATCTGCAGCATCTACGTCATAAAAGCAAACCAGACCCTCCTCATAATCTACAAACACTCCTACTTTCTTAGCAGGCTGATTCAGAGAGAGGCTGACTGGATGATCATCGTTAGCAATGCACTGGTCGCCATTCCTCAACCACAAAGTCCAGTGGCCATTATCAGGGCACAGTGTGATTGGTCCTTTCCTGCTGATTGACAGTTTGGCCATTCCTATAGTCCAGGCAGTCTTCCCTTTGACCTGAACCTCAAAGTAAAACTTTCCTGAGGAAAAACTCTGCTTTCCTAAGACATTAACACAACTGTTAAACCTCTCAGGGTTGTCTGGTAATTTCTTTCTCACATCTCCATGATGTACTTGTTTCCCATCATCAGACAGGATTAGATTGGGATGTGCTGTATCAGGATCAAGAGTTACCTCCACTGCAAAGTGCTGTATACTCTTCAGATCAGCCTTCTTTCTTTCATATTGTTCTTTCTGTTCCCCTACGTCATGTGTCTGGAGGTTCAGTTGGTGATTGACAGGAGAGATGATCATAGGGCCTGAGTTTGTACCACCGTCATTAGTACAGGGACTGAAGAACGGGTAGAGTTTCTCAGTGAAGGAACAGTCAGTAAAGGCATAGAGAAGATCTGCAGCATCTACGTCATAAAAGCAAACCAGACCCTCCTCATAATCTACAAACACCCCCACCTTCTGAAGAGGCTGATTCAGAGAGAGACTGACTGGATCATCATCATTAGCAACACACTCATCTTCATTCCTCAACGTTATAGTCCAGTAGCCATTCTCTGGGCTTGTTGTAATACTTTGTTTCCTCTTGACTGACTCTCTGGCCACTCCTAAATCCCAGTCAGTCTTCCCTTCAACCTCAACCTCATAGTAAAATCTCCCATTGGAGAGACTTGGCTTCCCTAAGACATTAACACAACTGTAAAACCTCTCAGGGTTGTTTGGTAGCTCCTTCCTCACGTCTCCATGATGTACTTGTTTCCCATCATCAGACAGGATTAGATTAGGATGTGCTGTGTTGTGATCCAGAGTCACCTCCACTGCAAACTGTTGGACCCACTTTAGTTTTGGCTTCTTTTGCAACTTGAGGTCTAAAATAAAGTAGAGTACATATGGTCAGTTTTGCAAAACAGCTTATTATGTGTTAGCATATGCAACATGTTGCATGTTTATAATTCAATATTGTTTTCCATAAAGCAACTTAAAAGTTTACTTCATGGTTATAGTTCTACCTCTTATAACAGTTTACATGCAGTGAATCATTACATTTTTCACATTGCTGTTTTTTTGTTTTTGTTGCTGAAGGTGGTGTACCACAAAGAAAGACAAATCAGTCTCTCACTTTTTTGTTAGCACATCTTTATTGGTAGAAAACTCTAAAACATAACTCATTTAACTCAATAATTTATTAACTGCATTTGTCACTGCGTTTCAGATTTCCTTCCCTCACTTACCTTTTGGTCCTGTTAGGGAGTTTAATAAAAGCTTGTCCAGATCATTCTCTAACATCATCATCATAGCTAGGTCCAGGGCTCCAGGTCCAGCAGCACCATGTATCCAAGGCAAATCTCCCTCTGGAACAATAAAGACTTATCTCATTTGGAGCTAAGTGTGTGTTAGTTAATATAAAACAAAGAGACTGTAAAAAGTTTAATGATCTTCTTTAGGTCTAGGTGAGTTTACTTTGGGCCTTCCTTCCCAGTATGGGAAGATTTCTTCCCCTAACTTACCTTCTGGTTCTCGGTGGAAGTTTCGTATACGCTGCCGCAGATCGTTCCTGCCGATCTTTTTTAACACCTTCTTGGTTAGCTGCAGAGCTCCATGATTCTGATATTTCTGTACCATCAGATCCACTGTGTCCCGCCTTGCTGCATTCTCCAGCTGAGCCACCGGGATGCCTTCAAAGCCCTCCAGGATGTCATCCTCCCCCAGGTACCACTTGAACGTCTTGAAGTGATCTTCTTTTAACTTTTCAAGAATATTCAAGAGCTCCTCTTTAAGTTTAGCCATTTTGGCCCCCTGCTGAAAATAAGAGATATTTTAAATAGGAGGAACATGTATTCAGTTCTCATCTCATGCCACTTTACCAGTGTGACTTTTGTACATGTTAAATCATCTACTGCTTGAACAACTTTAATTAGGGACAGAGCCGGAAGGCAAAGACAAGGACCCTACTGTATTTGTGTTGTTTTTTATTATTATTATATTGACACTTTGAGCCTCAATTTGTTCCCCTAAATATGCTTACAAACTCACCAAATTTGGCAGGCACATCAGGTCTGGTGAAAAATTTGATAAAATGAAACTCAAACTCAATCAAACTCTCTAGCGCCACCAAGAAACACTAAAACGGCCACTATGCCTGATAGGAATGTTGTAGAAAGATCAAACCGAAACTCATTTTTTTTGTCTCATCAAGACCAACAAATCATCCCCTGATCTACATCCAACAGGAAGTGCACAATTTGCCTCTAAATGTTCGATTTTCGTCGATTTCACCCTAACTCAACAAACGTTATCTTGTCCGAGGGCGTTCATTGTAGTGGCTACAAACTTAAATAGCTGACTTAGCACACCCTGCTGCACAAAAGTTCTGAACAACTTTTTCATTACTTGTCCGGTTTGGATTATAGAAGCCCTCAAAGGTAAAGTGCCCAAAAACCCTCACCAAAAAGCTCCCATAGATAATGAATGGGAGGAGAGTCTAATGCCACTTTGACCCCAAATTTGACCACCTCCTGTAAACATGCGCCAGAACTGACCAAATTTGCCACGCACATCAGGCCTGGCCATTAATTTGATAAAATGGAAAAATTAACCCCAAAAGTGCCAAAATGTGCTCTCTAGCGCCACCTAGAAACAATAAAACGGCCGCTACGCTTGATAGGAGTGTTGTAGAAAGATCAAACCAAAACTCAATTGTTTGTCTTATCAAGACCTACAAATCACACACTGTTCGTAAAATGTAGAATGATCAGCAAAACGTTGTTATTACTCAAACACCAAAAAGACCATTTTGAGATTATGGTACTCAGTCGGAGGGAGGTGGATATGTACTGTTTTGAGCTTGATTCCCTTTATCATCTTTTGGGTTTATAGTGGTGGCTCTTTGACCACAGCATCAGATAAGCTCCAAATACAGTAAACAGTTGCACAGAATGCAGTAGAAGGTTTACCTCATACCGTTAAGTATACTTCATACTACCCATTTCAACACATAAGTTAAGATAAACAAATTCAATGCGATAATGGAGAAAATAACCTTTTATCTTGGTTGTATGTTGGTATGTATTGATCTGTTGTATCCATGTTTTCTATTGATATATATTCCCTAAGAGTTTATTGTTTTGCTAATAAATGACTCTGTGCTGAGACAAAGTCCATGCATCAATGTAAGACCTTGTAAAACTGTTTATGACTTTATTCTTTATTTTACTACAACCACAATATCCAGCCTGTACTCTCCTGTTAGTGAAAACTGGCAGGCGTGCACCTGTGCAGTTGTGGTATTGACTGAATGAAGACCAGTGACATTTTGATTTTGTGTCAAACTAAAGAATTTATGTAATTTCTGCTTAGAAACACTAGAGGGCCACAGAGAGTTAAAACTGAACACAACTGAGCAATGTCTCATCTTGAACATTTTTATGTTCTGACAGTAGTGTGCAGTTGGACGCTGTTGATGAAAGTGAAAGTATTGTTTATTCATTTACCCAAATTCCCAAAGAAAGAAAAAATATTTTTGTTCATGTAATATTTCTAAACAATTTAATATTTATTTTGTATTTTACACATAAAACTGATGACAAAGTATTTATTTTGAAATAAGTTATTCATAAGAATTGGACCAAATTCAACACAATTTAACAATTTTAAAGTTGTAATCTGTAGGAACTTTCATTTAAGCCTGCAGTACAGAACTTTATAATATACATATAAATGAAGGTCCATTATATTCAAGGCCTCGCCAAACAAGGTTACATAAAACCGATTAGGCCTATCAGCACCAGATAAATCTCTCTGTATTTGTATATTTTATATCTCTTTCTGTATTGTGTCAAATGGTGAATATGCTTGACACACAGAAATATTATAATATTATGATTTACATGGCATACATTTGTAAATGCTTGACTTTTTTTGCAAATGTCATCTAAGTACATGTTGGTACAGTTTATAGTCACACTTGTACATTTTAGGATTATTAAGTTAAACTGAAATTGCAAATGCTCAAGCAATATGTATAAATATACTTGTAAATATAAATATACTAATGTATATAAATATGTTGATGCACTTTTAATCTATTACTAGTACATTTCATGTACATTTTAAGTTTGATGCAGTGGATACTGTGTAATAAATACAAAAAATAGTTGTTCAGTTTTAGCACACTTTAAGAACATTATTTAATAGTCTTTCTTATATATTGCACCACACACAGATTCTAAACTAACAAACTAAACACTAAAGAAGACAAAAAAGATCCACAAGAATCCAGATATAATCAGAAAAGCTTTTCCACTTACCGCAAACAATGAGTTGAAGGTGCAAAAGAAGCATGTGACACATTCAAAAATTAAATTCACTTTCAACTTTTGGTATTTGGCTCTTAGAGATGAAGTGAAGCTGTGTGCAGATAATACAGTGTGCGTGATGGTGTAGATAGATAGAAATAGAGCCACATCACATAGAAGTGATGTGCAGCCAATCCCTGAAGTCTATATGAGACCACAGGACACATGCAGTCATGAACACAACTTTCATACAGGAGTTGCAGCTCTAAGTGCTTCACTAGACGTACAATAACACACAAAGAGCAACCAATAAGGGATCTAAAGGAATTAATTAGATTCATTTCTTTTGATTTAAAACTTGAATTAATCTTGTCACTCCTAGTTCAGTTCACTAATCAGTGAGTTCTGTCTTCAAAACAACTTTGAACAAATTATTCACTATAAAATACCACCAAATTCAAGTATAAACTATTCAATTAATGCTGCTCTAATAAAAAAATGACAACACTGTCAAATGGCTGTTACTTACACAGTTTTTCTGTCCTCTCTAACTGTTGTAGATCTATCAACTTGCTTCAACATGTTGCATCATTCTTAAAACAAGGAAACACTTTAATATCGATTCAGTCTTGTTGTTCCTTATACTCCATCACATGCTTTATGTTCCCTTGATGCCGGTTACTTACTGTTCCTCATTTAAATTAAAACTCTTTTGGTAGTCGAGCTGCAGCCCAAGAAGTTCTGCTTCTCTGGAATAATCTACTACTGTCATTTGGGAGTCAGGCCCTGTTAACTATGAGTGCTCCTAATTTCACCAGCTGGGAACCCAAATTTCCTCTTTAATATGCAGCTACCCAACCCTGTTACAGTTACATGATTTCTGTTGTCAAAATTTCAAACCTTAACCTTGTTGTAATAGTAACTTTATTACCTGTGCATGAAGTTATATAAATGCTTGTGTGTGGTTAAAAATACACTCACCAGTGTGGCTGTTGAACAACTCAAGGCATAAACAATAATGTTCAAAAACCACGAGTGTTGAGGGATTTTATAGTTAAACAGAGATAAATGAATCTTAATTTGATATAATAAAACTCATCAAGCAGGATTCATTGTTCAGATTTGGGATTCAGAGTTCTTCAAATGTATAAAGATGAAAAATACAGTTTTATTCCATCGTGAACCGTGACTACATGTTGCTTTTGAGTTTCCAGATGATGCTGCTTTTACCTCAGCTTGCTTTCTGTTGACTTTCCACCCTGCTCCCCGCTCCTTAAGTGTTACTTGCATCTCTCAAAAACCACTTCTTGTCATCTTTCAGTTTTGTAAAGGGAACTTACACGTTTTCTTTCTTAGTTTCACGCCTCATTCAGGCATGCTCTACATGAGCACAGACACGAAGCATCAGACCAGTAGAAAATAATGAAAACAACACAACTGAAGAAAGTTGTACATTCTGTTTCTGTCATCTTATTATTATTGTTAGGGGCCCACATTTCCAAAGGCAAGTTTTATATGCATCATGATTCTTGTCTGACAGATGAAAAGGTTCAGGAGATACAATTGACGCTCTGTTATGGTTGATTTGTGTGCACAATATAAGCATACAACAACACGCCAAAACAGACCCTGATATGCAATAAACCTTAAAGACCAGCTCTGTTTTTTAACTCCATAATCAACAAACATTTGATATTCATAATTGTTCAGGTATGAGAATGTTTGATACTGTTTCAGATACAAGTTTCTACTTTCGCTCCTATTCAGTGCTCTGTTGTGTCAACACCAACTTTCTTTCAAGTTAAAGGAAGTGACTGTGCCACTACTCTGCACAGCTACAGCAGAGTCAGACTTCTGAGAAGTGTCTCTGTCCTCTGCCAGAGCGCTCTCAAAGACAAGGAATATAGACTGCTTAAACTTCTTTTCAACATATTCAATTCAACATATTACAACAATTTAATGTTGTAATCTGTAAGATTTTCATTTAAGCCTGCAGTGCAGAACTTATAAATGGAAGTCCATTATATTCAAGCCCTTGCCAAACAAGTTCACATAATACTAATTAGGCCCATGAGCACCAGATGAATCTCTCTGTAGTACACAGTATACAGAGTTATAGTGTAAAGTATAACCACACATAAAGTAATCACATAAACTCCTAGAGGTTGGTAACAGATAAGGGAGTTTTCACCCCACACTTCAGGGATCACTCCTCTGCAGCAGCTTGTATATCTGTATCGAGTCTGAGTGTGCAATGCTCTGAATATTAAACATGTACAATACTCATCATGTCCTTTGTTAATAGATTATATCAGCTTCATGTCTCCTTCTTTCTCACCAGTGTGGCTGTTGAACAACTCAAGGCATAAACAATAATGTTCAAAAATCACGAGTGTTGAGGGATTTTATAGTTAAGCAGAGATAAATTAATCTTAATTTGATATAATAAAACTCATCAAGTAGGATTCATTGTTCAGATTTGGGATTCAGAGTTCTTCAAATGTATGAAGATGAAAAATACAGTTAGATTATTCCATCATGAACCATGACTACATGTTGCTTTTGAGTTTCCAGATGATGTTTCTGCTCTTTAGTCACAGAGAGGTTGATGCTGCTTTTACCTCGGCTTGCTTTCTGTTGACTTTCCACCCTGCTCCCCGCTCCTTAAGTGTTACTTGCATCTCTCAAAAACCACTTCTTGTCATCTTTCAGTTTTGTAAAGGGAACTTACACGTTTTCTTTCTTAGTTTCACGCCTCATTCAGGCATGCTCCACATGAGCACAGTCACGAAGCATCAGACCAGTAGAAAATAATGAAAACAACACAACTGAAGGAAGTTGTACATTCTGCTTCTGTCATCTTATTATTATTGTTAGGGGCCCACATTTCCAAAGGCAAGTTTTATATGCATCATGATTCTTGTCTGACAGATGAAAAGGTTCAGGAGATACAATTCATACTCTGTTATGGTTGATTTGTGTGCACAAGATAAGCACACAACAACAACGAGAAATGTTTACTTGTTCATCAACTTCAATTTTGTAGTGGCATCTGTGTCCATGTCTATGAATATGAATCTCTTCATCTCTGTAACTGCACATGTGATATCCTGTATGGTGAGTAGTGTGTATGTCATGTTTGTGGCCTTAAAGAAAGAGGAAGAGAACAGCTGATTGACAGTTTATCAATGTTTTTATTTACTATATTGAAATATGTAAAGCTCAATTATTGAAGATCAATGTTTTGTGACAGAAATTCAGTAAACATAAATAAGCTGCATCAAATCTTACAAACATAAAACAAACATACAACTGATATTTTTTATCAACTGAATTACAGGCAAACCATTATCTGATGTCTTAAAGTTATATTATGATGATACTTAGAAAGCTTTAAATGTTTTACATTCATAATTACACAAAGTGCTTCATATTTACATGCTAAACTCACAGTATACCCACAGAGGTGTTTTTGGTGCTTCTAGCTGATTAGACCTGGGTCCAGGCTGAAGCAGAGCAGATCTGGGGCTGTGATGTAACCAAATGCTTTATGAAGGTGGAAGGTTAAACAAAATTAACAGGATAGTCAGGGTGACATCTTACTTACTTACTCTTACTCAGTTGTGTCGACTCTGCTTTCTTTCAAGATAAAGGAAGTGGCTGTGCTACCTACTCTGCACAGGTAGTCAGACTTCTGAGAAGTGTCTCTGTCCTCTGCCAGAGCGCTCTCAAAGACGAGGAATATAGACTGCTTAAGCTTCTTCTGGAATTCATCACACATGAAAACATAGAGAATGGGGTTCAGGCAGCTGTTCAGAAAAGCCAGACTCGTAGTCAGAAGATAACCATGTTCAAAAATGACTTTCAGTTGTGGGTTATCAAGAGTACTGAACTCTAAAAACCTATAAACCTGATAGGGCACCCAGCACAAGAAGAATGCTAGAATGACAGAGATAATGATTCGACGAGATCTCTGTTTCCTTGCACTTTGCAGGCGCCTTGTACGAACACTTATGGTCACATAAGATGCTGTTATTACCAGGAATGGGATGAGGAAGGCCATAATAAACCGAAAAATAAGAAGGAACAACCACAGTGTCCTGTCCTCTGTATAAACACAGGAAGTCTTCCCATTTTTCTCCTCAAGTTTGCGAAAAGTGGCATAAGGGATGCTGCAGATCATAGCCATCAACCAGATAACAACACTTACGAGTTGAGCTTTGCAGACAGTGCGATTGTTTCGTGCCCATACCACTGCACAGGTGCACAGGCAACGATCCAGACTTATGGCCATCAGAAAAAATACACTGGCAAACATATTGAGTACACTCACAAAGTTGTTGAGCTTGCACATGAAAAGTCCAAATGGCCAGTGGAAGTCTTGAGAGAGAGAAATTGTTAAGAAAATCAAGAATGCTGTAAAAAGGAAGTCAGCCAGGGCCAAGTTGAGAAACCAAATGGAGTTGACTGTTCTCTTCATCCTGAAGCCTGTCACGTAGATGACTAGACCGTTGCCCACCATCCCAACCACGATGATCACACAGTAGATGACCAGATAGGCTATTCGCACTTCACTTCGAATCCCATCATCCGAAGATGGTTCAGATGCAGTGATGTTATCTAAAGAACAAATTTTAAAATGAGTTAAGCAAGAATTAATGCCAGATTAACTTCATGCTATTGCAGAGAGAGGTAATACATGTTTGAAATATCTTACCAGTGTCCATTTTTCTGTTGCAGTGAGTCTGTCTTTATACTAAGATGATCTATATCTTGTACTGCCTTTACTTAATATCTATCACTGATAGCTCCTCCTTCTCAGTGCATTCAACTACACAATACATAATACATTCACGACCAATCAGATTCTAATCAGTGGCTCTTTAGAAAAGATCCGAGTTGCACTTTGGATACACACACAATACGTATTAGTAGATCAGTTCATTGTTGGTTTGGACCCAAACATGACGTTCATTATGATTCTTGTCTGACAGATGAAAGTGAAACATGCACAAAGTTAACAGATAAACAATAATAAAGCACATATTTAATCTATTGATATTTCTACACAACTGTCTCTAAATGTGATTACATTACACTGGTTTTATACAATAGAAGAAATAACCTGGAAGGTCAACGTTATTAAATAAAAATATGAAAATGAAAATGAAGTCAGAGTGCTGACCACAGGCTATCTTAAGCAGCAGGGAGGAGTCACACAGTAACTGATGAGCTATGCATTAATTTATAAACTTCATGTGTCACTGCTTTTCAGATTCCTTCCTCTAACTTACCTTTGGGAAGGAACCACTTGAATTTCTTCAACTCATCATCTTTTAATTCCTACAGAGCTCTAATTTAGGATTTGCCATTATGCCCCCCTAATGAAAATAAGTAGAATGGCTCTATAGTTGATCTATATATCTATGGATATTGTATAGTAGTTGTTATGAAGTGCTGCCCCCTGCTGCACATTTAACGATACATTTTTGTATATTTTTTTTACCTCACATACCTCTGCAGAAGTTCATGAGTGATCAGTTAGTAATGTTGGACACAGGGAAGCTGTTTGGTGATAACCTGAAGGGAAAATAATAATGATGAGATACTACATTTCACTATTGTCATTCCTGGTGCTTAAACTGGGAGGTCAGAGTTTATCTGCTGATCATAAGCCAATAGACACTGTCTTTCTGAAGGACAACTCAAAAAGAAAGATGCTTGTTAATGTTACTGTAACCCACATGGGTACTAAACCCATTTATGTCATTTAATAGTGTTAGCATGCCCCACCACAAGGTGGCGCATCAGCCCTTTACTCATTGTCATGGTCATCGAGTACGCTCTCACTCTGACCGAGTCTTGTGTATGATTATATTGGATGAGAGGAGCCGGTTCACCGTGAGCCTCCTGAGAGAACTCCGGTAAGTGGCTGCTACATGCTAGAGACTAAGCCTCGTTGTTAGCTTGTTGTGTGAAAATGCCTTTCATTGAGATACTTTACTTAAACCAGTCGGAGATACAGTAATGTTTCCTAATGTTTGAACCCACTATGGTACTGTATGTGTCATTGTGAACAGTGTAAACTGACTCTAAAAAGGTCGCTAGCTTAAATTAACACGATGCTAACGCTAACCGCAACCGATATTACCTTTTGATATTCAGTGTGAGTGTTAGCAGTGTGGCTCAGTAAGCTAATGTGCCGCTACTGTAGTTAAATGAAAAAAGAAAAAAAATAGAGACAGCATATGACGCATATTTGTGTTGACAAAATGCCAGGTTGTGATAATTATTGTTTTGTGATAATTGTTATGTGTATAATGTGTTGTATTGCACTGGAGTTGTCTAAATACTCATGTTGAGTTAATAAAGTAATGTAATGCTGTTCATTTACATTTAAAGAGGTTAAAAAGAGATGTTATGCTACAGCTAGAAAGATAAATATTGATTAATAAAGCTGTTTAATAACATAAATAGTGCTTTATGAGTATAAATAAGTGAATTTATGTTAAATAGTAGAAGTTCATGATGAATAATTGTCATGGTAAAAATACTTGTACTGTACTGTAAATGTATACAGGGTCATTTACATTGATTTGGACACTGTATATCCTGCATTTGGGTACATTTATGAAGATGTTCAGAGTGAAAAGTGAAAGTAGTATGGTGTTATGTGATTGAACAGAGATTAATGGTTATGTTTCTGCTCTCTGTGTGGATTTGTTTTTATTGCCGGATAAGGAATGCCTTCAGATTCAGCCAGGAAGGATGATCGACTAGGACGGAACGGGTGAACGGTGTGGCTAGCTGTGGGATCCACTCCAGACAACCGTCTCATTTCACTACTTGACACAGATAAGAACCAAACACAAAAATCTACCCGGGTAGTAGTATTCATACAAACAGAACATTACACTCACATTAGAACAGAACTGAACTGAACTCTGGTGTGAGACAATACATTGTTAACTTTCAACTTCATGTTCTCATTTGAATAATTTAGGGGTCCAACTCTCCGAACCTAGAAAGAGTGTAGGTGTCTATAGTGTATTCTTCCAGTCAGGCTAAAGGAGCTACATTACGATTTGAGGAACCACTGAACCTCCTGTGTCACCTACTATTGCTGCTACAGTTGTTGTTGATGAACACTCATCATGTTTCCTCTAGTTTTGGGTGATTTTTGTTCAGGAGATACAGTTCATACTCTGATGGTTGATTTGTGTGCACAAGATAAGCATACAACATGCCAAAACAGACCCTAATATGCAATAAACCTTAAAGACCAGCTCTGTTTTTTAACTCCATAATCAACAAACATTTGATATTCATAATTGTTCAGGTATGAGAATGTTTGATACTGTTTCAGATACAAGTTTCTACTTTCGCTCCTATTCAGTGCTCTGTTGTGTCAACACCAACTTTCTTTCAAGTTAAAGGAAGTGACTGTGCCACTACTCTGCACAGCTCAGCAGAGTCATACTCCTGAGAAGTGTCTCTGTCCTCTGCCAGAGCGCTCTCAAAGACGAGGAATATAGACTGCTTAAGCTTCTTCTGGAATTCATCACACATGAAAACATAGAGAATGGGGTTCAGGCAGCTGTTCAGAAAAGTCAGACTCGTAGCCAGAAGACCTCCAGGAAGAAGAATGTCTCTCAGTTCTGGGTAATTTAATTCTAAAAAATTAAAAACCTGATAGGGCAACCAGCACAAGAAGAATGCAAGAATGACAGAGATAATGATTCGTTGAGATCTCTGTTTCCTCGCACTTTGCAGGCACCTTAAAAAAGCTTCAGTCAATGGTATTTTGTTTCTACTTAGAATAAAACTGAATATGTAGTTTTTAAAACATCAAACATGTTTTTACTATTTCACTTCTTTGTTCTTAAACAGGCATTACATTTTGTACTATTGCATATCAGGATTTTTTTATTTTAACCACATTGACCTCCTGACAGTGTCTGTAATTTCTGCTCAGATACACTAGAGGGACACAGAGAGCTAAACACTGAACACCTGAAACTTTCTCTCATTTTTTTTATAGAATTGGACTCAATTCAACATATTTCAAGAAGTTATAAATGAAGGTCCATTATATTCAAGCCCTTGCCAAACAAGTTCACACGATACTGATTAGGCCCATCAGCACCAGATAAGTCTCTCTGTAGTACACAGTATACAGAGTTTTAAAAGCTCATGTTGGGTGTGACATTCCTGCACTGAGTCTTCAAAATAACTTTGAACAAATTATTGCCATGCTCTGAGTGTTAGAGAGTGTGATATCACTGTATTGAGAAATGTTTACTTGTTCATCAACTTCAATTTGTAGTGGCATCTGTGTCCATGTCTATAAATATGAATCTCTTTATCTCTGTAACTGCACATGTGATATCCTGTATGGTAAGTAGGGTGTACTCATGTTTGTGGCCTTAAAGAAAGAGGAAGAGAACAGCTCATCGACAGTTTATCAATGTTTTTATTTACTATATTGAAATATGTAAAGCTCAATTTTTGAAGGTCAATGTTTTGTAACAGAATTACAAAGAAATTCAGTAAACATAAATAAGCTGCATCAAATCTTACAAACATAAAACAAACATACAACTGATATTTTTATCAGCTGAATTACAGGCAAACCATTATCTGATGTCTTAAAGTTATATTATGATGATACATAGAAAGCTTTAAATGTTTTACATTCATAAATACACAAAGTGCTTCATATTTACATGCTAAACTCACAGTATACCCACAGAGGTGTTTTTGGTGCTTCTAGCTGATTAGACCTGGGTCCAGGCTGAAGCAGAGCAGATCTGGGGCTGTGATGTAACCAAATGCTTTATGAATGTGGAAGGTTAAACAAAATTAACAGGATAGTCAGGGTGACATCTTACTTGTCATGAGTAGACACTTTAATATAAACATTAAAATCACACATACTGTAGGCATAATATTCTTTTTTTGTTCTTTTTTACTGTGAGCAGATGGACTGTCTGAATCAGTTTCCACTTGCGCTCCACTTTTCTTATTCAGTGTTCAGTATCTCTCTCCTCAATTGCGTCAACTCTGCTTTCTGTCAAGTTAAAGGAAGTGACTGTGCTACTACTCTGCACAGGTACAGCAGAGTCAGACTTCTGAGAAGTGTCTCTGTCCTCTGCCAGAGCGCTCTCAAAGACGAGGAATATAGACTGCTTAAGCTTCTTCTGGAATTCATCACACATGAAAACATAGAGAATGGGGTTCAGGCAGCTGTTCAGAAAAGCCAGACTCGTAGTCAGAAGATAACCATGTTCAAAAATGACTTTCAGTTGTGGGTTATCAGGAGTACTGAACTCTAAAAACCTCAAAACATGATCGGGAAACCAGCACACGAAGAATGCAAGAATGACAGAGATAATGATTCGACGAGATCTCTGTTTCCTTTCACTTTGCAGGCGCCTTGTACGAACACCTATGGCCACATAAGATGCTGTTATTACCAGGAATGGGATGAGGAAGGCCATAATAAACCGAAGAATATCAAGAATCAACGTCTGTGTAATGTCCATAGAATGATCACAGTAAGAAGTCCCTCTATACTCTATAAGTTTGCGAAAAGTGGCATTAGGGATGCTGCAGATCATAGCCATCAACCAGATAACAACACTTACGAGTTGAGCTTTGCAGACAGTGCGATTGTTTCGTGCCCATACCACTGCACAGGTGCACAGGCAACGATCCAGACTTATGGCCATCAGAAAAAATACACTGGCAAACATATTGAGTACCGTCATAAAGGCATAGAGTTTGCACATGAAAAGTCCAAATGGCCAGTGGAAGTCTTGAGAGAGAAAAATGGTATGAAAAATCAGGAAGGCTGTAAAAAGGAAGTCAGCCAGGGCCAAGTTGAGAAACCAAATGGAGTGGACTGTTCTCTTCATCCTGAAGCCTGTCACGTAGATGACTAGACCGTTGCCCACCATCCCAACCACCGATATCACACAGTAGATGACCAGATAGGCTGTTCGCACTTCACTTCTAATCCCATCATCCAAAGATGGATCAGATGCAGTGATGTTATCTAACGAACAAAGAAGAAATGCCTTATTAAAGTCAACCTCAGCTCATTCTGCAACATGTAGTGAGAAAACAAGAGAATTTAATTACTTTTTTAACCAGATTACACATTAATCAGATTTTAATTAAATGCACTTTGTAGTTTTTAGCGCTGTAGTTTTAAATGATTATTTTCTTTTGTGATGAGAAGTTTTGCAGTTGTGTAATTTACAATAATTAATATATATATATTATGCAATTATTATATATAAATTATTATAGATCTGTATTGCACATCATAGATCATTCTTATTCATTTTTAACTGAAAAGGTTTATGCATACTATTTTAAAATGAGTTCAGCAAGAATTAATGCCAGATTAACTTCATGCTATCGCAGAGAGAGGTAATACATGTTTGAAATATCTTACCAGTGCCCATTTTTCTGTTGCAGGGAGAGTCCTTCTTTATGCTAAGATGATCTATATCTTGTACTGCCTTTACTAAATATCTATCACTGATAGATCCTCCTTCTCAGTGCATTCAACTACCAATGAAACAGCACTGCTGCAATAGTATTGCGACATTCATGACCAATCAGATTCTAATCAGTGATTCTTTCGAAAGGATCCGAGTCGCACTTTGGATACACACGCAGTACGTATTAGTAGATCAGTTCATTGTTGGTTTGGACCCAAACATGACGTTCATCATGATTCTTGTCTGACAGATGAAAGTGAAACATGCACAAAGTTAACAGATAAACAATAATAAAGCACATATTTAATCTATTGATATTTCTACACAACTGTCTCTAAATGTGATTACATTACATTGGTTTTATACAATAGAAGAAATAACCTGGAAGGTCAACGTTATTAAATAAAAATATGAAAATGAAAACTAAGTGAAGCAATCACATAATAAATCAGAATTTGAAATACAGTAAATAGTATTTATTACCACAAATTCTACCGTTGTCATTAGTACAGGGACTGAAGTATGAGTAGAGTTTCTCAGTGCAGTCAGTAAAGGTGTAGAGAAGATCTGCAGCTTACATCATAAAAGCAAACAAGGCCCTCCATAATTTATAAAAAAAAAACACCTTTTGAGGATGTTTCTTTGGAGGACAATGGACAGATAGGTGATCAATAGCCATACACTCATCTTCATCCGTCAACCATATTGTCCAGAAACTATTCTCAGGGTCCAGCTTGATTTGTCCCTTCCAGTTTATTGACTCTTTGGCTACTACTAAAGTCCAGTCAGTCTTCCCTTTGACCTGACAAAGTGTGGGAAGGTGGGCCTCTCCGACGAAAACATAAAAACCTGCTTCCCCTCTCCCACACCAATACTGTTTATCATTGCTATTATTACCGTCGTCTTAAAAATAAAAAAAACTTTTAAACATCTTTTAAAAATGTTTTAATCATCTTTGTAACACATTGACCCATCAGACATCAGAGTACTGACCACAGGTTCTTAAGCAGCAGGGAGGAGTCACACAATAATTTATAAACTTCATGTGTCACTCTTTTCAGATTCCTTCCTCTAACTTACGTTTTGGTCTTAGCACCAGATCATTCCTGCCGATCTTTTCTAAAACCTTCTTGGTTAGCTGCAGAGCTCCATGATCCTGATGTTTCTGTACCATCAGATCCACTGTCTGTGTCCTTGCTGCATTCTCCAGATGAGCCACTGGGATGCCTTCAAGGTCCAGGAACCACTTGAATTTCTTCAACTCATCATCTTTTAATTCCTACAGAGCTCTTCTTTAGGATTTGCCATTATGCCCCCCTAATGAAAATAAGTAGAATAGCTCTATAGTTGATCTATATATCTATGGATATTGTATAGTAGTTGTTATGAAGTGCTGCCCTCTGCTGCACATTTAACGATACCTTTTTGTATATTTTTTTTACCTCACATACCTCTGCAGGAGTTCATGAGTGATCAGTTGGTAATGTTGGACACAGGGAAGCTGTTTGGTGAAAACCTGAAGGGAAAATAATAATGATGAGATACTACATTTCACTATTGTCATTCCTGGTGCTTAAACTGGGAGGTCAGAGTTCATCTGCTGATCATGAGCCAACAGACACTGTCTTTCTGAAGGACAACTCAAAAAGGAAGATGCTTGTTAGTGTTACTGAAACCCACATGGGTACTAAACCCATTTATGTCATTTAATAGTATTAGCATGGCCTTAAAGACCAGCTCTGTTTTTTAACTCCATAATCAACAAACATTTGATATTCATAATTGTTCAGGTATGAGAATGTTTGATACTGTTTCAGATACAAGTTTCTACTTTCGCTCCTATTCAGTGCTCTGTTGTGTCAACACCAACTTTCTTTCAAGATAAAGGAAGTGACTGTGCCACTACTCTGCACAGGTACAGCAGAGTCAGACTTCTGAGAAGTGTCTCTGTCCTCTGCCAGAGCGCTCTCAAAGACGAGGAATATAGACTGCTTAAGCTTCTTCTGGAATTCATCACACATGAAAACATAGAGAATGGGGTTCAGGCAGCTGTTCAGAAAAGCTAGAATCACAGTCAGAGGAAATCCATGTTCAATAATGACTTTCATTTGTGGGTTATCAGGAGTATGTACGTTTAATAACCTAAAAACATGATAGGGCAACCAGCACAAGAAGAATGCAAGAATGACAGAGATAATGATTCGTTGAGATCTCTGTTTCCTTGCACTTTGCAGGCACCTTAAAAAAGCTTCAGTCAATGGTATTTTGTTTCTACTTAGAATAAAACTGAATATGTAGTTTTTAAAACATCAAACATCTTTTTACTATTTCACTTCTTTGTTCTTAAACAGGTATTACATTTTGTACTATTGCATATCAGGATTTTTTTATTTTAACCACATTGACCTCCTGACAGTGTGTCTGTAATGTCTGCTCAGATGCACTAGAGGGACACAGAGAGCTAAAAACTGAACACCTGAAACTTTCTCTGATTGTTTTTATAGAATTGGACTCAATTCAACATATTTCGACAATTTAATGTTGTAATCTGTAAGATTTTCATTTACGCCTGCAGTGCAGAACTTATAAATGAAGGTCCATTATATTCAAGCCCTTGCCAAACAAGTTCACATGATACTGATTAGGCCCATCAGCACCAGATAAATCTCTCTGTAGTACACAGTATACAGAGTTTTAAAAGCTCATGTTGGGTGTGACATTCCTGCACTGAGTCTTCAAAACAACTTTGAACAAGTTATTGTCATGCTCTGAGTGTTAGAGAGTGTGATATCACTGTATTGAGAAATGTTTACTTGTTCATCAACTTCAATTTGTAGTGGCGTCTGTGTCCATGTCTATGAATCTTTTTATCTCTGTGACTGCACATGTGATATCCTGTATGGTGAGTAGTGTGTACTCATGTTTGTGGCCTTAAAGAAAGAGGAAGAGAACAGCTCATCGACAGTTTATCAATGTTTTTATTTACTATATTGAAATATGTAAAGCTCAATTATTGAAGATCAATGTTTTGTAACAGAAATTCAGTAAACATAAATAAGCTGCATCAAATCTTACAAACATAAAACAAACATACAACTGATATTTTTTATCAACTGAATTACAGGCAAACCATTATCTGATGTCTTAAAGTTATATTATGATGATACATAGACAGCTTTAAATGTTTTACATTCATAATTACACAAAGTGCTTCATATTTACATGCTAAACTCACAGTATACCCACAGAGGTGTTTTTGGTGCTTCTAGCTGATTAGACCTGGGTCCAGGCTGAAGCAGAGCAGATCTGGGGCTGTGATGTAACCAAATGCTTTATGAAGGTGGAAGGTTTAACAAAATTAACAGGATAGTCAGGGTGACATCTTACACTTTAACATAAACATTAAAATCACACATACTGTAGGCATAATATTCTTTTTTGTTTTTTTTTACTGTGAGCAGATGTACTGTCTGAATCAGTTTCCACTTGCGCTTCACTTTTCTTATTCAGTGCTCAGTATCTCTCTCTCCTCAGTTGCGTCAACTCTACTTTCTTTCAAGATAAAGGAAGTGACTGTGCCACTACTCTGCACAGGTACAGCAGAGTCAGACTTCTGAGAAGTGTCTCTGTCCTCTGCCAGAGCGCTCTCAAAGACGAGGAATATAGACTGCTTAAGCTTCTTCTGGAATTCATCACACATGAAAACATAGAGAATGGGGTTCAGGCAGCTGTTCAGAAAAGCTAGAATCACAGTCAGAGGAAATCCATGTTCAATAATGACTTTCATTTGTGGGTTACCAAGAGTAAATACATATAATAACCTCAAAACATGATAGGGCAACCAGCACAAGAAGAATGCAAGAATGACAGAGATAATGATTCGACGAGATCTCTGTTTCCTTGCACTTTGCAGGCGCCTTGTACGAACACCTATGGTCACATAAGATGCTGTTATTACCAGGAATGGGATGAGGAAGGCCGTAATGAAACTAAAAATAACAAGGAACAACCACAGTATCTCGTCCTCTGTATAAACACAGTAAGGATTTCCATTATACACCTCAAGTTTGCGAAAAGTGGCATAAGGGATGCTGCAGATCATAGCCATCAACCAGGTAACAACACTTACGAGTTGAGCTTTGCAGACAGTGCGATTGTTTCGTGCCCATACCACTGCACAGGTGCACAGGCAACGATCCAGACTCATGGCCATCAGAAAAAATACACTGGCAAACATATTGAGTACACTCACGAAGGTTTCGAGCTTGCACATGAAAGGTTCAAATGGCCAGTGGAAGTCTTGAGAGAGAGCAATGGTATAGAAAATCAAGAAGGACGTACAAAGGAAGTCAGCCAGGGCCAAGTTGAGAAACCAAATTGAGTGGACTGTTCTCTTCATCCTGAATCCTGTCACGTAGATGACTAAACCGTTGCCCACTATCCCAACCACGATGATCACACAGTACATGACCAGATAGGCTATTCGCACTTCATTTCTAATCCCATCATCCCAAGATGGTTCAGATGCAGTGATGTTATCTAAAGAACAAAGAAGAAATGCCTTATTAAAGTCAACCTTGGCTCATTCTGATATATATTTATATATATAGTATACAATTATTATAATAACTGTTTAAAGAGTTTTAATTTCCAAAGGAGATCTGTATTTTTAAAATGAGTTAAGCAAGAATTAATACCAGATTAACTTCATGCTATCGCAGAGAGTGTTTGAAATATCTTACCAGTGTCCATTTTTCTGTTGCAGCGAGAGTCTTCTTCATACTAAGATGATCTATATCTTGTACTGCCTTTACAAAATATCTATCACTGATAGCTCCTCCTTCTCAGTGCATTCAACTTCCAATGAAACAGCACTGCCACAGTAGTATTGCGACATTCACAACAAATCAGATTCTAATCAGTGGCTCTTTAGAAAGGATCAGAGTTGGACTTTGGATACACACGCAATACGTATTAGTAGATCAGTTCATTGTTGATTTGGACCCAAACATGACGTTCATTATATAGAAAAATCACCAGATATTCCTATAATTTGTGAAGCCACCAACACCATCTGAAACTTATAAGAGAAAACTAAATCAACTCAAGCCAATCACAGGATAGGGGTCATCCCTATGTTCCCACAGCCCTAATGCACATAACATGGTTCATCTATGGAAATCTTTGAAAGACAGGTGAAATTATTTATTATAAATATTATATATATTTTATATATTAAACTGAGGAAACATAGACACACTCCCTCAGGTCGTATGGTCTCCATGTGGTATCTGACATGCTAAGACTTGTTGTGACGTAACCCTTCACCCTCAACAGTCAATCACCTTTAAAACTTGCTTAAAAGTCAAAAGAATAACTTGCTTATTCCCACTGAGAGTGATTCAACAAATATACAGTGCATCTGGAAAGTATTCACACCCCTCCACTTTTCCCACATTTTGTTATGTTACAGCCTTATTCCAAAACGGATTAAATTCATTTTGTTTCTCATTAATCTACACACAATTACCCATAATGAAGTGAAAAGGTTTTTTAGAAATGTTTGCAAATTTATTAAAAATAAAAAACTGAAATATCGCATGTAGACAAGTATTCACTCCCTTTGCTGTGACACTCAAAATTGAGCTCAGGTGCATCCAGTTTCCACTGATCATCCTTGAGATGTTTCTACAACTTGATTGGAGTCCACCAGTAGTAAATTCAATCTATTGGACATGATTTCGAAAGGCACGCACCTGTCTATATAAGGTCCCACTGTTGACCGTGTATGTCAGAGCAGAAACCAAGCCATGAAGTCAAAGGAATTGTCTGTATAAGGTACAGATCTGGGGAAGGGTACAAAAAATGTCTGCAGCATTGACGGTCCCGAAGAGCACATTAGTCTCCATCATTGATAAATGGAAGAAGTTTGGAACCACCAGGACTCTTCCTGGAGCTGGTCACCCAGCCAAACTGAGCAATCAAGGTAGAAGGGCCTTAGCCAAGGAGGTGACCAAGAACCCGATGGTCCAACGTTCCTCTGTGGAGATGGGAGAACCTTCCAGAAGGACAACCGTCTCTGCTGCACTCCACCAATCAGGCCTTTATGGTAGAGTGGCCAGATGGAAGCCTCTACTCAGTAAAAGGCACATGACAGTCTGCCTGGAGTTTGCCATAAGGCACCTAAAGGACTTTCAGACCATGAGAAACAAGATTTTCTGGTCTGATGAAACTAAGATTGAGCTATTTGACCTGAATCCCAAGCGTCACGGCTGGAGGAAACCAGGCACCTCTCATCACTCGGTTAATACCATCCCTATGGTGAAGCGTGGTGCTGGCAACTTTATATTATTCAGGAAGTTTGTATCAAACAAGTAGCCCTTCATATTACTCAGTATCCCTGAAGTAGCTCTCAGTTTCAAAAAGATTAGTGACCCCTGCCCTAACCCATGATCTATGAGGAAAGCTTTATGATGAAATGTGTTTGCAGCATGCATCCTGCTGCTGACATTTCTTAACTCCATTTTTGTCTGTTCTCATTCATATTGTCATATATTCTGGCTTCTTTCATGAGATCCTTGCTGCTGCACTCTGTACCAGTTTCAGCCATGATGAAGAAATCTGTTTTTGCCAAGAATAAATGTAATCACAGGATGAGATAAAAGCATATTTCTTTGATCAGGTGAATGGAATATTTTATTAAAAGAAGAAAAAATATATATCACAATTGGAGCATTGTAAAAGCAGTCAGTCAGACTGAGCTTTAAACTGATTGACAGACTCGCAGTGTGTGTTTCAAATGAAGTATCCTCTAGCTTAACGTTTAGTTGAAGGAAATAATGAGACAACCAGCTCATCCAAACTGAACAAAAAGGTTCCAATAGATACAGACAGCTGGGTGTGAGTACAGACCCAGACTCTATTAAGCTCGAAAAATAATCTTTACAATAGATTTGTTCGTTCATTTTAGCCACCTAACCAGAGAGCTCATTTCATCAAAATTGTAACAGACAAGCTCTGAATTACAACATCAGATCATTTCCTCTTGTCCTCATTTTGACATGTTTGACTAATCAAAAGAAACTTACAACATATGCATCAGCATAGGAGAGAACTGTAAGACACAGAAATGTATCTGCAATTTGTGAGCAACTTATCATGGAAAGGTTGTTATTCACATACATTCTGTGTAGATGAATAATCAATCAGTGAATAAATTAACCTGCTCATCTGTGATATTTTTCATGACACACCATGACTTGTGCAGCCTCAACATTAACACTGGTTTAGTCCATAGTGCTCTTTGCTCTTTCACTTTCAGACTTGCTTTCTAAATGTTAACAAAAGTGAGAACACAGTAATTGTCCTTGTTATGTGATGCTTGTAATGCTCCTTGAGCAGTTCAACTGAGGTCAGGTATTATGTTTTTGACCATAAAATCATATGTTTACTCATTGGTTATTCTTTACATGTGCTTCTGCATTTGTATGTGCTTTCTATGTTAGCAAAAAGTGAGAAGACTGAAACTGAGAATTGGGGAAGTTGCAAAGACTACATTTATACATGTAGGGGCTTTAGTATGTCATCTTCTAATGCTTAATAGTGTCTAATTCAGAATGAACACCAAGGCAGTCAGTGCTTCTGTGATAACAACCTTGCAAGTTGCAAACTGAGGAAAGCATGCAAAGTACTTTTATGAATCAAGATAGTGTTAATCTACAAGATTTGTAGGGTAGATAAGGATTAATATGAATATGTGCGTCAAAGAGTTTTGTTAAGTTTTTTTTAATGTGGGCTCTGATATCATCTGAGAGTGGTCCGATTCACAAACAAGCAGTCAAGCATATACTGCACGTGATATCCTGTATGGTGAGTAGTGTGTACTCATGTTTGTTGGGTCAAATGAAGAGGAAGAGAACAGCTCATCGACAGTTTATCAATGTTTTTATTTACTATATTGAAATATGTAAAGCTCAATTATTGAAGATCAATGTTTTGTGACAGAAATTCAGTAAACATAAAGAAGCTGCATCAAATCTTACAAACATAAAACAAACATACAACTGATATTTTTTATCAACTGAATTACAGGCAAACCATTATCTGATGTCTTAAAGTTATATTATGATGATACATAGACAGCTTTAAATGTTTTACATTCATAATTACACAAAGTGCTTCATATTTACATGCTAAACTCACAGTATACCCACAGAGGTGTTTTTGGTGCTTCTAGCTGATTAGACCTCGGTCCAGGCTGAAGCAGAGCAGATCTGGGGCTGTGATGTAACCAAATGCTTTATGAAGGTGGAAGGTTAAATAAAATTAACAGGATAGTCAGGGTGACATCTTACTTGTCATGAGTAGACACTTTAACATAAACATTAAAATCACACATACTGTAGGCAAAATATTCTTTTTTTGTTCTTTTTTACTGTGAGCAGATGTACTGTCTGAATCAGTTTCCACTTGCGCTCCACTTTTCTTATTCAGTGCTCAGTGTCTCTCTCTCCTCAGTTGCGTCAACTCTACTTTCTTTCAAGATAAAGGAAGTGACTGTGCCACTACTCTGCACAGGTACAGCAGAGTCAGACTTCTGAGAAGTGTCTCTGTCCTCTGCCAGAGCGCTCTCAAAGACGAGGAATATAGACTGCTTAAGCTTCTTCTGGAATTCATCACACATAAAAACATAGAGAATGGGGTTCAGGCAGCTGTTCAGAAAAGCCAGACTCTTAGTCAGAAGATATCCATGTTTAATAATGACTTTCAGGTCTTGGTTATCAGGAGTACTGAACTCTAAAAACGTCAAAACATGAAAGGGAAACCAGCACACGAAGAATGCAAGAATGACAGAGAGAATGATTCGACGAGATCTCTGTTTCCTTGCACTTTGCAGGCGCCTTGTACGAACACCTATGGCCACATAAGATGCTGTTATTACCAGGAATGGGATGAGGAAGGCCATAATAAACCGAAAAATATCAAGAATCAACGTTTGTGTAATGTCCGTAAAATAAAAGCACTCAGCCTTCTCACTATACACCTCAAGTTTGCGAAAAGTGGCATTAGGGATGCTGCAGATCATAGCCATCAACCAGATAACAACACTTACGAGTTGAGCTTTGCAAACAGTGCGATTGTTTCGTGCCCATACCACTGCACAGGTGCACAGGCAACGATCCAGACTTATGGCCATGAGAAAAAATACACTGGCAAACATATTGAGTACACTCACAAAGGTGTTGAGCTTGCACATGAAAAGTCCAAATGGCCAGTGGAAGTCTTGAGAGAGAGAAATGGTATAGAAAATCAGGAAGGCTGTAAAAAGGAAGTCAGCCAGGGCCAAGTTGAGAAACCAAATTGAGTTGACTGTTCTCTTCATCCTGAAGCCTGTCACGTAGATGACTAGACCGTTGCCCACCATCCCAACCACAATGATCACACAGTAGATGACCAGATAGGCTGTTCGCACTTCACTTCTAATCCCATCATCCGAAGATGGTTCAGATGCAGTGATGTTATCTAAAGAACAAAGAAGAAATGCCTTATTAAAGTCAACCGTGGCCCATTCTGCAACATATAGTGAGGAAACAAGAGAATTTAGTTACTTTTTTAACTAGATTACACATTAATCAGATTTTAATTAAATGCACTTTGTAATTTTTAGCGCTGTAGTTTTAAATGATTATTTCCTTTTGTGAAGAGAAGTTTTGCAGTTTTGTGTAATTTATAATATACATATACATAAAATATATATATATATATTAGTATACAATTATTATATATAAATTATTATAGATCTGTATTGCACATCATAGATCATTCTTATTCATTTTTAACTGAAAAGGTTTATGCATACTATTTAAAAAAAAAGTTAAGCAAGAATTAATGCCAGATTAACTTCATGCTATCGCAGAGAGAGGTAATACATGTTTGAAATATTTTACCAGTGGCCATTGTTCTGATGCAGTGAGAGTCTTTATGCTAAGATGATCTGTGTCTTGTACTGCCTTTACTTAATATATATCACTGATAGTTCCTCCTTCTCAGTGCATTCAACTACCAATGAAACAGCACTACTACAATAGTATTGCGACATTCATGACCAATCAGATTCTAATCTGTGATTCTTTAGAAGTGATCTGAGTCACACTTTGGATACACACACAATACGTATTAGTAGATCAGTTCATTGTTGGTTTGGACCCAAACATGACGTTCATCATGATTCTTGTCTGACAGATAAAAGTGAAACATGCACAAAGTTAACAGATAAACAATAATAAAGCACATATTTAATCTATTGATATTTGTACACAACTGTTTCTAAATGTGATTACATTACATTGGTTTTATACAATAGAAGAAATAACCTGGAAGGTCAACGTTATTAAATAAAAATATGAAAATGAAAACTAAGTGAAGCAATCACATAATAAATCAGAGTTTGAAATACAGTAAATAGTATTTATTACCACAGATTCTACCGTTGTCATTAGTACAGGGACTGAAGTATGAGTAGAGTTTCTCAGTGCAGTCAGTAAAGGTGTAGAGAAGATCTGCAGCTTACATCATAAAAGCAAACAAGGCCCTCCATAATTTATAAAAAAAACACCTTCTGAGGGTGTTTCTTTGGAGGACAATAGACAGATAGGTGATCAATAGCCATACACTCATCTTCATCCGTCAACCATTGTCCAGAAACTATTCTCAGGGTCCAGCTTGATTTGTCCCTTCCTGTTTATTGACTCTTTGGCCATTACTAAAGTCCAGTCAGTCTTTCCTTTGACCTGACAAAGTGTGGGAAGGTGGGCCTCTCCTCCGAAAATATAAAAACCTGCCTCCCCTCTCCCACACCAATATTATCATTGCTATTATTACCGTCGTCTTAAAAATAAAAAAAACTTTTAAACACATTTTAAAAATGTTTTAATCATCTTTGTAACACATTGGCCCATCAGACATCAGAGTACTGACCACAGGCTATCTTAAGCAGCAGGGAGGAGTCACACAGTAACTCATGAGTCACACAATAATTTATAAACTTCATGTGTCACTCTTTTCAGATTCCTTCCCCTAACTTACTTTTGGTCTTAGCACCAGATCGTTCCTGCCGATCTTTTCTAAAACCTTCTTGGTTAGCTGCAGAGCTCCATGATCCTGATGTTTCTGTACCATCAGATCCACTGTCTGTGTCCTTGCTGCATTCTCCAGATGAGCCACTTGGATGCCTTCAAGGTACAGGAACCACTTGAATTTCTTCAACTCATCATCTTTTAATTCCTACAGAGCTCTTCTTTAGGATTTGCCATTATGTCCCCCTAATGAAAATAAGTAGAATAGCTCTATAGTTGATCTATATATCTATGGATATTGTATAGTAGTTGTTATGAAGTGCTGCCCCCTGCTGCACATTTAACAATACATTTTTGTATATTTTTTTTACCTCACATACCTCTGCAGGAGTTCATGAGTGATCAGTTGGTAACGTTGGACACAGGGAAGCGGTTTGGTGATAACCTGAAGGGAAAATAATAATGATGAGATACTACATTTCACTATTGTCATTCCTGGTGCTTAAACTGGGAGGTCAGAGTTTATCTGCCGATCATGAGCCAACAGACACAGTGTCTTTCTGAAGGACAACTCAAAAAAAAAAATGCTTGTTAATGTTACTGTAACCCACATGGGTACTAAACCCATTTATGTCATTTAATAGTATTAACATGCCCCACCACAAGGTAGCGAATCAGCCCTTTATTCATTGTCATGGTCATCGTAACCCACATAGGTACTAAACCCATTTATGTCATTTAATAGTATTAGCATGGCCTTAAAGACCAGCTCTGTTTTTTAACTCCATAATCAACAAACATTTGATATTCATAATTGTTCAGGTATGAGAATGTTTGATACTGTTTCAGATACAAGTTTCTACTTTCGCTCCTATTCAGTGCTCTGTTGTGTCAACACCAACTTTCTTTCAAGTTAAAGGAAGTGGCTGTGCCACTACTCTGCACAGCTACAGCAGAGTCATACTTCTGAGAAGTGTCTCTGTCCTCTGCCAGAGCGCTCTCAAAGACGAGGAATATAGACTGCTTAAGCTTCTTCTGGAATTCATCACACATGAAAACATAGAGAATGGGGTTCAGGCAGCTGTTCAGAAAAGTCAGACTCGTAGCCAGAAGACCTCCAGGAAGAAGAATGTCTCTCAGTTATGGGTAATTTAATTCTAAAAAATTAAAAACATGATAGGGCAACCAGCACAAGAAGAATGCAAGAATGACAGAGATAATGATTCGTTGAGATCTCTGTGTCCTTGCACTTTGCAGGCGCCTTAAAAAAGCTTCAGTCAATGGAAAATTATTTCTACTTAGAATAAAACTGTCAAACTGAATATGTAGTTTTTAAAACATCAAACATCTTTTTACTATTTCACTTCTTTGTTCTTAAACAGGCATTACATTTTGTACTATTGCATATCAGGATTTTTTTTAGTTTAACCACATTAACCTCCTGACAGTGTGTCTGTAATTTCTGCTCAGATACACTAGAGGGACACAGAGAGCTAAAAACTGAACACCTGAAACGTTTTCTGATTGTTTTTATAGAATTGGACTCAATTCAACATATTTCAAGAAGTTATAAATGAAGGTCCATTATATTCAAGCCCTTGCCAAACAAGTTCACACGATACTGATTAGGCCCATCAGCACCAGATAAGTCTCTCTGTAGTACACAGTATACAGAGTTTTAAAAGCTCATGTTGGGTGTGACATTCCTGCACTGAGTCTTGAAAATAACTTTGAACAAATTATTGCCATGCTCTGAGTGTTAGAGAGTGTGATATCACTGTATTGAGAAATGTTTACTTGTTCATCAACTTCAATTTGTAGTGGCATCTGTGTCCATGTCTATAAATATGAATCTCTTTATCTCTGTAACTGCACATGTGATATCCTGTATGGTAAGTAGGGTGTACTCATGTTTGTGGCCTTAAAGAAAGAGGAAGAGAACAGCTCATCGACAGTTTATCAATGTTTTTATTTACTATATTGAAATATGTAAAGCTCAATTTTTGAAGGTCAATGTTTTGTAACAGAATTACAAAGAAATTCAGTAAACATAAATAAGCTGCATCAAATCTTACAAACATAAAACAAACATACAACTGATATTTTTATCAGCTGAATTACAGGCAAACCATTATCTGATGTCTTAAAGTTATATTATGATTATACATAGAAAGCTTTAAATGTTTTACATTCATAATTACACAAAGTGCTTCATATTTACATGCTAAACTCACAGTATACCCACAGAGGTGTTTTTGGTGCTTCTAGCTGATTAGACCTCGGTCCAGGCTGAAGCAGAGCAGATCTGGGGCTGTGATGTAACCAAATGCTTTATGAAGGTGGAAGGTTAAACAAAATTAACAGGATAGTCAGGGTGACATCTTACTTGTCATGAGTAGACACTTTAACATAAACATTAAAATCACACATACTGTAAGCATAATATTGTTTTTGTTCTTTTTTACTGTGAGCAGATGTACTGTCTGAATCAGTTTCCACTTGCGCTCCACTTTTCTTATTCAATGCTCAGTGTCTCTCTCTCCTCAATTGCGTCGACTCTGCTTTCTGTCAAGATAAAGCAACTGGCTGTGCCACTACTCTGCACAGGTACAGCAGAGTCAGACTTCTGAGAAGTGTCTCTGTCCTCTGCCAGAGCGCTCTCAAAGACGAGGAATATAGACTGCTTAAGCTTCTTCTGGAATTCATCACACATGAAAACATAGAGAATGGGGTTCAGGCAGCTGTTCAGAAAAGCCAGACTCGTAGTCAGAAGATATATATATGGGTTATTTAATTTTACTAACGTAAAAACATGATAGGGAAACCAGCACAAGAAGAATGCAAGAATGACAGAGATAATGATTCGACGAGATCTCTGTTTCCCTGCACTTTGCAGGCGCCTTGTACGAACACCTATGGTCACATAAGATGCTGTTATTACCAGGAATGGGATGAGGAAGGCCAAAATAAAACCACAAATATCAAGAATCAACGTCTGTGTAATGTCCATAAAATAAACACAGGAAGTCTTCCCATTTTTCTCCACAAGTTTGCGAAAAGTGGCATAAGGGATGCTGCAGATCATAGCCATCAACCAGATAACAACTCTTACGAGTTGAGCTTTGTAGACAGTGCGATTGTTTCGTGCCCATACCACTGCACAGGTGCACAGGCAACGATCCAGGCTTATGGCCATCAGAAAAAATACACTGGCAAACATATTGAGTACAATCACAAAGTTGTTGAGCTTGCACATGAAAGGTCCAAATGGCCAGTGGAAGTCTTGAGAGAGAGCAATGATATAGAAAATCAAGAATGCTGTAAAAAGGAAGTCAGCCAGGGCCAAGTTGAGAAACCAAATTGAGTGGACTGTTCTCTTCATCCTGAAGCCTGTCACGTAGATGACTAGACCGTTGCCCACCATCCCAACCACGATGATCACACAGTAGATGACCAGATAGGCTGTTCGTACTTTTTTTCTATCATCCGAAGATGGTTCAGATGCAGTGATGTTATCTAATGAACAAAGAAGAAATGCCTTATTAAAGTCAACCTTGGCCCATTCTGCAACATGTAGTGAGGAAACAAGAGAATTTAATTACTTTTTTAACCAGAGTACACATTAATCAGATTTTAATTAAATGCATACTTTGTAGTTTTTAGCGCTGTAGTTTTAAATGATTATTTTCTTTTGTGAAGAAAAGTTTTGCAGTTTTGTGTAATTTACAATACACACACACATATGTGTGTGTGTGTGTGTATATATATATTATAGATCTGTATTGCACATCATAGATAATTCTTATTCATTTTTAACTGAAAAGGTTTATGCATACCATTTTAAAATGAGTTCAGCAAGAATTAATGCCAGATAATGCCAGATTAACTTCATGCTATCGCAGAGAGAGGTAATACATGTTTGAAATATTTTACCAGTGTCCATTTTTCTGTTGCAGCGAGTCTTCTTCCTACTAAGCTGATCTATATCTTGTACTGCCTTTACTTAATATCTATCACTGATAGTTCCTCCTTCTCAGTGCATTCAACTACCAATGAAACAGCACTGCTGCAATAGTATTGCGACATTCATGACCAATTAGATTCTAATCTGGTGGTGTTTGGCTCAGTGGTTAGAGCACCCGCCCCATGTGCTGAGGCTACAGTCCTTGTTGCAGGTGACCCCGGTTCGAATCCCACACTGAGCGGTCCTGTCCTGCGTGTCACTCCCCCTTTCTGCCTCCAGTTTCCTATCTCTCTCTACTTGTCTGTCCATTAAAGACAAAAAGCTCCGGAGAAAAAAAAAAATATATATATATATTTAAAAAAAAAAGATTCTAATCAGTGATTCTTCAGAAGTGATCCGAATCGCACTTTGGATACACACGCAATACGTATTAGTAGATCAGTTCATTGTTGGTTTGGACCCAAACATGACGTTCGTTATGATTCTTGTCTGACAGATGAAAGTGAAACATGCACAAAGTTAACAGATAAACAATAATAAAGCACATATTTAATCTATTGATATTTCTACACAACTGTCTCTAAATGTGATTACATTACATTGGTTTTATACAATAGAAGAAATAACCTGGAAGGTCAACGTTATTAAATAAAAATATGAAAATGAAAACTAAGTGAAGCAATCGCATAATAAATCAGACTTTGAAATACAGTAAATAGTATTTATTACCACAGATTCTACCGTTGTCATTAGTACAGGGACTGAAGTATGAGTAGAGTTTCTCAGTGCAGTCAGTAAAGGTGTAGAGAAGATCTGCAGCTTACATCATGAAAGCAAACCCTCCATAATTTATAAAAAAAACACCTTCTGAGGGTTTTTCTTTGGAGGACAATGGACAGATAGGTGATCAATAGCCAAATATCATCTTCATCCGTCAACCATTGTCCAGAAACTATTCTCAGGGTCCAGCTTGATTTGTCCCTTCCAGTTTATTGAGTCTTTGGCCATTACTAAAGTCCAGTCAGTCTTTCCTTTGACCTGACAAAGTGTGGGAAGGTGGGCCTCTCCAACGAACATATAAAAACCTGCCTCCCCTCTCCCACACCAATACTGATTATCATTGCTATTATTACCGTTGTCTTAAAAATAAAAAAAACTTTTAAACATCTTTTAAAAATGTTTTAATCATCTTTGTAACACATTGACCCATCGGACATCAGAGTACTGACCACAAGCTATCTTAAGCAGCAGGGAGGAGTCACACAGTAAATCATGAGCCATGCAATAATTTATAAACTTCATGTGTCACTGCTTTTCAGATTCCTTCCTCTAACTTACTTTTGGTCTTACCAGATCATTCCTGCCGATCTTTTCTAAAACCTACTTGGTTAGCTGCAGAGCTCCATGAGCCTGATGTTTCTGTACCATCAGATCCACTGTCTGTGTCCTTGCTGCTTCAAGGTCCAGGAACCACTTGAATTTCTTCAACTCATCATCTTTTAATTCCTGTGGAGCTTTCCAGAGCTCCTCTTTAGGGTTTGCCATTATGGCCCCCTACTGAAAATAAGTAGAATAGCTCTATAGTTGATCTATATATCTATGTATAGTGTATATAGCCTACAGTAGTACAGTAGTGCTGCCCTCTGCTGCACAATGCATTTTTATATATTTTTTTACCTCACATACCTCTGCAGGAGTTCATGAGTGATCAGTTGATAACGTTGGACACAGGGAAGCTGTTTGGTGGAAACCTGAAGGGAAAATAATAATGATGAGATACTACACTCCACTTTTGTCATTCCTGGTGCTTAAACTGGGAGGTCAGAGTTCATCTGCCGATCATTCGCCAACAGACACAGTGTCTTTCTGAAGGACAACTCAAAAAGAAAGATGCTTGTTAATGTTACTGTAACCCACATGGGTACTGAACCCATTTATGTCATTTAATAGTGTTAGCATGCCCCACCACAAGGTGGCGCATCAGCCCTTTACTCATTGTCATGGTCATCATAACCCACATGGATACTAAACCCATTTATGTCATTTAATAGTGTTAGCATGCCCCACCACAAGGTGGCGCATCAGCCCTTTACTCATTGTCATGGTCATCGAGTACGCTCTAACTCTGACCGAGTCCTGTGTATTATTATATTGGATGAGAGGAGCCGGTTCACTGTGAGCCTCCTGAGAGAACTCCGGTAAGTGGCTGCTACATGCTAGAGACTAAGCCTCGTTGTTAGCTTGTTGTGTGAAAATGCCTTTCATTGAGATACTTTACTTAAACCAGTCGGAGATACAGTAATGTTTCCTAATGTTTGAACCCACTGTGGTACTGTCTGTATCATTGTGAACAGTGTAAACTGACTCTAAAAAGGTCGCTAGCTTAAATTTTCACGATGCTAACGCTAGCTCTGATATTACTTTTGATATTCAATGTGAGTGTTAGCAGTGTGGCTCAGTTAGCTAATGTGCCGCTACTGTAGTTAAATGAAAAAAATAGAGACAGCATATGATGCATATTCGTGTTGACAAGATGCCAGGTTGTGATAATTATTGTTTTGTGATAATTGTTATGTGTATAATGTGTTGTATTGCACTGGAGTTGTTTAAATACTCATGTTGAGTTAAAAAAAAGTAATGTAATGCTGTTCATTTACATTTAAAGAGGTTAAAAAGAGATGTTATGCTACAGTTAGAAAGATAAATATTGATTAATAAAGCTGTTTAATAACATAAATAGTGCTTTATGAGTATAAATAAGTGAATTTATGTTGAATAGTATTTCATGATGAATAATTGTCATGGGAAAATACTTGTACTGTACTGTAAATGTATACAGGGTCATTTACATTGATTTGGAGCTGTATATCCTGCATCTGATTACATTTATGAAGATGTTCAGAGTGAAAAGTGAAAGTAGTATGGTGTTATGTGATTGAACAGAGATTAATGGTTATGTTTCTGCTCTCTGTGTGGATGTGTTTTTATTGCCGGATTAGGAATGCCTTCAGATTCAGCCAGGAAGGATGATTGACTAGGACGGAACGGGTGAACGGTGTGGCCAGCCGTGGGATCCACTCCGGACAACCATCTCATTTCACTACCTGTGACAGATAAGAACCAAACACAAAAATCTACCCGGGTAGTAGTATTCATACAAACAGAACATTACACTCACATTAGAACAGAACTGAACTGAAGTCTTATCTTCTAATAAAGAAGAAGGGACAATTTTATTTCGTTTGTATTTTTATTTTTTTCATACACTGCAAAAAAAAATATTGGTGTGAGACAATACATTGTTAACTTTCAACTTCATGTTCTCATTTGAATAATTTAGGGGTCCAACTCTCTGAACCTAGAAAGAGTGTAGGTGTCTATAGTGTGTTCTTCCAGTCAGGCTAAAGGCGCAACATTACGATTTGAGGAACCACTGAACCTCCTGTATCACCTACTATTGCTGCTACAGTTGTTGGTGATAAACACTCATCATGTTTCCTCTAGTTTTGGGTGATTTTTGTTCAGGAGATACAATTCATACTCTGTCATGGTTGATTTGTGTACACAAGATAAGCATACAACATGCCAAAACAGACCTTAATATGCAATAAACCTTAAAGACCAGCTCTGTTTTTTAACTCCATAATCAACAAACATTTGATATTCATAATTGTTCAGGTATGAGAATGTTTGATACTGTTTCAGATACAAGTTTCTACTTTCGCTCCTATTCAGTGCTCTGCTGTGTCAACACCAACTTTCTTTCAAGATAAAGGAAGTGACTGTGCTACTACTCTGCATAGGTACAGCAGAGTCAGACTTCTGAGAAGTGTCTCTGTCCTCTGCCAGAGCGCTCTCAAAAACATAGAGAATGGGGTTCAGGCAGCTGTTCACAAAAGTCAGACTCGTAGTCAGAAAATGTACTGTGTACACTCATGTTTGTTGGGTCAAATGAAGAGGAAGGGAACAGCTCATCGACAGTTTATCAATGTTTTTATTTACAATATTGAAATATGTAAAGCTCAATTATTGAAGATCAATGTTTTGTAACAGAAATTCAGTGAACATAAATAAGCTGCATCAAATCTTACAAACATAAAACAAACATACAACTGATATTTTTTATCAACTGAATTACAGGCAAACCATTATCTGATGTCTTAAAGTTATATTATGATGATACATAGAAAGCTTTAAATGTTTTACATTCATAATTACACAAAGTGCTTCATATTTACATGCTAAACTCACAGTATACCCACAGAGGTGTTTTTGGTGCTTCTAGCTGATTAGACCTGGGTCCAGGCTGAAGCAGAGCAGATCTGGGGCTGTGATGTAACCAAATGCTTTATGAAGGTGGAAGGTTAAACAAAATTAACAGGATAGTCAGGGTGACATCTTACTTGTCATGAGTAGACACTTTAACATAAACATTAAAATCACACATACTGTAGGCATAATATTCTTTTTTTGTTCTTTTTTTACTGTGAGCAGATGTACTGTCTGAATCAGTTTCCACTTGTGTTCCACTTTTCTTATTCAATGCTCAGTGTCTCTCTCTCCTCAATTGCGTCAACTCTGTTTTCTGTCAAGATAAAGGAAGTGCCTGTGCTACTACTCTGCACAGGTACAGCAGAATCAGACTTCTGAGAAGTGTCTCTGTCCTCTGCCAGAGCGCTCTCAAAGACGAGGAATATAGACTGCTTAAGCTTCTTCTGGAATTCATCACACATGAAAACATAGAGAATGGGGTTCAGGCAGCTGTTCAGAAAAGCTAGAATCACAGTCAGAGGAAATCCATGTTCAATAATGACTTTCATTTGTGGGTTATCAGGAGTATATACGTTTAATAACCTAAAAACCTGATAGGGCACCCAGCGCAAGAATGACAGAGATAATGATTCGTTGAGATCTCTGTTTCCTTGCACTTTGCAGGCGCCTTAAAAAAGCTTCAGTAAATGGTATATTGTTTCTACTTAGAATAAAACTGTAAAACTCAATATGTAGTTTTTAAAACATCAAACATATTTTTACTTTGTTCTTAAACAGGCATTACATTTTGTACTATTGCATATCAGGATTTTTTTATTTTAACCACATTGACCTCCTGACAGTGTCTGTAATGTCTGCTCAGATACACTAGAGGGACACAGAGAGCTAAAAACTGAACACCTGAAACTTTCTCTCATTTTTTTTATAGAATTGGACTCAATTAAGAGAGTAAGATTTTCATTTAAGCCTGCAGTGCAGAACTTATAAATAAAGGTCCATTATATTCAAGCCCTTGCCAAACAAGTTCACATGATACTGATTAGGCCCATCAGCACCAGATAAGTCTCTCTGTAGTACATAGTATACAGAGTTTTAAAAGCTCATGTTGGGTGTGACATTCCTGCACTGAGTCTTCAAAATAACTTTGAACAAATTATTGCCATGCTCTGAGTGTTAGAGAGTGTGATATCACTGTATTGAGAAATGTTTACTTGTTCATCAACTTCAATTTGTAGTGGCATCTGTGTCCATGTCTATAAATATCAATCTCTTCATCTCTGTAACTGCACATGTGATATCCTGTATGGTAAGTAGGGTGTACTCATGTTTGTGGCCTTAAAGAAAGAGGAAGAGAACAGCTCATCGACAGTTTATCAATGTTTTTATTTACTATATTGAAATATGTAAAGCTCAATTATTGAAGATCAATGTTTTGTAACAGAAATTCAGTAAACATAAATAAGCTGCATCAAATCTTACAAACATAAAACAAACATACAACTGATATTTTTTATCAGCTGAATTACAGGCAAACCATTATCTGATGTCTTAAAGTTATATTATGATGATACATAGAAAGCTTTAAATGTTTTACATTCATAATTACACAAAGTGCTTCATATTTACATGCTAAACTCACAGTATACCCACAGAGGTGTTTTTGGTGCTTCTAGCTGATTAGACCTGGGTCCAGGCTGAAGCAGAGCAGATCTGGGGCTGTGATGTAACCAAATGCTTTATGAAGGTGGAAGGTTAAACAAAATTAACAGGATAGTCAGGGTGACATCTTACTTGTTATGAGTAGACACTTTAACATAAACATTAAAATCACACATACTGTAGGCATAATATTCTTTTTTTTCCTTTTTAACTGTGAGCAGATGTACTGTCTGAATCAGTTTCCACTTGCGCTCCACTTTTCTTATTCAGTGCTCAGTGTCTCTCTCTCCTCAATTGCGTCAACTCTGCTTTCTGTCAAGTTAAAGGAAGTGACTGTGCTACTACTCTGCACAGGTACAGCAGAATCAGACTTCTGAGAAGTGTCTCTGTCCTCTGCCAGAGCGCTCTCAAAGACGAGGAATATAGACTGCTTAAGCTTCTTCTGGAATTCATCACACATGAAAACATAGAGAATGGGGTTCAGGCAGCTGTTCAGAAAAGCCAGACTCGTAGTCAGAGGATATCCATGTTCAAAAATGACTTCCAGGTCTGGGTTATCAGGAGTACTGAACTCTAAAAACCTCAAAAAATGATCGGGAAACCAGCACACGAAAAATGCAAGAATGACAGAGAGAATGATTCGACGAGATCTCTGTTTCCTTTCACTTTGCAGGCGCCTTGTACGAACACTTATGGTCACATAAGATGCTGTTATTACCAGGAATGGGATGAAGAAGGCCATAATAAAACTAAAAATATCAAGAATCAACATCTGTGTAATGTCCATACAACAGTAAGTCTTCTCATTATACACCTCAAGTTTGTGAAAAGTGGCATTAGGGATGCTGCAGATCATAGCCATCAACCAGATAACAACACTTATGAGTTGAGCTTTGCAAACAGTGCGATTGTTTCGTGCCCATACCACTGCACAGGTGCACAGGCAACGATCCAGACTTATGGCCATCAGAAAAAATACACTGGCAAACATATTGAGTACAATCATAAAGTTGTTGAGCTTGCACATGAAAAGTCCAAATGGCCAATAGTCTTGAGAGAAATAAATGGTATAGAAAATCAGGAAGGCTGTAAAAAGGAAGTCAGCCAGGGCCAAGTTGAGAAACCAAATTGAGTGGACTGTTCTCTTCATCCTGAAGCCTGTCACGTAGATGACTAGACCGTTGCCCACCATCCCAACCACGATGATCACACAGTAGATGACCAGATAGGCTGTTCGCACTTCACTTCTAATCCCATCATCCAAAGATGGATCAGATGCAGTGATGTTATCTAAAGAACAAAGAAGAAATGGTTATTAAAGTCAACCTCGGCTCATTCTGCAACATGTAGTGAGAAAACAAGAGAATTTAATTACTTTTTCAACTAGATTACACATTAATCAGATTTCAATTAAATGCACACTTTGTAGTTTTTAGCGCTGTATTTTCAAATTATTCTTTTCTTTTGTGAAGAAAAGTTTTGCAGTTTTGTGTAACTTACTATATATATATATATATATATGTGTGTGTGTGTGTGTGTATATATACACACACACAATTATTATAACTGTTGAAAGAATTTAATTTCCAAAGGAGATTTGTATTGCACATCATAGATCATTTTTATTCATTTTTAACTGAAAAGGTTTATGCATACCATTTTAAAATGAGTTAAGCAAGAATTAATGCCAGATTAACTTCATGCTATCGCAGAGAGAGGTAATACATGTTTGAAATATCTTACCAGTGTTCATTGTTCTGATGCAGTGAGAGTCCTTCTTTATACTAAGATGATCTATATCTTGTACTGCCTTTACTTAATATCTATTACTGATAGTTCCTCCTTCTCAGTGCATTCAACTTCCAATGAAACAGCATTGCTGCAATAGTATTGCGACATTCACGACCAATCAGATTCTAATCAGTGATTCTTTAGAAGTGATCCGAGTCGCACTTTGGATACGCAATACGTATTAGTAGATCAGTTCATTGTTGGTTTGGACCCAAACATGACGTTCATCATGATTCTTGTCTGACAGATGAAAGTGAAACATGCACAAAGTTAACAGATAAACAATAATAAAGCACATATTTAATCTATTGATATTTGTACACAACTGTCTCTAAATGTGATTACATTACATTGATTTTATACAATAGAAGAAATAACCTGGAAGGTCAACGTTATAAAATAAAAATATGAAAATGAAAACTAAGTGAAGCAATCACATAATAAATCAGACTTTGAAATACAGTAAATAGTATTTATTACCACAGATTCTACCGTTGTCATTAGTACAGGGACTGAAGTATGAGTAGAGTTTCTCAGTGCAGTCAGTAAAGGTGTAGAGAAGATCTGCAGCTTACATAATAAAAGCAAACAAGGCCCTCCATAATTTATAAAAAAAAAACACCTTCTGAGGGTTTTTCTTTGGAGGATAATGGACAGATAGGTGATCAATAGCCATATACTCATCTTCATCCATCAACCATTGTCCAGAAACTATTCTCAGGGTCCAGCTTGATTTGTCCCTTCCAGTTTATTGACTCTTTGGCCATTACTAAAGTCCAGTCAGTCTTTCCTTTGACCTGACAAAGTGTGGGAAGGTGGGCCTCTCCTCCGAAAACATAAAAACCTGCCTCCCTGCCTAACTTACTTTTGGTCTTAGCACCAGATCATTCCTGCCGATCTTTTCTAAAACCTTGTTGGTTAGCTGCAGAGCTCCATGATCCTGATGTTTCTGTACCATCAGATCCACTGTCTGTGTCCTTGCTGCATTCTCCAGATGAGCCACTGGGATGCCTTCAAGGTCCAGGAACCACTTGAATTTCTTCAACTCATCATCTTCCTACAGAGCTCCTCTTTAGGATTTGCCATTATGCCCCCCTACTGAAAATAAGTAGAATAGCTCTATAGTTGATCTATATATCTATGGATATTGTATAGTAGTTGTTATGAAGTGCTGCCCTCTGCTGCACATTTAACGATACATTTTTGTATTTTTTTTTTTACCTCACATACCTCTGCAGAAGTTCATGAGTGATCAGTTAGTAATGTTGGACACAGGGAAGCTGTTTGGTGATAACCTGAAGGGAAAATAATAATGATGAGATACTACATTTCACTATTGTCATACCTGGTGCTTAAACTGGGAGGTCAGAGTTCATCTGCCGATCATTCGCCAACAGACACAGTGTCTTTCTGAAGGACAACTCAAAAAGAAAGATGCTTGTTAATGTTACTGTAACCCACATGGGTACTGAACCCATTTATGTCATTTAATAGTGTTAGCATGCCCCACCACAAGGTGGCGCATCAGCCCTTTACTCATTGTCATGGTCATCGAGTACGCTCTCACTCTGACCGAGTCTTGTGTATGATTATATTGGATGAGAGGAGCCGGTTCACCGTGAGCCTCCTGAGAGAACTCCGGTAAGTGGCTGCTACATGCTAGAGACTAAGCCTCGTTGTTAGCTTGTTGTGTGAAAATGCCTTTCATTGAGATACTTTACTTAAACCAGTCGGAGATACAGTAATGTTTCCTAATGTTTGAACCCACTGTGGTACTGTCTGTATCATTGTGAACAGTGTAAACTGACTCTAAAAAGGTCGCTAGCTTAAATTAGCACGATGCTAACGATAGCTCTGATATTACTTTTGATATTCAATGTGAGTGTTAGCAGTGTGGCTCAGTTAGCTAATGTGCCGCTACTGTAGTTAAATGAAAAAAAATAGAGACAGCATATGATGCATATTCGTGTTGACAAGATGCTAGGTTGTGATAATTATTGTTTTGTGATAATTGTTATGCGTATAATGTGTTGTATTGCACTGGAGTTGTTTAAATACTCATGTTGAGTTAATAAAGTAATGTAATGCTGTTCATTTACAGTTAAAAAGGTTAAAAAGAGATGTTATGCTACAGCTAGAAAGATACATATTGATTAATAAAGCTGTTTAATAACATAAATAGTGCTTTATGAGTATAAATAAGTGAATTTATGTTAAATAGTAGAAGTTCATGATGAATAATTGTCATGGGAAAAATACTTGTACTGTACTGTAAATGTATACAGGGTCATTTACATTGATTTGGACACTGTATATCCTGCATTTGGGTACATTTATGAAGATGTTCAGAGTGAAAAGTGAAAGTAGTATGGTGTTATGTGATTGAACAGAGATTAATGGTTATGTTTCTGCTCTCTGTGTGGATTTGTTTTTATTGCTGGATTAGGAATGCCTTCAGATTCAGCCAGGAAGGATGATCGACTAGGACGGAACGGGTGAACGGTGTGGCTAGCTGTGGGATCCACTCCAGACAACCGTCTCATTTCACTACCTGACACAGATAAGAACCAAACACAAAAATCTACCCGGGTAGTAGTATTCATACAAACAGAACATTACACTCACATTAGAACAGAACTGAACTGAACTCTGGTTTGAGACAATACATTGTTAACTTTCAACTTCATGTTCTCATTTGAATAATTTAGGGGTCCAACTCTCCGAACCTAGAAAGAGTGTAGGTGTCTATAGTGTATTCTTCCAGTCAGGCTAAAGGAGCTACATTACGATTTGAGGAACCACTGAACCTCCTGTGTCACCTACTATTGCTGCTACAGTTGTTGGTGATGAACACTCATCATGTTTCCTCTAGTTTTGGGTGATTTTTGTTCAGGAGATACAGTTCATACTCTGATGGTTGATTTGTGTGCACAAGATAAGCATACAACATGCCAAAACAGACCCTAATATGCAATAAACCTTAAAGACCAGCTCTGTTTTTTTAACTCCATAATCAACAAACATTTGATATTCATAATTGTTCAGGTATGAGAATGTTTGATACTGTTTCAGATACAAGTTTCTACTTTCGCTCCTATTCAGTGCTCTGTTGTGTCAACACCAACTTTCTTTCAAGATAAAGGAAGTGACTGTGCCACTACTCTGCACAGGTACAGCAGAGTCAGCCTTCTGAGAAGTGTCTCTGTCCTCTGCCAGAGCGCTCTCAAAGACGAGGAATATAGACTGCTTAAGCTTCTTCTGGAATTCATCACACATGAAAACATAGAGAATGGGGTTCAGGCAGCTGTTCAGAAAAGTCAGACTCGTAGCCAGAAGACCTCCAGGAAGAAGAATGTCTCTCAGTTCTGGGTAATTTAATTCTAAAAAATCAAAAACCTGATAGGGCAACCAGCACAAGAAGAATACAAGAATGACAGAGATAATGATTCGTTGAGATCTCTGTTTCCTTGCACTTTGCAGGCGCCTTAAAAAAGCTTCAGTCAATGGTATATTGTTTCTACTTAGAATAAAACTGTAAAACTGAATATGTAGTTTTTAAAACATCAAACATATTTTTACTATTTCACTTCTTTGTTCTTAAACAGGCATTACATTTTGCACTATTGCATATCAGGATTTTTTTATTTTAACCACATTGACCTCCTGACAGTGTCTGTAATTTCTGCTCAGATACACTAGAGGGACACAGAGAGCTAAAAACTGAACACCTGAAACACTCTCAGATTGTTTTTATAGAATTGGACTCAATTCAACATATTTCAAGAAGTTATAAATAAAGGTCCATTATATTCAAGCCCTTGCCAAACAAGTTCACATGATACTGATTAGGCCCATCGGCACCAGATAAGTCTCTCTGTAGTACACAGTATACAGAGTTTTAAAAGCTCCTGTTGGGTGTGACATTCCTGCACTGAGTCTTCAAAACAACTTTGAACAAATTATTGCCATGCTCTGAGTGTTAGAGAGTGTGATATCACTGTATTGAGAAATGTTTACTTGTTCATCAACTTCAATTTGTAGTGGCGTCTGTGTCCATGTCTATGAATCTTTTTATCTCTTTATTCTTTCAAAATTGAACGTCACCAAAATGCAGAGACGAAGAGAATAACTTTTAAAAACTATCAGTGTTGACGGATTTTATTCTTGAGCACAGATATATGTGACTTTTAACTTGATATAATAAAACTCATTAAGCAGGATTCAGCCTTCACATTCAGGATCCTTCAAATGTAAAAATATGAACAATACAGTTTGATTATTCCATCATGAACCATGACTACATGTTGCTTTTGAGTTTCCAGATGATGTTTCAGTTCTTTAGTCAAAGAGAGGTTGATGATGTTTTGACCTCGGCTTGCTGTTTTTTCTTCTTCCTTCCTTCCTGATTGTAACGATAAATTATTTAAAAAATACTAAAACCACAAACCTTACAAAACCAATCCATCATAGGTCAAAAAGTCAAATACAGCACACTGTCAAAACCACGACTGATGATGTGCAGAGATCTGACTTCCTTTCAGCAGAATCAAACTTTCTGATGAGAATTTGTGCCCTTATTTCTCATAAAAGCAAAGGCAAGTTATATATGCAACATGGTTCCTGTCTTAGAGGCAACAGATAAAACCACAGACTTAGTCTGGACACACATTATAAAATGACTTGTTGACGACTGAAGTTAAAATTTTGACTGTAGTGTTCGTAACTGACATCTACACCAGTCCTACAGGGATTCTAGCCAATTTAATAGATAATTTTACTCTATCACATACTAACTGTATGTGTATAAGCGCCACTGAGTGATGCTTGTGATGCTAATTCAACAGGTGAAAGTTGGACAGAGGTCAGGTATTACGTCTGTGACCAAGTTGACTAGATAAGGATTAATATGACTATGTGCGTCAAAGAGTTTTGTTAAGTTTTTTTAATGTGGGCTCTGATATCATCTGAGATTGGTTCGATTCACAAACAAGCAGTCAAGCATATACTGCACATGTGATATCCTGTATGGTGAGTAGTGTGTACTCATGTTTGTTGGGTCAAATGAAGAGGAAGAGAACAGCTCATCGACAGTTTATCAATGTTTTTATTTACTATATTGAAATATGTAAAGCTCAATTATTGAAGATCAATGTTTTGTGACAGAAATTCAGTAAACATAAATAAGCTGCATCAAATCTTACAAACATAAAACAAACATACAACTGATATTTTATCAACTGAATTACAGGCAAACCATTATCTGATGTCTTAAAGTTATATTATGATGATACATAGAAAGCTTTAAATGTTTTACATTCATAATTACACAAAGTGCTTCATATTTACATGCTAAACTCACAGTATACCCACAGAGGTGTTTTTGGTGCTTCTAGCTGATTAGACCTGGGTCCAGGCTGAAGCAGAGCAGATCTGGGGCTGTGATGTAACCAAATGCTTAATGAAGGTGGAAGGTTAAACGAAATTAACAGGATAGTCAGGGTGACATCTTACTTGTCATGAGTAGACACTTTAACATAAACATTAAAATCACACATACTGTAAGCATAATATTCTTTTTTTTTTCTTTTTCACTGTGAACAGATGTACTGTCTGAATCAGTTTCCACTTGCGCTCCACTTTTCTTATTCAATGCTCAGTGTCTCTCTCTCCTCAATTGCGTCGACTCTGCTTTCTGTCAAGTTAAAGGAAGTGACTGTGCCACTACTCTGCACAGGTACAGCAGAGTCAGACTCCTGAGAAGTGTCTCTGTCCTCTGCCAGAGCGCTCTCAAAGACGAGGAATATAGACTGCTTAAGCTTCTTCTGGAATTCATCACACATGAAAACATAGAGAATGGGGTTCAGGCAGCTGTTCAGAAAAGTCAGACTTAGAGTCAGAGGAAATCCGTGTTCAATAATGACTTTCATTTGTGGGTTACCAAGAGTAAATACATATAATAACCTCAAAACATGATAGGGCAACCAGCACAAGAAGAATGCAAGAATGACAGAGAGAATGATTCGACGAGATCTCTGTTTCCTTGCACTTTGCAGGCGCCTTGTACGAACACCTATGGTCACATAAGATGCTGTTATTACCAGGAATGGGATGAGGAAGGCCATAATAAAACTAAAAAGGAACAGCCACAGTATCTTGTCCTCTGTATAAAAACAGTAAGTCTTCCCACTATACACCACAAGTTTGCGAAAAGTGGCATTAGGGATGCTGCAGATCATAGCCATCAACCAGATAACAACACTTACGAGTTGAGCTTTGCAAACAGTGCGATTGTTTCGTGCCCATACCACTGCACAGGTGCACAGGCAACGATCCAGGCTTATGGCCATCAGAAAAAATACACTGGCAAACATATTGACAACACTCACAAAGGTTTCGAGCTTGCAAATGAAAAGTCCAAATGGCCAATAGTCTTGATAGAGAGCAATGGTATAGAAAATCAGGAAGGACGTACAAAGGAAGTCAGCCAGGGCCAAGTTGAGAAACCAAATTGAGTTGACTGATCCCTTCATCCTGAAGCCTGTCACGTAGATGACTAGACCGTTGCCCACCATCCCAACCACGACGATCACACAGTAGATGACCAGATAGGCTGTTCGCACTTTTCTTTCATCCCAAGATGGTTCAGATGCAGTGATGTTATCTAACGAACAAAGAAGAAATGCCTTATTAAAGTTAACCTTGGCTCATTCTGCAACATGTGTGTGTGTGTGTGTGTGTGTGTGTGTATATATATATATATATATAGTATACAATTATTATAATAACTGTTGAAAGAATTCTTATTCATTTTTAACTGAAAAGGTTTATGCATACCATTTTAAAATGAGTTAAGCAAGAATTAATGCCAGATTAACTTCATGCTATCGCAGAGAGAGGTAATACATGTTTGAAGTATCTTACCAGTGCCCATTGTTCTGATGCAGTGAGAGTCTTTATGCTAAGATGATTTATATCTTGTACTGCCTTTACTTAATATCTATCACTGATAGTTCCTCCTTCTCAGTGCATTCAACTTCCAATGAAACAGCACTGCTGCAATAGTGTTGCGACATTCATGACCAATCAGATTCTAATCAGTGGCTCTTTAGAAAGTATCCGAGTCGCACTTTGGATACACACGCAATACGTATTAGTAGATCAGTTCATTGTTGGTTTGGACCCAAACATGACGTTCACTATTCAGTAGATGACCAGATAGGCTGTTTGTACTTTTCTTCTATCATCCGAAGATGGTTCAGATGCAGTGCTGTTATCTAAAGAACAAAGAAAAAATGCCTTATTAAAGTCAACCTCGGCTCATTCTGCAACATGTAACCCTGAGAAAACCAGATTACACATTAATAAGATTGTAATTAAATGCACAGTTTTTGTAGTTTTTAGCGCTGTATTTTTAAATGATTCTTTTCTTTTTGCAGTTTTGTGTAATTTACTATATATATACTGTGTGTGTGTGTGTGTATATATATATATATATATACTATATACTGTATATGTATATATATATATGATAAACGCTAATGTGATTGTTGTGCTGCTGCTCAGATCCTCTGTCAAATAATAGTTTGGTTGTCATACTTGTGCAGTTGCAGCCCTAACAACACAAACACAAAGATGTAACCTGGATTTCTTCCTTTCTTTCTGAATTTACATTGAAGTGAAACAAGTAGTACAGTAAGGTCAGTAGTATTTCTCTGATTTTACTAAATAGATGCTGTGTCATTTAAGATTCATTGTCTTCTTCTCCAGTTCATTCACAGTGTGTAGTGTAGAGATAAATGTCTGACTCTGGATCATGGAGACAAGTGTTCACTGTTCTTCACCACATGCAGTCATTTGACTCAGCTGATGTTTAATTTGACTGGTGTATACTGCCATCTAATGGCTGGTGGTTTACTCTGCAATGAGGTTCACTACAAGGCCAAAAGTAGGTGGACACCCAAACATTTATCTATTTGTGTGAAGATTTGAAAGGATCTTGTTATGGTGTGAACAAGAGGAATGATTACAGGGAGCAAAATCTGTTTCAGTTTACTTATACCTTTTGCCATATACACTTAGATGGACATAAGGAGGCAAAAATATTGCTTATATGGTGATGGTGACACAGTTTTCATCTTTCACCTTTTGGCAGATGTTTCCAAAAATAATAAGAGCGAACAACAGCGGAAGTTTTGTTTCATGATCTATGTGAGAAGTTATTTTCAGTGGAGATTCTGATTTAAATTAAAGGAATAGTCATATTGTAAGACAGCACTAGAGCTAGGCTAACAGTTTCCCTCTGCTCCCAGTCTTTGTGCAACGCTAAAATTAAAACATTTTGGTGCCCAATAAATTTAGAATTATTTCAATAGATTTGACACAATAAAGAGTAAAATCACCCACCAAAGAGTTCCTCCTTCACATTGAAATTCAGAGTATGGAGCAATATTTCTTTGACTTCTTGAAATCATTATCACCAATTACTTAATTATAAATTAATCCAAAAATTTCATTCATGTCCTAGGAAAAGCTGCCAATCCGTATTATTCAAAGTCCTCTTTTCTCTTTATGCCCCCAAAAAGCAATGGGCACATAATATGGGAATGTCCAGTGGTCCATTCCTTTTGAGTCAATGTAACTCTTATTCTCTCTTAAATAATTGAGACAAACATACCCTGTTAGCCACATATTTTATTGTTGAATGAAAATACATTGCATAGTTTAACACTTCAGTGGAAGCTATCATTTTATGAGGTACTAACTTTAAAAGCCTCGAATGCTCAAGCACAAAGAGCAAAGCATACAAATTGCGGTTCAGAAAGTAAAATCATTACTTTTCATAATAACATATCAACACATCTAGTCAATCATATGTACATTTTTGCTTTATTGACTATGTTTTTTATGCTTGTTAGTGTAAAAAATTAAAAAATTGGAAAATTAAATAAAAAGTAAAGCAAAAAGGTCATGTTTTGACCACTGAGTCCTCCTGTTACAGTGCAGAGGTTAAAGTTGAAGTATGTAACTCTGACACCAAGTGTTTAGAAATGGTACTGTGGCCCACGTTCAAAACAATTGAGAGAGCTGTTACTCCTCGCCCCCTCCCTGCCAGAGTATACTTCACGCGGGTTGCCAGTTGTTGGACATGATCCTGCATATCCTCCTCCGTATCAGCGGGTGCAGCTGAGTGCTGTATGACGCTGTAACCGTCTTCAGCCGTCTCCATGTTTCAAAGGCATCTCCTATACATACCCTTGTTTTGTTTCTCAAATTGTCACAACATATTTGAGAGTCATAATGAGGTATTTTTGGTTTTGTAACATCAGACTGCAGCTCAGTGGCACCTGGCAACCTGGATGCTGAAACGCTACTGACTTGGTGATTGGTAGCTAGGTGGTGGGTGGAGCATCAGTACTGACTTGGTGATTGGTAGCTAGGTGGTGGGTGGAACATCAGGCCAAAACACAGAATGACAACATAAACATTACTTGAGGGCTGCAACTGAGCTTTTCAAATGTGAATATTCTGGCTGGACTACTACTGTCAATGATATCAGTGTTTGAAATTAACATGATTACCTAATGGTGACATTTAGAGCAATTTTATGATTACTTGGAATATGTTTGTTACATACAGCTACTTTAAGGTCAGGCATAGAAGGTTTTCCTCAGGCGCCACTCATGGAAATGGACGTTGATTCGGAGCTGTCATGACGTTTGATTTGATGGATCATCAGGAAGGAGACCAGCAGGCCCAGCAACTAGACAGACAGGCACAAAGATATGGGGTCAGTTCAAAAGACCACTGGTCAGAAGTGTGAAACAATTATGTGAACTTGTTTTCATATTTTTTTGTTTTTTTCCCCAGACTGGTACACAGGATGAAAGTTCTCCCTGGGCCTAGAACTGAGACCTGATCCCAGTCTGTCTTTAAAACAGCTTATACTTTTATTTTACTCTGTCAATTACTAAACGTTCAGCTTCAGAAATAACTTGTTGCACATTGCGACTCTATACAACCAGAAATGTCAGTCAGTCAATCTACAAAATCAATTTCCAATAGGATGCAGAACAGCTCAAAGTCCTGTTGTAATTCAGTAATTTTCCCTTCTAAAGCTTTTCACAATGAAACGTACTGCGGTGACAGCTAATCCAAAGGAGAGGCCCATGGCGGTCTTGTATTCGACGTCCATAATTTCGAAGATGAAGATGCCACAGGTCTGAAGGTGGGGGGTAGAAAGGGTCATTATCTTGAAGGATCACTGATTGGATGATACATTGGTGTTTAGATTAATTGTTTGGTTGCTTACCTGAGCATAGATTCGATCTGGGCCTGTCGCTCCCTGCAAGGCAGCAAGAATAAAATGTCACCATAATACACAAAGCAAAACAGGCCAATGTATATGTATCTTCTGTCAAATACCAGACAGTAAAAGTACTGCAGAAACCAGACACATTCAGACTAAAGGCCTCCAGATGCTTGAAACAACGTGCTTGGCAGATTGTTGGGCAGCATCTGAAACTTCATCAATATTGAATCAGATCTAATGAAAATGATGACTCTGTTCCAAATCAAAGAACAACTCTGAGTTCCTGTTTACATTAAAGGTGCAGTTTGTAGAATTTAGTGGTATCTAGCCGAGCAGCCTTGGCAGAAATGGAATATATACATTCATAAGTATATTTTACTTAATGTAAAATCACCTTAAATAAGGTATCGCTGTGTTTTCATTACCTTATAATGAGCTCTTTATATCTACATAGGGAGCAGGTCCTCTTTCACGTAGCTTGCCATATTGTACCACCATGTTTCAACAGTAGTCCAAAATGGACAAACCAAACACTGTGAGAGGAGAGGGCCTTTCACAATTTTTTGTGTTTCATGGCCATCATAGCTTGGAAGGGGAGGGAAGCGGGAGAAGTATTCAGTTGGGTGCACTATACATCCTCACCACGAGATGCCACTAAATGTCAAACACTGGTTCTTTAAATACTAGAGAGATAGCTACCACACTTATTTAGTTAGGTCTTTAGCTCCATTATCCTAAGGACAGAACAAAGTGCAACACAAAGATAACTTGATAGCAACATCACTCAAAGAAAGGTTTTTAAAACTTTTAATAAATTTATCACATGACATAAAATGTGCCTAGAGTTATCTTGTGTGTTGAAAGGACCCCCCCCCCCCCTCCCCTACCGACTCATACATGTATTGCTCCATAGCACCACAAGTGGTCAACATGTGGAGAGACCAACTCTGCAGTTAGTAGATATTAGTATTGTATATTCCCTGCTTATAAACATAAATAAGTCAGTTGTCTGCACAAGGTCCACAATTTTTAGTATGCTAAATGACAAAAAAGTGGTGAGTTCTCACAAGAGATTAGGCTAACTGGATTTCTATATCAAATCGTTAAGGAGATTGTTTCAGAAGAGCAAAACCTACTTGAGGTCTGGAAGTACATCCAGATTCAGAATAACCACATGCACAGGACTGAGGGATTTCATCACCCCAGTCTGCAGCGCGTGTCAGTCCACAGCACTGGACCTGCAACAAGACACATGACAGAGTGACTTTCAGCAGCTGGAACCAAATGATAAATTTAACTTATTTCTGTGAAGTTTTTCTGCATTCTAAAGAGAGACACCCCCTTTGACATAATCTGTAAAGCATTTATCCAAGATGAACCTACGAGAAACATGTCTAGCTTAGCTAGACTAAATTCCTATGGGTAAATATAGTTGACAGAGGGCATTACACTTGACTGGATCTCACGAAGTGCTGATCTGAATTCGTCGTCGTCCATTAAAGGCTTTGTATATTCAGAAGAGGTGGAGGTAAAGCTGTGTTTAACCTAGAGACAGGGGGGAACAACTTTAGCATCAAGATAAGAAATTTAAAAATGAGAGGAAACATCAGCAATGAGACAGAAAGAGAAAACACTTAAATCCAGATAAAAAGAGAACAATATAAGAATCATGTTAAATAGACGAGAGCAAAGAGTGCAGGTTAGTATTAAGACAGATAAAGAAGAATAGTGTCCAGGAAGACATAGGTCCCTGTCTTACGTCCATTGCACAGCGACACCAGGTGCAACACAAGTGTCTTTGCTAGTTTAAGACCAGTGCAGCTGTCATTTTCCTATTGTTTAAACCCATCTATGCGCCCATGGGCACATTGGTCTCAAAATAAGGTGTGGTCAGGCACGTTATTGGTGCATTGCATTGCCTTTGCGGACCATCCTAACAACTGTATGAGGGGTTATAACATGATTAAAACAGTTTTTGAACAATATTAAGCCATATTTTTGAGATGACATTGATCAGATTTTCCATCACAAAATGATTTTAGAGGGAACTAAAACTGTAATTAAAAGATAAACAAATGGTGAAGTGATGGGAGAAGACGTGAAAATATGCAGCACAGAGCAAATAGGTCTCAGAACCACGTCTGGTTGTGGAAGTGGCCCCGCTGCCACTTAGTGATTTTATCGACAAGAAAAGCATCTGTGGTTAAACATCTGTATTGATCTATTGATGAATGTGGGTGATTCTTACAGTATCTGTATCAAGATACAAAGAGAGACATTAAGTATCGTCACATCAAGATGGAGCAAACAAGAAAAAAAAGAAAAAGTAAATTAGCTTTAAGGTACAGTTAAATTGGAGCGAGTCAACGGACAGCATCAAAATCAACAATGAGAGAGAGAGAACAGTAATAGCATCAAGATCAGTGTAAAAAAGAAAGAAAAGGTGAACAATGTTAAGAACAGCAGATTGAGAGAGAACATTAGTAACATGCTAGAGGTCTACTGTGACCAATGTTACGTTACGTTTCCATTATTTGTTACATGAAGTGACAAAAATAACATTTAGTGCACAGTAGTGAGAAGTAGTGAAAAGAATGATTTTGGACACAGCTATAGTTAGTATCAAGATACAGAGAGAGTTTGTAAAGGTAACATCAAGATAGAGAGCACACAATTAATGAAAGAAAAATGGAGAGAACATTATCGTTAGAATGACATTATCATCAAGAAAGAGAGAGAGAGAGAGAGAGCACTTGTTTCAAGACAGATATATGGGATGACTTAAGCGTACTGATATAGAAACAGTGCAATGGCACCAAGAAAGTCAGAAAAAAATAGAGGTTTGGCAATTTAGCATCAACATGGAGAACTTTAACATTAAAATATACATCGATGCAGAGAACAAAAGCAGCAAGATACAGAACAAATAAGCAGTGAGTGACAGATAACCTTGTTTCTCTCGACAACGATAATGATGCCAAAGATCAGCATGATGATCAGTCCAACCACCATGAGACCTGTAAACTGTACATGAAACAACATGAATAGTAATTTCAGTGCTTTGATTGCTCAAAATATGTCCTATTTAACAAGAAAATAGACAATGTTATACATACAACTTTGAGGAGGAGGTAATTCTCAGATTTGCCGACGTAGATTCCCAAGCAGGAGATCGCAAGGACACAGATGGTAAATGCCAAAACCCAACCGACTGCCTGGCCCTCAACTAACGATATCTGCTCCACCACGACAGGACAACAACACAACACACACACTGAATTACTACTGAGCTTTATCTTTGACAGTACAATAAATAATAAGGCAGGAAGTATTCTTTATTTCCCTTATTGTCAACAAATACCATTATGAAAACAAAAAATGTGTGACTCTACGTCTCAATTATTTGACTTTCTGACCCTGTAGACCCTGAAAACCGGATGCATGTTGAAAATTCCATTTAAATAATGGGAAGTTGTAAATGCATATTTGGCAGCAACCGATGACCCAATGGAGAAAATGAACAATGAGATAATTCATCAAGCAGTTCATGGCACACATTCATCTTCATCATCTCATACACTCTGGGATAAACAGCCTTCATCTCTGCTGTAGATTCTGTTGACAGTGTTTGTAGTCTGGTCAATGCTACCATGTGTTTTACTTTGTTTATGAGAAGGAGCTGAAGCTGAAGTAGTGTGATGTTGTTATTCTGAGATGTTTTGATCATTTTATGACATGTGTGGTTGTCAGTGTGTTGTAAATTGACTCTTATACCTTTTATATTATAAGTTGATTCTTATACCTTTACTTATAACAGGGGATCTTATACTATTTTGAGCCCATAAGGGCCACAGAAGATTGAATCACATATTCAACAAGCAGTTTTTCTTTTTAAAATACGTTTAATGTGGAAATTTCTAAGCTGTCTGAGCTGAGCTGACTTCTTGAGTTTCTTCTGGAAAGGGTTGAAAAATACACTATATGTACAGGAATTTATGAGAATTCATAAGATGTTAAAAAGTCAGTTCATTGTTAAGATAATAGGTAAAATAAGTTAAGTGTGGTTAAAAATAGACACCCCTATATATTTTTATTTTATTGTGTCCTAAATAGTGATTATAAAAGCCAATTTCATTGTACTTTACTGGTCACAGTGTTAGCGTAATACTCAAACATGTCAACAGGGGGCGCATAGAGTTTGGGAGGAACCTAAAACCAGGCAGCCGAGCCGAACACAAGTTACAGTAATGTGTAGATATGGAGGTGTTTTGTTGTATGCTGCGATGCTAGGCGAGTACACAGGTGCGAACAAGTAAAGGTAGCACACAATGGACACGCTAATGGGACGTGCTGGGGTTGTTAAGTTGTGTAAACTGAACCGAAGGGATGTAAAGGGCTAGTCCGTATTGTAGCGTCCGCCAGGACGTGTTGAAAAAATAACGAAGTATTATTTAACAAACCACCGTTTATTGCTGTAACAGTACAGGTTACTGTCGACCGTAACCACGCCAAAACAACCAAAACATAAAGTTAACCGTGACTCCAACATTTCCCTTAGCTCTCTCCTCAAACTCACTCACACATGCACGCGCACCTGCACAGCCCTCATCTCCGTCACACTCGCACACCGCCCCCCTACTCATTCAATCCCAAACATTTCACATTATAACAGAACATTACTGCAGGGTCGCTACAGTAGGCTATATTTTTATTTTTGTGTGTGTATTTACATGTAGCTAAATGAAGTTGATTTGTGGATGTGCAGCAGTACAGTGGCACTAGAATGAAAGTGGAGTTTGGTGGGTATGCATTGTAAAACTGTAGTGTGTAACTCAAGAACAAGGGATGATGGACTTTGATATTGTAATGTACTATATATGTGTTATGTTATAGTGCTTCAGATTGACAGGTATTCACATAACTTTAAATCTGGATGAGCCTATTTTAACCGCAGCACTGATCATTCAATGACTTTCATGAAGCTTTATTTAAACTTTATAACATAGAAGTACACACAGTGAAAGATTACTGGATTACTGGTTTGTTTTGAGTATCTGTTAAAAATTGTATTTTGTTTGGTCCACTCAGAGAGTACTGACAGAGTAGAAGAAAGCTTAAAAGTGAAACATAACTGTTTCTGGTCCTTATTTTGTGTGGTTACTCATTACATTTTAAAAGCCACATACATACGTTAGTGATTTGAGGTTTTCTGCATTTTTGATGTAACACTGTAGAACACAATGAGGATTCAACAATGCAATTGCTTACCTTATCAGAGACAGAGGCCTTGATTATTCCAGCGATCATCATACATCCAAGCGTCTATGGACACATGACCAAAAGAATGATAAGTTTATTCTCAAAGAAGAATTTCTTCTTTTTTTTTACATTGTTCTTAAAGTTTTCATATACATTTGAAAATGAAAAAATATTTCTAGTCTCAGAGTAAAACCGTAAAACTCAATATGTAGATTTCAAAACATCAAACATCTTTTTAATATTTAACTTCTTCCTTTCTTTGTTTTGTACGGAAGCGCATTGCATTCACTGGATAAAAAAAAATTTAGACACCTTATCTTGGAAAAGAGTAATTACGAGATAAGAAAAAGGTGCCATATTAGGTGTTACACTGTACAGTGGGGGTCGACTGATTATCACCCAAATTGATGATTGATTAATTAATTGATTGTTTTTATCAGTCGGTTTCTTTCATAAAAAGTGAAACCTGGACAAATAAAAGAAAGATTACCTGTATAGAGTAAAAATAAATAAACCACAGAAATGTCTCATCACAAACATTTTTGTTGTTCAGTTTTAGGACACTTTAAGAACATTATTATTTAATAGTCTTTCTTATATACGGCAGCACACACAGATTCTAAACTAACAAACACAAATCAAAAGACGACACAAAAGACCCAAAGAATCCAGATATAATCAGAAAAGCTTTTCCACTTACCAGAAACAATGAGTTGAAGAAGACAAACGTTTTTTTGAGGCATTCATTAATTTTCCCCATTTTCAGCTTTTGGTATTTGGCTCTCAAAGATGAAGTGAAGCTGTGTGCAGATAATACAGTGTGTGTGATGGTATGCAGCAGTGTGCGCTGTGGTAAACAGAGCCACATCACATAGAAGTGATGTGCAGCCAATCCCTGAAGTCTATATGAGACCACAGGACGCGTGCAGTCATGAACACAACTTTCATACAGGAGTTGCAGCTCTAAGTGCTTCACTAGACGTACAATAAACACACAAAGAGCAACCAATAAGGGATCTAAATGAATGAATTTGATTCACTTTTTTTTAATTTAAAACTTGAACACTCCTAGTTCAGTTCACTAATCAGTGAGTTCTGTCTTCAAAACAACTTTGAACAAATTATTCAGTATAAAATACCAAAACACTAAAAAACATTCCAGTTGGATAAACCATGAGAGGAGTCTAAGAGGAGATAGAAATATTTGGTTGCTGCTCTAATAAAAAGGCAAGGCAAGGCAGTTTTATTTATATAGCACATTTCATACACAATGGCAACTCAATGTGCTTTACATAAAACAGAAACATTAAAACATACAATTAACCCCCCCCCCCCCATGATAAAAACAAAGTACAGAAAAATAGAAAGACATACATAAAATGCTAGAATAGAGCATTAAATATAAGATTGCAGCATAAAATTATAAATTAGGTTTAAAATCAGACAGACAGACAGACAGACAAATATATATAGAGAGAAACAGACAGACAGACAGACAGACAGACAAATATATAGAGAGAGAGACAGACAGACAGACAGACAGACAGACAAATATATAGAGAGAGAAACAAACAGACAGACAGACAGACAGACAAATATATAGAGAGAGAAACAGACAGACAGACAGACAGACAGACAGACAAATATATAGAGAGAGAAACAGACAGACAGACAGACAAATATATATAGAGAGAAACAGACAGACAGACAGACAGACAGACAGACAGACAGACAGACAAATATATAGAGAGAGAAACAGACAGACAGACAGTCAGACAAATATATAGAGAGACAGACAGACAGACAGACAGACAAATATATAGAGAGAAACAGACAGACAGACAGACAGACAAATATATAGAGAGAGAGACAGACAGACAGACAGACAGACAGATATATAGAGAGAGACAGACAGACAGACACAGACAGACAGACAGACAAATATATAGAGAGAGACAGACAGACAGACAGACAGACAAATATATATAGAGAGAGACAGACAGACAAATATATATATAGAGAGACAGACAGACAGACAAATATATAGAGAGAGAGACAGACAGACAGACAGACAAATATATATAGAGAGAGACAGACAGACAGACAGACAGACAGAAAAATATATAGAGAGAGAAATAGACAGAGAGAGAAATAGACAGAGAGAGAGAGAGAGAGAGAGAGAGAGAGAAAGAAATATATAGAGAGAGAAATAGACAGACAGAGAGAGAGAGAATAGTTATGAGTGTGTGAGAGTGATCTATTTATTGCAGTGTCAGATAAAAGCCCAGGTCTGAAGATATCTAAATGCCCCTAACGGAAACCTTTCCGCTTTGCCACGCCCGATTTGCGCAAGTGGGCGAGGTCCCGCCCAACGCTGTCTGCAGCATTAATTTTCATTACAACCCAGTCCTGTTGTTCCTTATACTCCATCGCATGCTTTATGTTCCTTTGATGGCGGTTACTTACTCATTTTGGTCTGCTTCTTTGATGCACTTCGTTTGATTTAAAACTTGAGCGCTCCTAGTTCAGTTAACTAATCAGTGAGTTCTGTCTTCAAAACAACTTTGAACAAATTATTCAGTATAAAATATCAAAACTCGAAAATAAATAACTAAATAAAAAAAAATCCAGAAGGATAAACCATGAGAGGAGACTAAGAAAAGATAAAATATTTGGTTTCGAGTTAGAGAGGAGAGGGACGTAGTGAGAACAGACACAAACACTACCATCATTTTCATCAATTCTTCTTGGATCCAATTTGAATGGTGTGATTACCTGGTTCCTCAGATGCGGTGGGAAGTCACACAGGAATGCGGCACAGACGATCACAACGTTGACAATGAGAGTGAAGACGAGCCTACGTTGTAATTTGATCAGCTAATATGTATGTTTGTTCAAAGTTTACAATATAGTAGATGTTATGTCCAGTTTCTTCATGTCCATCCAGCGCACACATCAGCGTTGAGAATCAGTGTAAAAGAAGAAGAAGAAGTGAAGGGGAGGAAACAGAGGAGTGGTCACAATCCCACTCATGTGTCTCTTCTTGGCTACAGCTGTTGGTGAGAGAACATGATGTCCTCATAGGCGCGGACCCAGTGGCTCGTCACAGAGGGGGCGGGGACTTCTAGTGGACCCTTATATACAGTAGACTACTATTGGCTGTATCGAGATGCAAGATGGGCCTCTTCTATAGAAAGAACCTACATCAGAGCCTTATCAGAAGGTCTGCCATTAAGTCATGTTTGCTTTTTACACAGAACCCAATGGAAACGATTTATGCCGCACCTGTGTTTGATTTCACAGCGAGTCTGCTTTTCGGATTCATTCAGAGATGAGACAAGTTTGGAAGGATCCAAAAGCTGCTGTGCAGTTAACAGTTCACCTTAGATCTAATCTGCGGTAGGCTATCTGGCTGCTGTCCAAAGAGACTGAATAAACTGATTTATCACCAAAAAGAAAAAGAAAAAACTTAATTTGAACCATAAAATATGCAATAAAATAATAGGTTAACGAAAGAGACTCAATTTGCTTTGTAAACTATCATATACTACGTAAAACAAAGTAAACAGCATCCGACAGAAGACACTGTTCAGCAGAGGTTGCGCTAGACTTTTTTTGTTGCCATTTTGACTGACAGGGTCATAAAAATCCGCTTATAAACTATTTTTTACCAGTCATTCATTTTAATTTTCGTTTTTAAACAATAATAAAGACATAATTCAATTGCATTTAATTGAATTTGAATTAATATTCAACCCCAACAAGCGGATTTCATCGCGGATATTCACAGATTGGGCGGATTTGGGTCATTCAAATGTAATTATTAATTGTAAACAATCATCTACGTAAAACAAAGTCAACAGCATCCAACATTAGACACTATGCAGTGATAGCCTGTAGTGAAACGACTGATCAATCAGTAGCGGTAATAAAGAGAGACAGAAGGGCGGAACAGAAAGAATGTGGATATGAGGTGTGTTAAACAAGCACCATGGACAGCATGCTGCAGTGCTCTCTGAAACCAAGACACATTGATCAGATTCAGGGGTGTTCTGCAGCAGAAGTTTCCATAAGCCTATCATTATCATCATGATGATCATCAATTCCACTTTCATCACAGCTGTGCCCTCATTAAAGTGCTCTATTACTGAAAGACATAAAGATATTACTAATTTTTAACAATCCTAACTTCTCAGCAGAAATAATTTACATAATTATCTTGGCTAATTATAATATCCATAAAATTATATAGCTTAACATTTCACCATCCTTTTATGTTTTTAAAGATGCTTTCATACATATTTCCGTACTATTAAAAAAACTTCACTCAAAAATTGTAAATTGAAAAATGGGCATTTCAAATTTATTCCAGTTTACTTTCCCTGCCCTAGTTCTTTTTTAATCATTTGTTGTACAATCACTTTTATTTGTATTATTGTGATACTGTGAAATATATTAATAGAAAATTATATAATGAATCCCTGTCTGTAACACGTATAGGCTACTCCATGTATTGAATGAATTGTATTTACACAATAAAGTTCAGTTTACACATTAAAAACATTACCTGTCTGATCTCTCTCTCTCTCTCTCTCTCTCTCTCTCTCTCTCTCTCTCTCTCTCTCTCTCTCTCTCTCTCTCTCTCTCTGCAGTTACTCTCCACACCTCATGCCTTTTGTAAATAGTTATGTTGTTGTTTTATTTACATTTATAATAAGTTAGTATTTTAACCTTTTCACCTCCCTTCATTATCACACGCAATGAGCCGGTTTGTGAGACTACAAAGATCAGACAGGGATTCCGTCAGCGTCACTTTATTGTGCAGTACTAGTCAACCATAAAGCCTAACTGGCACCATCTAGTGGTATAACCGGGTACTACAAACAAACCGCAGTATATTTTCTGACTCCAGGCCTTTCCCACTACAGAAACGTACCTACCAGTAACTGAATTTGTACCCATTGTCCCTTTGGAGCCAAGTTTCTGGAATCAAGTTTTTCCATCCTTCAGCAGTGGCATTTTTTCAAATTCCAGGTACTCACTACCAAAAGAAACAAGTAGTAGTAATAAGTAATAAGAAGTAGAAAAGTTAATTAATCACTAATTTTTCAATTGTGACCTCACAGACAAATTTAGGTCAGATTATAGTTATCATTTCAAACTTTCTATTAAACATATTTAGAACATTTTATATTTAAAGGCCCTAAGATGAATGTTATTTTAAATGGAATGGTTATAATATGAACAATTTTTATTTGGAAATGTCTTCTTTCTTTTTTTTAATGACCAAAAAACTTGATGCTGGCAACAGGCACGTGCACACATAGGGCCCTAGGGGTGCTTGAGCCCCTGCCCTTTTTGCCTCGTATTAAAAAGTGCCCTCTGTGTGTGTGTGTTGTTGTTTTTTAAATAATATTAATAAATTCCTGTTATGGATGTAAAAAAAAAAAAAAAAAAAAAAAAAAAAACTCCACGGTATTCTACTGTAGGCTACCCCTTTTCTTGTAATACGGGGCTGTGTGTGTTGAGCCTGCCGTTCTCTGTCCGTTGCGGCTCCGCTCGGTCACAGAGCCGCCAGAGAGAAGAGAGAGAGAGAGAGAGAGAGAGAGAGAGAGAGAGAGAGAGAGAGAGAGAGAGAGAGACCATGGATAACTGAGGAGACGTGACAGTGGAGCAACGTGAACCTGTGAGTTATGGTCTAACTCTCCGTCCACTTATTCAACGTGCTTAAATATGTTTAATATTTCAGAACAACGCTCTATTTTAATCAATGTGTCAGCTTCTATTTTTGCCGGACGTGGGAGCACGGCGCATCAATGTAGCACAAAGCAGATCGTGCGGGACAGGAAATCGTGTACAAAATACAAAATAAAACACCGGGTTAATTTTCAAAATAAAATGCACCGTGTTTATGGCGGATCATATTTCCTTCACTACAGGTCTGAAGTACAGGTCCGAGGTTTAGATATAAAGTTTATTGTGGCTTTGCTACTACTGTGTGGACTAACAAAATAATAATAATAATAATAATAATAATATAGTAATTTCAGCATTCTGGGGATATAAGCTGTAGGTTATCTGTGTTTGAAATATTACCATCTGTATTTAAACTTTAAATAGCCTAATAATAAACCAGTGTTTTATTGCTTTGCATGTCTTCCAAGCCTATGATAATGTGAATGAACTCATGTTGACAATAATTTGTTGACACAAAATAAATGGCAATTTCATATCACTTTCACCTACAGGACACACAGCTAAGTAGTTAGTTTTCTATTAGCACTTTATTTTTTAATTTTACATTAATTTCCATATTGTGTAAAGGACCGAAGAAAAAAAAATTGGCGTGCACTTTGCTCTGGCCTTTTCTACCTTTGAGCCCCTGCCCCTCAATAATCATGTGCACGTCCCTGGCTGGCAACTTTATATTATTCAGGAAGTTTGTATCAAACAAGTAGCCCTTCATATTACTCAGTATCCCTGAAGTAGCTCTCAGTTTCAAAAGATTAGTGACCCCTGCCCTAACCCATGATCTATGAGGAAAGCTTTATGATGAAATCTGTTTGCAGCATGCATCTTGCTGCTGACATTTCTTAACTCCATTTTTGGCTGTTCTCATTCATATTGTCATACATTCTGGCTTCTTTTCATGAGATCCTTGCTGCTGCACTCTGTACCAGTTTCAGCCACGATGAAGAAATCTGTTTTTGCCAAGAATAAATGTAATCACAGGATGAGATAAAAGCATCTTTCTTTGATCAGGTGAATGGAATATTTCATTAAAAGAAGAAAGCAGATATATCACAATTGGAGCATTGTAAAAGCAGTCAGTCAGACTGAGCTTTAAACTGATTGACAGACTCCCAGCTTTGTGAAGAGATGAACTGTGTGTTTCAAATGAAGTAACCTCTGGCTTAACGTTTAGTTGAAGGAAATAATGAGATGACCAGCTTATCCAAACTGAACAAAAAGGTTCCAATAGATAAAGACAGCTGGGTGTGAGTACAGACCCAGACTCTATTAAGCTCGAAAAATAATCTATACAATAGATTTGTTCGTTCATTTTGGCCACCTAACCAGAAAGGCCCAATTCATCAAAATTGTAACAGACAAGCTCTGAATTACAACATCAGATCATTTCCTCTTGTCCTCATTTTGACATGTTTGACTAATCAAAAGAAACTTACAACATATGCATCAGCATAGGTGAGAACTGTAAGACACAGAAATGTATCTCCAATTTGTGAGCAACTTATCATTTGTGACATGGAAAGGTTGTTATTCACATACATCTGTGATATTTTTCATGACACACCATGACTTGTGCGTCCTCAACATTAACACTGGTTTAGTCCATAGTGCTCTTTCACTTTCAGACTTGTTAACAAAAGTGAGAACACAGTGATTGTCCTTGTTATGTGATGCTTGTAATGCTCCTTGAGCAGTTCAACAGAGGTCAGGTATTATGTTTTTGACCATAAAATCATATGTTTACTCATTGGTTATTCTTTACATGTGCTTCTGCATTTGTGTGTGCTTTCTATGTTAGACTGAAACTGAGAATTGGCGAATTTGCAAAGACTACATTTATAAGGCCTTTATTATGTCGTCTTCTAATGCTTTTCATCTTTCACCTTTTGGCAGATGTTTCCAAAAATAATAAGAGCAATCAAAACCAGAAGTTTTGTTTCATGATCTATGTGAGAAGTTATTTCAAGTGGAGATTCTGATTAAATTAAAGGAATAGTCATTTTATAAGACAGCACTAGAGCTAGATGAGCAGTTTCCCTCTGCTCCCAGTCTTTGTGCAAAGCTAAAATTAAAATGTTTTGGTGCCCAATAAATTTAGAATTATTTCAATAGATTTGACACAATAAAGAGTAAAATCACCCACCAAAGAGTTCCTCCTTCACATTGAAATTCAGAGTAAGGAGCAATATTTCTTTGACTTCTTGAAATCATTATCATCAATTACTTAATTATAAATTAATCCAAAAATTTCATTCATGTCCTAGGAAATGCTGCCAATCCGTATTATTCAACTCTTTTCTCTTTATGCCCCCAAAAAGCAATGGGCACATAATGTGGGAATGTCCAGGGGTCCATTCCTTTTGAGTCAATGTAACTGTTATTCTCTCTTAAATAATTGAGACAAACATACCCTGTTAGCCACACATTTTATTGTTGAATGAAAATACATTGCATAGTTTAACACTTCAGTGGAAGCTATCATTTTATGAGGTACTAACTTTAAAAGCCTCGAATGCTCAAGCACAAAGAGCAAAGCATACAAATTGCAGCTGAGAAAGTAAAATCATTACTTTAGCCTGAATGTTTGCAGAGTGTGAGATAAATCTTCGGATAATACTCAATTCAACAAACTTAAAGCAATTTCCCTCGCTCTAAATAGATTTAGCACATTTCTGATTCAATATTGAGTCACCATCATTATTATTATTATTGTTATTTTTTAATTTCTGGAGTGGAGTGATTATGTATATTGGTGAGGACCTATGGGACAGTTGTGGGGATTGTTTTTTGTTTTTTGGTGTTTTTCGGCTGCAGGCTGTATCAACACATCTAATCAATCATATGTACATTTTTGCTTTATTGACTATGTTTTTTATGTTTGTTGTAAGTGTACTGTCTGGTTGCATGTGTAGCCTCCACTTGGAAAATTTAATAAAAAGTAAAGCAAAAAGGTCATGTTTTGACCACTGAGTCTTCCTGTTACAGTGCAGAGGTAAAGGTCAGGCGTAAAATGTTTTCCTCAGAAGCCCTTCATGGAAATGGACGCTGCTCCGGAGCTGTCATGACGTTTGACTTGATGGATCATCAGGAGGGAGACCAGCAGGCCCAGAAACTAGACAGACAGGTACAAAGATATGGGGTCAGTTCAAAAGACCACTGGTCAGAAGTGTGAAACAATTATGTGAACTTGTTTTCATTATTTTTTTTATTTTTTTCCCCAGACTGGTACACAGAATGAAAGTTTTCCCTGGGCCTAGAACTGAGACCTGAACCCAGTCTGTCTTTAAAACAGCTTATACTTTCATTTTATTCTATCAATTACTAAATGTTAAGCTTCAGAAATAACTTGTCGCGCTTTTCAACTCCATGCAACCAGAAATGTCAGTCAGTCAATGGACAAAATCAATTTCCAGTAGGATGCAGAACAGCTCAAAGTCCTGTTGTAATTCAGTAATTTTCCCTCCTAAAGCTTTTCACAATGAAACATACTGCGGTGACAGCGAATCCAAAGCAGAGGGCCATGGCAGGCTGGAAGATGCTGTCCATCATTTTGAAGAGGATGCCACCACAGGTCTGAAAGTGGGGGGTAGAAGGGGTCATTATCTTGAAGTATCGGATGATTGATTGGTGTTTAGATTGGTTGTTTGGTTGCTTACCTGAGCATAGATTCGATCTGGGCCTGTTGCTCCCTGCAAGACAGCAAGAATAAAATGTCACCATAATACACAAAGCAAAACAGGCCAATGTATATGTATCTTCTGTCAAATACCAGACAGTAAAAGTACAGCCGACACCAGACACATTCAGACTAAAGGCCTCCAGATGGCGGAAACAATGTGCTTGTCAGATTGTTGGGCAGCATCTGAAACTTCATCAATATTGAATCAGATCTAATGAAAATGATGACTCTGTTCCAAATCAAAGAACAACTCTGAGTTCCTGTTTACATTAAAGGTGCAGTTTGTAGAATTTAGTGGTATCTAGCTGAGCGGCCTTGGCAGAAATGGAATATATATATTCATAGTATATTTTACTTAGTGTAAAATCACCTTAAATAAGGAATTGCTGTCTTTTCATTACCTTATAATGAACAAAGTGCTTTACAATAAGCAAACACAAAGATACCTGGATAGCAACATCACTCAAATGAAGGTTTTCAAAACTTTTAGTCAATTTAGCACATTACCTAAATGTGCCTTGAGTTATCTTGTGAACAGCGCTGAAAGGATTTTAAAATAATGTTTCCAAATGTTTTCAACCATTTTCACTAGCATGTAGTGCCATCAACTGTCAATCAGTGAAATAGTTTGAAACTAGAGGCAGGAAATGTTTGTGCATCATTGTATTTGTGCATGATGCAAACAAAAAACAGGGACCGACTCATACAAGTATTGCTCCATAGCACCACAAGTGGTCAACATGTGGAGAGACCAAGTCTGCAGTTAGTAGATATTAGTAGTCTATATTCCCTGCTTATAAACATAAATAAGTCAGTTGTCTGCACAAGGTCCACAATTTTTAGTATGCTAAATGACAAAAAAGTGGTGATACTGGATTTCTGTATCAAATTGTTAAGGAGAGCAAAACCAACTTGAGGTTTGGAAGTACATCCAGATCCAGAACTGCACGCACAGGTGTAAGGGATTTCATAACCCCAGTCTGAAGTGCTTGTCAGTCCACAGCACTTCTCCTGCAACAAGACACATGACAGAGTGACTCAGCAGCTGAAAACAAATGTTAAATTTTTCTGCATTCTAAAGAGAGACACCCTCTTTGACATAATCTGTAAAGCATTTATCCAAGATGAACCTACAAGAAACATGTTTATCTTAGCTAGACTAAATTCCTATGGGTAAATAGTTGACAGAGGGTATTACACTTTGCTGGATCTCACTAAGTGTTGATCTGAATTCGGCGTTCTCCATTAAAGGCTTTGTAAATTCAGAAGAGGCGGAGGTAAAGTTGGTTTTGATCTACAAACAGAGAGAACAACATTATCATTATGATAAGAAATTAAAAAATGAGAAGACACTGAGACAGAAAGAGAAAACACTTAAATCCAGATAAACAGAGAAAAATATAAGAATCATGGAAATAGACGAGAGCAAAGAGTGCAGGTTAGCATTAAGACAGATAAAGAAGAATAGTGTCCAGGAAGACATAGGTCCCTGTCTTACGTCCATTGCACAGCGACACCAGGTGCAACACAAGTGTCTTTACTAGTTTAAGACCAGCGCAGCAACTAAAACTGTAATTAAAAGATAAACAAATGAAAACAAACGGTGACGTGAAAATATGCAGCACAGAACCACGTCTGCTTGTGGAAGTGGCTCCACTGCCACTTAGTGATTTTGTATAATATATAACAGGAGAGGTTTGGCAATTTAGCATCAACATGGAGAACTTTAACATTAAAATATACATCGATGCAGAGAACAAAAGTAGCAAGATACAGAACAAATAAGCAGTGAGTGATAAATTACGTTGTTTCTCTCGCCAACGACAATGATGCCAAAGATCAGCATGATGATCAGTCCAACCACCATGAAACCTGCAAACTGTACATGATACATGAAACAACATGAATAATAGTTCGGTGCTTTGATTGCTCAAAATATGTCCCATTTAACAAGAAAATAGACAATGTTATACGTACAACTTTGAGGACGAGGACATTCTCAGATTTGCCGGCGTAGATTCCCAGGCAGGAGATGGCAAGGACACCGATGGTAAATGCCCAAAACCAGCCGAGTCCTTGGCCCTCAACTAACGATATCTGCTCCACCACGACAGGACAACAACACAACACACACACTGAATTACTACTGAGCTTTATCTTTGACAGTACAATAAATAATGAGGCAGGAAGTATTCTTTATTTCCCTTATTGTCAACAAATACCATTATGAAAACAAAAAATGTGTGACTCTACGTCTCAATTACTTGACTTTCTGACCTTGTAGATCCTGAAAACCGGATGCATGTTGAAAATTCCATTTAAATAATGGGAAGTTGTAAATGCATATTTGGCAGCAACCATTGACCCAATCGAGAAAATGAACAATGAGATAATTCATCAAGCAGTTCATGGCACACATTCATCTTCATCATCTCATACACTCTGTGATAAACAGCCTTCATCTCCGCTGTAGATTCTGTTGACAGTGTTTGTAGTCTGGTCAATGCTACCATGTGTTTTACTTTGTTTATGAGAAGGAGCTGAAGCTGAAGTAGTGTGATGTTATTCTGAGATGTTTTGATCATTTTATGATATGTGTGGTTGTCAATGTGTTGTAAATGGACTCATACCTTTATATTATAAGTTGATTCTTATACCTTTACTTATAACAGGGGATCTTATACTATTTCGAGCACAGGGGCCACAGAAGATTGAAGCACATATTCAACAAGCAGTTTTTCTTTTTAAAATAAATGTCCTGTACGTATGTACAGGAATTTATAAGAATTCATACGATGTTAAAAAGTCAGTTCATTGTTAAGATAATGGGTAAAATAAATTAAGTGTGGTTAAAAATAGACACCCCTATATATTTTTATTTTATTGTGTCCTAAATAGTGATTAAAAAGGCCAATTTCATTGTACTTTACTGGTCACAGTGTTAGCGTAATACTCAAACATGTCAACAGGGGGCGCATAAAGTTTGGGAGGAACCTAAAACCCCAATAGAGGCAGCCGAGCCGAGCCAACAGTAATATGTAGACATTGAGATGTTTTGTTGTATGCTGCGATGCTAGGCGAGCACACAGGTGCGAACAAGTAAAGGTAACACACAATGGACATGCTAATGAGACGTGCTGGGGTTATTAAATTGTGTAATCTGAACCGAAGGGATGTAAAGGGCTAGTACGTATTGTAGCGTCCGCCAGGACGTGTTGAAAAAATAATTATTATTTAACAAACCACCGTTTATTGCTGTAACAGTACAGGTTACTGTCGACCGTAACCACGCCAAAACAACCAAAGCATAAAGTGAACCGTGACTCCAACTGTTCCCATAGCTCTCTCCTCAAACTCACTCACACACGCACGCGCACCTGCACAGCCCTCATCCCCGTCACACTCGCACACCGCCCCCCCCCCCCCCCCCCTACTCATTCAATCCCAAACATTTCACATTATAACAGAACATTACTGCAGGGTCGCTACAGTAGGCTGTATTTTTATTTTTGTGTGTGTATTTACATGTAAATTATGTTGATTTGTTGATGTGTAGCAGTAGCAATAGAGTGAAAGTGGAGTTTGGTATTTATGTACAGTAAAACTGTATATTATAGTTTTATATGTACTTCAAGTGTAACTCAAGAAATGATGGACTTTGATATTGTAATGTACTATATAGCGTTATGTTGTAGTGCTTCAACTTGACCGGTATTCGCATAGTTTTGGGTATCTGTTAAAAAATTGTATTTTGTTTGGTCCACTCGTCTGACAGAGTAAGCACAAAAGAAAGCCTAAAAGTGAAACTTAACTGTTTCTGGTCCTTATTTTGTGGTTACAGAAATCACATACATACATTAGTGATTTGAGGTTTTCTGCCTTTTTGATGTAACACTGTAGAACACAATGAGGGTTCAACAATGATGCAATTGCTTACCTGATCAGTGTAGGCAGAGGCCCTGAATAATCCGTAGATCATCATACATCCAAACCCCTATGGACACATGACCAAAAGAATGATATGTTTATTCTTTATTTATCTTTTCTTTCTTTTTTTAGCCTACATTACTCTTAAAGTTTTCACATACATTTGAAAATGGAAAAATAATTTCTCGTCAGAGTAAAACCGTAAAACTCAATATGTAGATTTCAAAACATCAAACATCTTTTTAATATTTAACTTCTTCTTTTCTTTGTTTTGTACTATTGCATATAAGGATTTTTTATTTTGCCACATTGACCTCCTGACAGAGTGTCTGTAATTTCCGCTTAGATACACTAGAGGGACACAGAGAGCTAAAAACTGAACATGTGAGACTTTCTTCAAGTATGCTTAAAGTTGGAAAATGCTCAAGCAGAATGTAAAAATACACTTGTAGACTAATGTAAATGTAATGTTAGGCGTCAAAGTACAATTTACATTATAAATGTATTTCATTTAAAGAACAGCATGAACAAACAAACTAATTAATACATTTTCAATGTATAATCAACACTTAAAATAGTTCAATTTTAGCATAATTGAGTAAATTTAATATAATTAAAACTTTTATACACTAATACTATTTAAGTGTAATAAATACAAAAATAGTTGTTCAGTTTTAGGACACTTTAAGAACATTATTATTTAATAGTCTTTCTTATATACGGCACCACACACAGATTCTAAACTAACAAACACAAAACAAAAGATGACACAAAAGACCCAAAGAATCCAGATATAATCAGAAAAGCTTTTCCACTTACCAGAAACACTGAGTTGAAGATGATAAACGTTTTTTTGAGGCATTCATTAATTTTCCCCATTTTCAGCTTTTGGTATTTGGCTCTCAGAGATGAAGTGAAGCTGTGTGCAGATAACACAGTGTGTGATGGTATGCAGCAGTGTGCGCTGTGATAAACGTTTGGCAGAGTGAATGTGAGTGAAGGTGAACACAGAGCCACATCACATAGAAGTGATGTGCAGCCAATCCCTGAAGTCTATATGAGACCACAGGACGCATGCAGTCATGAACACAACTTTCATACAGGAGTTGCAGCTCTAAGTGCTTCACTAGACGTACAATAACACACAAAGAGCAGCCAATAAGGGATCTAAATGAATTAATTAGATTAATTTCTTTTGATTTAAAACTTGAACACTCCTAGTTCAGTTCACTAATCAGTGAGTTCTGTCTTCAAAACAACTTTGAACAGTATAAAATACCAAAATACTAAAAAACATTCGAGTTGGATAAACCATGAGAGGAGTCTAAGAGGAGATATAAATATTTGGTTTCAAGTTGGGACTGCTGCTCTAATAACAACATGTTTCTATGACAACAATTAAAACCTGAAGAGTTCGGTTTAGAACCTGCTCTATGTGTAAAGTGCCTTTGTTGTTATTTGGTGCTATACAAATAAAGATTGATTAATTAACAACAATGTCAAATGCCTGTTGTTACTTACACATAAGGTTTTTCTGTCCTCTCTAACTGTTGTAGATCTATCAACTGGCTTTCAACTTGCTTCAACATGTTGCATCATTCATAAAATAAGCAAAATACTTTAGTATCGATTCAGGACAAGAGGAGGATATTTCTCTTCATTGGTTAACGTTAAGGGTAAAATAAGGTATTGTTGCAAAAAAGTGAAGTCAGCGAGAGAGAGACAGCAGTGGTCTGGAGAGGAGAGAGAAGTGGTGAGGACAAAGACAAACAGATGCTCTTAGTTTCAGTTTTGTCCTCCTCCTCTGCATATCTCCTTTCCATTCTTTCATTACAACCCAGTCCTGTTGTTCCTTATGCTCCATCACATGCTTTATGTTCCCATGATGGTGGTTACTTACTGTTCCTTATTTCAATTAAAACTCTTTTGGTGGTCGAGCCGTTGCCCATGAAGTGGGAATTACACGTTCGGGCGGCAGGCCCTGTTGATACTTTCAAATCCAGGCCGAAAACATATGACTACTGTGGGATCATCACTACATGCAACCTCTTTCGTATCACATGTACAATACTCATTAGGCCCTTTGTTAATATAAATATATAAATATTGTGATTATAGCAGCTTTAATGATTATTTCACCTCATTCTTCCTCATCAGTGTGACTGTTCAAAACGTCCTTGTCAAATGCAACTGAAATCGTCTGCAACTTTATCAGACAGAAAAAAAAGTGAGAGTATTTTCTGTTGTTTTCATACTTTTCAAATGTTTTACTATCTTTTTACTGCCATTAAAATTGCATCTTAACTTACAACATTTAATTATGAGTATCATTAGTAACAGAGGAACATACTCATTAACTGACCATTTTCTTTTTACATTTTTTGTTCACAGATAAGAATGATAATAATTATTATTTCAAATGAACAACAAGGACTGGTCAGGCAAGACTGGAAAAAATATTTTTTCCAAAATTCAACTTCACCAAAATGCAGAGACAAAGCAGAGATGAATTAATCTTAATTTGATATAATAAAACTAATTAAGTAGGAGTCAGTGTTCTTTAAATGTATGAACAATACAGTTAGATTATTCCATCATGGATCGTGATGTTGCTTTTGAGTTTCCAGATGATGTTTCTGTTCTTTAGTCACAGAGATGTTGATGCTTTTTTTTTTTTTACCGCAGCTTACTTTCTGATGAATCCCCCACCCCCAGTGGAAATTCCCCACCATCTCACAAAAACCACTTCTGTAGATGCACCTCCCTCTCTCTTGCTTAGTGTCCTCATTCAGGCATGCTCTACGTAAGCACTGATATGAAGCATCAGATCAATAGAACACACCAAAAACAACAGGACTGATGGTAATGATAAAAGACAGATCTGCAGCTACCTTATCCCTAGCCTTTGTGCAGTTAATAGTGGGGCGTAATTATGCACGCTAAATCAGCGATGTGAAGAAAGCAACCAGACGGCTGGCGACCCTCTCACAACCACAGAGATGCTCCCAAGCTTAAATCTCTACCTACCTTCGATGCCAGTTAAAGCAGTCACCAAGAGTCCCCTAGAGGAACCTGCTGGGTACAATGAACCCCTGCTCAGACAGAAACCAAAATACCCCAGATAGGACGCACCACAAAGCCCCAGTCAAGTCCAATCAAGCACACAAACAAACAGAAGGGGACCACATATTCTTACAGGAAGTAACCAGCACTAACAACAAGCTGATATCCCAATTCTGTTATTTTGGCTCAGCGGAGCAAGCATCGAGGAGGGATCACATGAGCGAGGAAATGTTAGAGCAGCCTCCACAGAAGTTTTTTACCTGCCAACACTCCCCCCTATTTGATTGATTGGCTGCTGCAGCTGATCAGACTGATCTGATACATCACTGCTGTTTGACACCAAAGTGGAGACAGATTACAACATAAACTTAAGTGTTATATTTTGTTTTCTGATTCAACATCTAGTTAAAAATCTGTTTACTGTCCATCTGATCAACAAAAGAACCATAAAAAACTTTTATCTTCATCAGAAAGAATTGCCGGAGGACCTTTGCTGCATGTCACTCCCCCCTCTTTCTCCCATTATTTCCTGTCTGTCAAATAAAGGTTTCTGTGCCTTAAAAAAATCCTGATCATACTCTGGGTTATTAAATAATGAATTCACAATCAGAATATCAATAAATAGAGATGCAAATAATGAATAAATAACATAAATGCATTCTACTGGCAGCCCCTTCTGGTTCAAATGTCCCTGAGCAGGACATAGTGGAAGACACAGCAGGAAAGCAGGTTATTATCCATGTGCAGGTGTTTGTCAGATAGGTAAGTAATATAATCATTTAACAGGCTACAGAGAGAAAACACTGCTACTCTGTCAGTAATAACTGCACCTTTGTTAATATCAGCACATGTGTGGAGACACAAACTCCATCAAAAGTTGCTGTTAAAGCTGACTGACAGCCATCATCAGAGAAAGACGCTTCAGAGAGCAGGACGTCTCATTTTTTAAAACTTATTTTATTATTATTATTAATATTATTATTATTATTATTATTGTTATTATTATATAGCTCTCTCCTTGAGTGGTTTCCTTGCGTCTCTCCATGAATCCACTGTGGATGCAAGCAAAAGATGCAAGTGAGGGAAAGGTGAAGTACCCAATGAGTGCATTCAGGCGTTTGTAACGTTGGTAGAGGCCTAGTCAGGTGTCAACACATTGTCCTAACAACCCTTCAACTGCCAGCTTCTGCAGGAAGTGGTCGAACCCTTTTGCAGAGTGAAACTTTACCATGGAAACTTGACAGGTGTTAACCACAAATACAGAAGTGCATGCTATATTTCCGGCCTCTGTCACCTTATTGTTACTGTTAGGGACTTATATTTCCCCTAAAAGCAAAGGCAAACCACAGACTGACGTTTGACACAAATCACAAGATGATTTGTTGAAATGTAGAGCAAATTCAACTGCATAAGCAATAATCAAAGTTAACAAATAATTTAGGTATGAATTATACATAGTTGGATACTCTAAAAGCTTATTGCTCAAAACTGTTCAAAACTATATTAATGTAAAATTGCATCAACCACAACTGAGAAACTAAGTCAGGGCCTTTAAACCTCCTCTGATTTGTACCTTCTATATCAGAGGTGTCAAACTCAGCATTATGGTTGTCCTCAATGGGCCGGTTGTAACTGTAAGACTGTATAAATATAACTACTTCTTAACATATTGTTAAATAACTATCTCTGCATTTGATTATTATTTATTCAAGTATACACATATGTATGTATTAATTTCCACCCCTTCATATTTAAATTGACAGTGCAAAAAAGTGCACAAACAACATGCTGCTGCTTGGACATGAGCTGTGAAAGTTATGTTAAATTATAAATAATAATTTTTTAAAAACAGCTAAATGTTGATGTCAGATAAAAAAAAACATACACATGTATGCTATACAAGAAGAGGTATTTTCTGTTGGTTGGTACCTAATAAAAGTGCAAATGACAAAACTGTTAACATGATTTGTTTCAACATTCAGTGGCAGTTCTAGTATATAAATAAAATAAAGTTATATTATTTATCACGAATGATAACATATTGGAAATTAAAAAAAAATGTTTCACACAATTAGAGCACACTTATAAATCAATATGATCATCCAGCAGTGTCAACCAAGAATAAAGTCTAAACCAGTTCACCATGGTGGTGTACAGACTGGTATTTATATTATTCTTAATGATTTCACAAGCAACCCAGAAAAAATACAACAGTGTGTCTGTGAAACTAAATGTTTTCATTGTGGTACATGTAAATATAATACATAAATGGTTTTACTTTTTCCATCATTAGGCTACCATACAAAATAATGTGCGCTAGATTCCCCTGCTGCTCTCCTTCTGCTGCTGCTGGCTGAGAGATCTGAGCAGGTAGAAGCTGATAGTTCACTAACGAAAATGAGAGAGCACACTGCAACTAGAACAATCGTTTCTTGTGTTTTCTCTTTCTTTTAAATTTTTATTTTGTATTTTTATACTTACTTTTTGATTCAACAGCATCTATGTTGTAAAAGCAAACAAGACCCTCCTCATAATCTACAAACACCCCCACCTTCTGAAGAGCGAAACTGGCTGAAGGTTTATCATTCGCGCCATACTCATCTCCATTCCTCAACCATATAGACCAGAAACCATCCTCAGGGCTCTGTCTAACATCTCCCTTCCTGTCCATTGAAAGTCCAGGCAGTCTTCCCTTTGACCTGAACCTCATAGTAAAATTTCTAGACGAAAAACTCTGCTTTCCTAAGGATATTAACAATTAAAAATGGAGAAAACCATTTGGCTTATTTTAACAAAATAAACAAAATAAAACTTTAATTCCTCCTTAAACATCTTATGTCTTTCTCTTTTTTCTATCATTCCAAATCAATAACACAATTTTACAATTACACACAACAGATTACAAAAGTTTAGCTTTGACTAACAAACGATAATTTGAATCAAAGTATAACTAAGAGATCATTTTAACAATTCACATACAAGCTGACTTCTGTAAACACACCTATAGTTCTCTCTAAGGTTGTTCATGCTGAAGCAAGCATAGCTGCCGTTTAGGGCGGCTAATGATTGCCAGCACAGCCAATGGTCACTAACTACTGCCACCACAGCTAGCGTCAACAGTTGCTACTGCTAGTGTGGCGACAGCTAATGTTTCTACTTTTATTTCTCTGACTTTTCCACTTTACCATCATACCAAGCTGCAGTTGATAGTTAACTCACCAAGGTTTCCTTTGGCGAAGAGCACCAGGTTGTTTTCAGGGTTGATGAATCTTTTTTCTGCTTTTGTCAGTCTATATCGCTGCTCAGCTGGGAAGAGAACATGTCTCATCTCAACATGGTCTTTAAAGGGAAGGGGAGCTGGTTTAACTATTATTACATTAATACAGTTTAAAATGATTTTTTTTAAATTATTCATTTATTAAGTAATCTATTTTTCATCTAATTAATTAATGTATTGTTCAGGGTTTAGGTAACTAGATGGACAGATAGCCTTTATTGTCACACGGGGAAATTAGTTTTCACAGTCTGTCAGAAACACCACCAAACATGAACAATATACATACACACACACACTGTACAAACACCACTAAACATGAGAAACATATAAATACACACACACTGTACAAACACCACTAAACATGAGAAACATATAAATACACACACACTGTACAAACACCACTAAACATGAGAAACATATAAATACACACACACTGCACAAACACCACCAGACATTGAACAACCGACACATATATCACACTCTGGGTCCATATGAGGTTATTGGTGGAGGTTATTGAGTGCTGAAATGGGAGACGGGACCAAGCTCTTGCTGAAGCGTGCCGGTCTCCATCTCAGAGGGTGTGTTTATTTACAGTGTTGGACTTGAGGTTAAGTGAGGTTGAAGCAGACTTCTGCAGAGCATGGAAACTTATTGTGGTTAACAAGTCCCCAGTAGCCGGTATGGTCTGACCTAATTCTCATACTTATTATGATAGGTTGTTTGTAGACCGCAAAGATGTTTCACAGGCATCTGGTAAATTCCTGTTCTGCCTTTTTTCAGACCTCAAGACCACTGACTCTGTTATTCTCAAAAATGAATATGAAAGAGAGAAGTCCATGCTGGGGAAGATGGAGGCTGAAATAAAACTGATGATCCAGGGGAGACAGATGAAGAACAATTGCAGACAGTCTGCAGGTCTTTACTGTTTTGCCGCAGTCTGTAGAGAGAGGTCTGGCCAATCTCATTCACAATTGAGGAAAAGTAGAAAAAGACACAGAAACTGGCTGAAGGATTCATCCAAGAGCTAGAGCAGGAAATCTCTGAGCTGACTAAGAAAAGGACTGAGATGGAGAAACTCACATGCAAAAAAGACCACCTTGACTTACTAAAAGTCACTGTCCCTCCCCCATCATATAAGGAAAATGTGACCAAAGCTGTGGAAAATTTCAGCAAAGAGATGAAGAAGTTGCTCGCTGAGACTGAGCTCATCAGCAGTTTGCAGTGGATGTGACTCTAGATCCTGATACAGCAAATCCCAACCTCATCTTGACTGACGATGGGAAACAAGTACTGTGGTGATACTGGGGTGCATCAAAACCTCCCAGACAAGCCAGAAAGATTTAATCCTGCTATCAATGTCCTGGGAAAGCAGGGTTTTTCTTCAGGTAGATTTTACTTTGAGGTTCAGGTTAAAGGGAAGACTGCCTGGGATTTAGGTGTTGTCAAGGAGTCGGTCATTAGGAAGGGATCAATCTCTGCAAAGCCTGACCATGGCTACTGGACTATATGTTTAAGGAATGGAGATAAGTACAAAGCTTCTGCTGTCTCTCTTAATGTAACATATCAACCAAAGAAAGTGGGCGTGTTTGTGGATTATGAGAACTGTTTAATCTCCTTTGATGACGTAGATGCTGCAGAACATATCCACTGCTTTACTGATTGTTCCTTCAATGAGAAACTCTTCCCATTCTTCAGTCCCGGTGTCCATCATGGTGGTACAAACTCCACCCCTCTGATCATCTCTCCGGTCAATTACTCTGTTTAGATGCATCATCTTCTCAAAAAACTATTCAGCAACTTAAAAAGCATCACAACAGTAATGTAAGTGACAGTTAATAATCTGATCAATAAAAATGTTTATTAATATTACATCACTCAATGTACAACAGTATGGTGTGCTTTAAGTTCACTCTTTAACTATGCTGGCAGTACTCTAAGACAGACAGTTTCACTCTGCCCCCTGCTGAATATTACTAAAACTGAATATTACTGATAACACTGAACAAAATGTGAATAGATGATACTAACAAATGTATCAAATGTACTAAGAAATATAATATCTTTTCAGGTACTACACTAACAACAAAGCGTAAGCTGCTTTTCCACTTTGAAAGTTAACAAACTTCTGTATCCTGGAGCCTCCCTACACCTATTGTAACTTAAAGAGATTAGGTGATTGGTTTTGTGTGGCTTTTCCATCTTATTTTACAACACAGGAAGGACCAGAAGTCTAAGTTAGACATAAATGTAAAATTAAATTACCATTACCTCTTATATGCAAAATCATGAAGGAAAATAAACAAAAATGGTTTTTGGTCATTAAAAAAAAGAAAGAAGACATTTTCAAATGATTCATATTATAACCATTACATTTAAAATAACATTCATCTTAGGGCCCTTAAATTTAAAATGTTCTAAATATGTTTAATAGAAAGTTTGAAATTATAACTATAATCTGACCTAAATTTGTCTGTGAGGTCACAATTGAAAAATTAGTGATTAATTAACTTTTCTATTTCTTATTACTTATTACTACTACTTATTTCTTTTGGTAGTGAGTACCTGGAATTTTATTTAATGCCACTGCTGAAGGATGGAAAAACTTAATTCCAGAAACTTGGCTCCAAAGGGACAATGGGTACAAATTCAGTTACTGGTAGGTACGTTTCTGTAGTGGGAAAGGCCTGGAGTCAGAAAATATACTGCGCTTTGTTTGTAGTACCCGGTTATACCACTAGATGGTGCCAGTTAGGCTTTATGGTTGACTAGTACTGCACAATAAAGTGACGCTGACAGCATCCCTGTCTGATCTTTGTAGTCTCACAAACCGGCTCATTGCGTGTGATAAAGAAGGGAGACATGTCAGGTTAAAATAATAACTTTATTATAAATGTAATAAAACAACATCACTATTTACAAAAGGCGTGAGGTGTGGAGAGTAACTGCAGAGAGAGAGAGAGAGAGAGAGAGAGAGAGAGAGAGAGAGAGAGAGAGAGAGAGAGAGAGAGAGAGAGAGAGAATATATTGTGTAAATATAATTCATTCAATACATGGACTATAAGTGTTACAGACAGGGGTTCATTATATAATTTGCTGTTAATATATTTCACAGTATCACAATAATACAAATAAAAGTAATTGTACATCAAATGATTAAAAAATAACTAGGGCAAGGTAAATTTACTTTAAATTTGAAATGCCCATTTTTCAATTTACAATTTTGAGTTCAGTTTTTTTAATAGTAGGGAAATGTGTATGAAAGCATCTTTTTAAAATTTTAAGCTATATAATTTCATGGATATTATAATAAGCCAAGATAATTATGTAAATTATTTCTGCTGAGAAGTTAGGATTGTTAAAAATGAGTAATATCTTTGTTCATGTCTTTCAGCGATGGAGCACTTTATACTATTAATGTGGTCAAGCACCAGTAATATTATTGAAGTCAGTGTTCATCTGGACATCATACTTGTTGTTCTCTCTGTAGCCAATAAGATACACATGAGTGGGATTGTGACCACTCCTCTGTTTTCTCCCCTTCACTTCTTTTTTTTTTTTTTACACTCATTCTCAACGCTGATGTGTGCGCTGGATGGTCACGAAGAAACTGGACATAACATCTACTATATTGTAAACTTGGAACAAACATACATATTAGCTGATCAAATTACAACGTAGGCTCGTCTTCACTCTCATTGTCAACGTTGTGATCGTCTGTGGCGCATTCCTGTGTGACTTCCCACCGCATCTGAGGAATCAGGTAATCAGAGCATTCAAATTGGATCCACGAAGAATTTCAAAATGATGGTAGTGTTTGAGATACATTATTAACAGATGAGAGAAAACTAGGCTACACATTTATCCTTGTTCTTCGTGTTTACAGCTACATGGGTGGGATGTAATGACATGGAGAAATGCAGAGGAGGAAAACGAAACTGAAACAAAGAGCATTTGTTTGTGACTGTTCTCACTACGTCCCTCTCCTCTCTAACTCGAAACCAAATATTTTATCTTTTCTCTCATGGTTTATCCTCCTGGAATTTTTTATTTAGTTATTTATTTTAGCATTTTGGTATACTGAATAATGTGTTCAAAATTGTTTTGAAGACGCAGAATTCACTGAGTTCACTGAACTAGAAGTGACATTAATTCAAGTTTTAAATCAAAAGAAGTGAATAGAATCAATTAATTTAGATGCCTTGGGGGGGGGGGGGGGGAAAAGGGAAAAAAAGTCCGTCCTCAAAAAAAGAAAAGCGCGCCCTCAAAAAAAAAATCGCCAGTTTTCTAGACTAATACCGCTCATTTCCACATCAAGTTGGTGTAGTGAGCGATGAGGCGCCCCTATCACATCAACTTGCTGCTCAGAGTCATGTATACAGGCTGTGTGTGTCAGAAGATAAGGCAAAGGGGAGGAGGAGGGGGGGGGTCAACTTGCGACTGCAGAGGCTGTGAGCAGGTTGTGAGTGAGTCTCACTCTCAGAGGAAAAGCAAGGGGGGAGGGGGGCGGGGGATAGACTGACCTGTGATGATTATGATCCCAGGCCACACAACACAAACTGCTGCTTCCAAATAAATAGTAATACATTTATAAAATTAAAACAGACCCGTTATAGCTACATGTAAGTTATTGGAAAATGCAATAAATAAATAAATAAATAAATAAATAACTTTACACCTGCACTTTCATGTGGTCAAGCACTCCCTGATAGCAATCTAATCACCCCCAAAACATTTTAATGCCAGTTGTAAAAAGGGTGAAAGTCTGTCAGATTACGTTAATTATTAGTATTTTTCATTTATTTATTTTATTTTATTCATTTGTATGATGACGGATGTGTGTAATTTACTTTTGTGTTTACATACTAGATTTCATTTATTTATCTTATTTTTTGTGTTATGAAGGATTTGTAGGGAGGGGCGCCGATAGTCGGTCCGCCCAGGGCGCAAAACCAGCCAGAACTGCCTCTGACTCTTATGAAAGTTGTGTTCGTGACTACATACGTCCTGTGGTCTCATATAGACTTCAGGGATTGGCTGTGTGTGTGTGTGTGTGTGTGTGTTTGAGTCTGTGTGTTTGTGACAAAACATCGCATAATGTAGCTTTTGTTTCGCACTTTTTGTAAGGTAAACATGCTTTCAATATGAGGCCAGGGGTGTTCCTCCTCGTCTGTGTCTGAATTGCCGACCGTTGATTCTGACATTTTTCATCCTTCAACCTCTAGGAGTTTATGTGATTACTTTATGTGTGGTTATACTTTACATATATGACAGAGTATGAACATGAACAGGTGGTCTTTGTTTCTGTTTCACACAGGAACCATGTTTGTTCAGACGCAATTAACATGATTTCTGTTACTGTCACTGAGCATTTTTAACCACACACAAGCATTTATACAACTTCATACACAGGTAATAAAGTTAGAAATTTGGGTTCCCAGCTGGTGAAATTAGGAGCAGTCATAGTTAAAATGGCCTGACTCATGAATGTGCAGTAGTAGATTATTCCAGAGAAGCAGAACTTCTTGGGCATTGGCTTGACCAGCAAAATAGTTTTTATTAAAATGAGGAACAGTAACTGCCACCAAGGGAAAAATAAAGCATGTGATGGAGCATAAGGAACAACAAGACTGGGTTGTAATGAAAAAATGGGAAGGAGAAAGTATTTCCTTATTTTGGTATTTGACAGTGTTGTCATGGAAACCTCTTTTTATTTGAGCAGCATTAATTGAAACCAAATATTTATATCTCCTCTTAGACTCCTCTCATGGTTTATCCAACTGGAATACTTTTTAGTGTTTTGGTATTTTATACTGAATAATTTGTTCAAAGTTGTTTTGAAGACAGAACTCACTGATTAGTGAACTGAACTAGAAGTGGCAAGGTTAATTCAAGTTTTACATCAAAAGAAGTGAATCAAATGAATTAATTTAGATACCTTATTGGCTGCTGTTTGTGTGTTATTGTACGTCTGCAATTCCCCCATGAAAGTTGTATTCGTGACTGCATACGTCCTGTAGTCTCATATAGACTTCAGGGGTTGGCTGTGTGTGTGTGTGTGTGTGTGTGTGTGTGTGTGTGTGTGTTGAGTCTGTGTGTTTGTGACAAAACACCGCATAATGTAGCTCCTGTTTCGCACTTTTTGTAAGGTAAACATGCTTTCAATATGAGGCCAGGGGTGTTCCTCCTCGTCTGTGTCTGCATTGCTGACCGTTGATTCTGACATTTTTCATCCTTCAACCTCTAGGAGTTTATGTGATTACTTTATGTGTGGTTATACTTTACATATATGACAGAGTATGAACATGAACAGATGGTCTTTGTTTCTGTTTCACACAGGAACCATGTTTGTTAAGACGCACAAACATGATTTCTGTTACTGTCACTGAGCATTTTTAACCACACACAAGCATTTATACAACTTCATACACAGGTAATAAAGTTAGAAAAAACCGTATGTGTAAGTAACAACAGGCATTTGACAGCGTTGTCATGGAAACGTCTTTTTATTAGAGCCGCATTAATTGAAACCACATATTTATATCTCGTCTTAGACTCCTCTCATGGTTTATCCAACTGGAATGTTTTTTAGTGTTTTGGTATTTTATACTGAATAATTTGTTCAAAGTTGTTTTGAAGACAGAACTCACTGATTAGTGAACTGAACTAGGAGTGTTCAAGTTTTAAATCAAAAGAAATGAATCTAATTAATTCATTTAGATCCCTTATTGGCTGCTCTTTGTGTGTTATTGTACGTCTAGTGAAGCACTTAGAGCTGCAACTCCTGTATGAAAGTTGTGTTCATGACTGCATGCGTCCTGTGGTCTCATATAGACTTCAGGGATTGGCTGCACATCACTTCTGTGTGATGTGGCTCTATTTACCACAGCACACACTGCTGCATATCGTCACACACACTGTATTATCTGCACACAGCTTCACTTCATCTCTGAGAGCCAAATACCAAAAGCTGAAAATGGATTTCAGATACCAGTGCCTCAGAGGTTTCTTCATTACCTTCAACTCATTGTTTGCGGTAAGTAGAAAAGTTTTTCAGATTATTTCTGGGTTTTTGGGGATCTTTTTTGTCTTTTTTAGTTTTTAGTTTGTTAGAATCTGTGTGATGTGTTTAAATGTTTTCTTGTCCCATTTAATAATATGTCATTTGTCAACTTCAGATAATTGTGTGTTCCAGTTTCTGTTTCATCCCAATCATAAAAAAAAACATTGTTTTGGTTGCACACTCACGCCTCCACACAGAGCCCAAACTAACCAGAGTGATGTGTCCGCAGTTCCTCGGATGTCTGATGATAATCTTCGTGATGTTCAACGCCAGCATCACTCAGGTAAACAATAGCATCATCATTGAATCCTCATTGTGTTTCACAGTGTTACATCAAAATGCAGAAAACATGAAATCAGTAATGTATGTATGTGTTTCTTTTAGTTTGATTAGTAAAGACAATGACATAAGGACCAGAAACAGTTAAGTTTTACTTTTAGTGGGCCAGCCATTGAATGATCAAAGCCATGGTTAAAATAATACAGAGTTAAACCTGCTCATCAGAGGGAAACTAACCATTTATACACTGTTGGCGCAGCAACAGGAGCAATTTGGGGTTAAGTGTGGGAATCCGGAAATTGAACCACCAATCTTCCAATCTCTGTTCTGCTTACCACCTTCACAATCTCCTTAAGGGTAAGGACAATAATCATTTAGTGTCTGTGTTGTGCTGTACTGCTAGGACCGGACACTGATCGTCCTCTTTTTGTCTGCCATCATCATCTTTGGCCTCTCCTGCCTGGGAATCTCAGCTGGCTGCACTAAGAGTGACATCGCCCTCAAATTAGTATGTATAAGATCCCCTGTTATAAGCTAAGTTATAAGAATTATTTCACTAACTGTGTAATGATGTCTTTATGTGAAACAAACAATTATATATTATAATATATATATATATATATATATATATAACCCTAACAACAACCCTAACCCTATATATCATGTTGTTTAATTGTTTCATGTCTAGTTTGCAGGCTTCATGGTGCCTTCAGTGATCATAGCACTGGCGGCTGGCACGTTTCTTGCGGTTATCGTTGTCAATGGGGGAAAAGTGGAGGAAATGGGAATGTATGCCCTGGTAATATATCACTCTGACTTACTTATCTGTTGAACTATGCTGATGCTAACTTTCATCCCTCTGTCTTACCCCTGTTGTTCTCTCCATTGCTGCATATTATTATACTCAAGTTGTCTATCTTGACACTAAGTTACCATTACTATCCTTCTGTTATATTTTTTCTATCTCAATGCCAAGGATTTATACATACACATATATATCTACACACACACACACACACACACACACACACACACACACACACACACACAAATACAATTACAAATAAATTGATAAAGCAAGCCACAACCAGTGGCTAACCCTAACCCTAACCCTACTAAATGACTTTGTAATAACTTGCACAGACAGTCATTGTTAACCAGCAGTAAACATGCAAGGTTGTTTTGGTCTGATTAGAGCCTACTGTAACATCTCTCTACATTGATGCTAATATTGTTTAATCCCTCGCTGTACCTTGGTGTTATGGAGGCCCATTTCCACGATTGTAATGAAGATGGTGTTATTCAGTTGTTTCCTGTCTTAATGCTAATATTCTTCTCTGTCCGTAGTACCATGAGTTCTTCAAGGTGATCATGATCGTGGTCTTTGGTTTTGCGGTCGCCGCAGTAAGTTTCACTGTGAAAGGTGTCAGAAGGGGAAATAATCAAACAATGCAATGTGCTGTTGTGCCTCCTACTGAAAATAAAAAATAATTTGGTGGCACAGAGTTACAAAGTTATGAGTTATTACAAAGTTAGCTTCTTAACACTAGCTCTTAACCAATAAAACTTTAACTGCAGCTGGCCAAGCAACATTAACATTCCTTAAACTAGCTAAAAACTCAGATTAGTTTTACTTATGGTGCCTTTGTGTTGCCACACAACTCAAACTTGGAGTTTGGCACACTTTACTTTTGAAAATAATGTGTGCCCACGGTTGTTGTGTATTGTAAACACTCTGCCCATTGAGAGGAGGCAAAGAGACAGATTATAGCAAAAGCTTTGTGTCAGTAATTTATGAAGTAAAAGAAAAAAGTATTGGCTGTTGTAAAGACAAAGGCTGGGTTCAGGTCTCAGTTTTAGGCCCTTAGAGAACTCTAATCCTTCATGCCATACTGGGTGGGTATCTCTCAGAAAAGTTCAAATAATTATTTTATATTTCTGTGAGTGCAGATTGTCTGACAACTTGTCCACCTGTCACCCTATCTGTTTCCTTGTCCCTAAAGCTGATAAGCCTGGCGGCTTCCCTCATGCTGCTCCGTCTACACAGAGATCAAGATCAACCTTCTCCACATCTGACTGGAGCTCTGTTACCTGAGCTAGTCACAGGATCATACCTAGGTGCTTCAACTCCAGTATGGAGTGCTCAATAATGCGGATGGTACAGCACAGCTGAAGTACGTACCCTCAAAAGTTCAGCACTGTCAAGATTGACTGTAGGTCAACAAGCAAAATTAAGCGTTAAAGTTCCACTCTTTGGTGTGAACTGATTGTGCTGAAAAAGCTCACTCTGACTGTTTTTGCAATGCTCAACTTGTGATATATCTCTTTTCTTCTTTTACTAAAACATTCCACTGACCTGGACAAAGACACTCATGCTTTTACCTAATCCTGTTTGGACAATTGCAATCACATTTATACATGCCTTAAACAAATTTCTTTATCATTGCTGAAACTGGTACATATTGGACAGCAAGGATCTTAATATATGACAATATGATGAACAGCCAAATAGGAGTTAAATGCCATCAGCAGCAGGATGCATGCTGCAAACAGACTTCTTCATAAAGCTTTCCTCATAGAGCATGGGTTAAGGTTAGCATGAATGTTATTAATGAGCAGCAGTGATAATGCAGTGAAAAATTTAGCCGAACCGTCTTAAGTAGAAGTGTTCATGTGTGACCTCATACATATCCTCATGTATGCGCCATATTACCCATTTTAACAGAAGTCAAAATAAACAAATTCAGTTTAATAGTGGACAAAATCTTTTTACATTGGTTTTCTCATTCTAAAGCACAACAACAATAGTAATACAGTATAACACTAATACAATCATTCATTAAATATTAATCTATTGCTTGTGTGTGAAGCAACCATGTCCACTATTGGCATGTATTCTCTAAGAGTCTAATGCTTTGTTAATGTATAAATGAATGAATGACTTTGTGCTGGGTCAAATTCCATGTATCCTTGTAAACCAGTGTTTATGACTTTATTCTTTACTTTACTACCACCACGTTATCCAGCCTGCACTCTCCTGTTACTGACAATAGGAAGACATGTAGTCTATATGTGCAGTTGTGTTACTGACTTAAGGAACGTGAAAAAATAAAACATTAGCATGTGTCATGATTACTACTCACTTGACTTGTGACTTGGTTTTCATCAGAAATACATTGTAAATATTAAGATGATGAGATTTTACAATCTGCAGCGTGAATCAGTCCAGTTTCCTTTGAGTCAAGCAACCATGCTGCTGCATTTTGTTTTACAATTTCAAAGATGAAGCACTTTGAATTTATTACCCCTCTGATTCACCACTCTGACTGGCTTCTGCTCCTCATCAACAGCGTCTGAGGCTCATGGGTATTATTCTTGGCCTTCTGCCAAAATCATGATTTCTCAGAAATGGAGCTGAACTAATCGAACCTAGTTGTCATAATATAAACCTTTGAGATTGCCACATCATCTGTGAGAATCCTGTTTTTGTATGTTCAGTAATAGGCCTATTGAGAATATCATTTAAAGAAAATTTTAAAACGGGAAAACAGAATGTAGAAAGAAAAAAGAATGATAGCATGGTGTTGGCCACCACATTAATAGTATAAGGTGCCCTGTAGGTGAAAAGTACATTGACAACGATACACATATTTAAAAATCCCAATCAGAATTTCTCATCAGATCAGACAAAATGTACGTAAGTATCTTGGCAAATTATTATCTATTAAATGATATGGCTTAAAATGTCACCATCCTTTTATGTTTTTAAAGATACCAAATTTTAATAAATATTTGTCTATTAAAAACTTAAAATTCAAAAACTGAACCGAAAAAAAGACAATTCAAATTTTCTCCAGATGTTCAGCAGACGCGGTAGGTTTTTATTTTTATTTCCTTTCCCCACATTTTGTAATTTGTTGTACAAACTTAATTTATTTTTGTATTATTGTAATACTGTGAGAGAATTACAGAAACTAATATAATGAACATGAATACTCCATGTATTGAATGAATTGTATTTATTTAATAAAGTTGAATTCACACATTAAAAACATCTCTCTCTCTCGGTTTTGTTTTGTTTTGACTCAGCCGGTTTGTGAGACTACAAAAACCAGGCAGGGATTTCGTCAGCATCACTTTATTGTACAGTACCAGTCAACCATAAAGCTTTATACTACATTCAATGCAACACACACACCTGCAGTATAATTCCATCACATTAAACACGACATGGCACCATCTAGTGGTATAATATGGTACTACAAACACACCGCAGTATATTTTCTGACGCCAGGCCTTTTCCATTACACAGTTCCAGCACGACTCGACTCGACTCGCCTCGACTCGGGTTTTTTTTGTGTTTCCACTAGGGATAGTACCTGGTACCTGGTACTTCTTTAGTACCTGCTCTGCTGAGGCTCCAAGCGAGCCGAGCCAAAATGTGACGTCAACAGACTGCCGGCTACTGATTGGTCAGAAGAGTTGTCGCTGGAAGCGTCATGAGCCGTCCCACACAAGAATCAAACCCGCCATTTTTAAATACCGGCAGCGTTACAGCCATACGGCTCCGTTTTGTTGCTTTGTCTGTGACAGAAAGCCACATACAGCAGCTAGTACACCACTGCCTCCATGTCCTCAATTGTTTATGTGTTTGTGTCGCGTATAAAACGAAGTCACGGCAGTTTCGCGGAGCCGTGTTATGACGACCCCGCCCACGTTTAGTAGGTACCTTTTTGTAATGGAAAAGGTCGTTCCTGGAACCGTGTCGAGTCGAGTCGTGCTGGAACTGTGTACTTACTAGTAACTGAATTTGTACCCATTGTCCCTTTGGAGCCAAGTTTCTGGAATGGAACGTTTTTCCATCCCTCAGCAGTGGTACTTAATCAAATTGCAGGTACTCACTACCAAACAAATGTTTTGCTAATGTGGATATTAAACTGTACTTTTTGTAGAAAAGTTAATCAATCACTCACTCATTACTTTTTCAATTGTGACCTTACAGACAAATTTAGGTCAGATTATAGTTGCCATTTCAAACAAACGCTTTCTATTAAACAAGTTTATAACATTTTACATTTAAAGGCCCTAAGATTAATGTTATTTTAAATGTAATTGTTATAATATGAACAATTTTAATTTTAATGTTTTTTTAAAGATGACCTTTTTTTCCTTCATAATTTTGCATATTCTTACAAACTCTCTGTCCAAAAAGCTTTATGCACAATTAATTATTATAGACTTATTTGAAAACATTTAGAACATGATCTCCTTTTACATTATATCAATTTAATGTAGGCCTATTATTGTGTTCTTCCTCTTATTATTGTTGTTCTTTCTTTATGTCTTTTAGAAGACTTGATTGTAACTGAATTTTACATTTATGTAAAGAGTTCTCTATGGTCCTTCCTGGGTTGTAAAATGATGGAAAAGCAACATAAAACCAACCACCTAATCTCTTTAAGTTCCAATAGGTGTTTTCTGAAGTAGAAAAGCAGCTAAAGAATGTCCTTAATCTTCTTTGTTGTTAATTATTTCATTATTTTCATTTCAAACATTATTTTTAGTGATCAGATTATTAACTGTCACTTACATTACTGTTGGGATGCTTTTTAATTTGCTGAAAACTTTTTGAGACGATGATGCCTAAAATCTAAACAGTGTAATTGACCGGAGAGATGATCAGAGGGGTGGAGTTTGTACCACCATGATGGACACCGGGACTGAAGAATGGGAAGAGTTTCTCATTGAAGGAACAATCAGTAAAGAGGTGGATATGTTCTGCAGCATCTACATCATAAAAGGAGACTAAACAGTTCTCATAATCCACAAACACGCCCACTTTCTTTGGTTGATATGTTACATTAAGAGAGACAGCAGAAGCTTTGTACTTATCTCCATTCCTTAAACATATAGTCCAGTAGCCATGGTCAGGCTTTGCAGAGATTGATCCCTTCCTAATGACCGACTCCTTGACAACACCTAAATCCCAGGCAGTCTTCCCTTTAACCTGAACTTCAAAGTAAAATCTACCTGATGAAAAACCCTGCTTTCCCAGGACATTGATAGCAGGATTAAATCTTTCTGGCTTGTCTGGGAGGTTTTGATGTACCCCAGTATCACCACAGTATACTTGTTTCCCATCGTCAGACAAGATGAGGTTGGGATTTGCTGTATCAGGATCTAGAGTCACATCCACTGCAAACTGCTGGACCCTGATGAGCTCAGCCTCAGCGAGCAACTTCTTCATCTCTTTGCTGAAATGTTCCTGCAGCTGATCCACAGTACTGGTCACATTTTCCTTATATGATGGGGGAGGGACACCGACTTTTGTCCAGTTCTTGGTTGGTGGAAAAGCATTCAGGGACAAGGGGCTTTGGAGGAAGTCAAGGTGGTCTTTGGTGCGTGGGAGTTTCTCCATCTCAGTCCTTCTCTTAGTCAGCTCAGAGATTTCCTGCTCCAGCTCTTGGATGAATCCTTCGGCCAGTTTCTGTGTCTTTTTCTGCTTTTCCTCAATTGTGTCAATGAGATTGGCCAGACTTCTCTCTACAGCCTGCTGCAAAACAGTAAAGACCTGCAGACTGTCTGCAATCTGTTTTTGTGCAGATTTCTTGCTGAGCTCTGCTGAGTGTTTGACCTCCAAGATCTTCATCTGTCTCTCCTGGATCATCAGTTTTATTTCAGTCTCCATCTTCCCCAGCATGGACTCCTCTCTTTCATATTTATATTTGAGAAGAACAGAGTCAGTGTTCTTGAGGTCTGAAAAAAAGCAGAACAGGAATTTATTAGACACATGTGAAACATCTTTGCTGTCAAAATATTCCTGATTTTAACTTCCATCAGTTTACCATTCATGCTTGAGTTAGTGCTTGATAAATTCTGCACCAGATCATTTCTGCTGATCTTCTCCAAAACCCTTCTGGTAATCTCTAGAGCTCCAAGGCAGTTGTATTTCTGCACCATCAGATCCACTGTATCCTGCCTGTCTGCCCTCTCCAGTGGAGCCACCGGGATAGCTGAGAAGCCTTCAGGCATGTCATTCTCCTTTAGGAACCACTTAAACTGCTTGAATTGTGCATCTGTCAAATCCTCCAGAGTTTTCCAAAGGTCTTCTTTCAGTGTTGTCATCTGGGTTCCCTGATAAAATTAAGGAATAGAGATATATTGAGCTTGGTTGGTTGGACGATCAGAGTTTGAAATTGCAATCAATATCATCAGTAATAGGATATTTACATGCAAAGACTGTAAACAAATTAAAGGGAAGGAGAGTGTAGTAGGATGTTGGGGCATCAATTGTCTTTGGCTTAGATTCTCCAAGGCGCTGTAAATCTTTTGGATTGAGAAATACCATTCATCTAAAGGGTTAATATTTTGATGATGGGGATGGAGAGTGCTTGTGTCTCATTAAATTCACTTGTGAATGCATTTAAATGACTATACATATTGACAATTACCATTGTGTAGAAACGTGTGTAAACATGCTTGCAAACACTAAAACAAAGTCAGATAAGTAACTCCAAACTGTCCATAAACATTGAAATAGGAAATCTAATGAAAAATATTTACAAAAAATGTACTTAAGCTTGCCAATTTAGCAGAAAGTCAACCTGGAAAAGTGTTTTGAGAAACTGAGTTATGTACAAAATCCATCACAGGTTAAGGCATTTTATTGAATGAGGTTGACAGCATTCACTTTTACTTAATTATCAACAAAGAGAGAAATGTTTCATCATTAGCCCTGACATTAGTCTGACAAATAAAACCCTACTACTATAAAACCCTGTACTATAGAAGAGCAGCCTCACAGTCTCACTCTGACCAGTAAGTGTCTAAATGCATTCGGGAGTTGTTTTGAATCAAAGGTCTATACCATGTTTTGTATGCCAACTGAACAAAAAATGTAGAAGTGGATCAAAATTCGTCCCAAAAATTGGAAATAATAATAGCTTTAAAAGAACTTTGAGACCAGTTACGACATGCCCTATCACACCTAGGAAAATAAACCCTAACACACAAGAAACCTTAAGATCAGCTCTGTTTTGCTCATACACTTTAGCACAATTAACCTAATATTAATAAACAATTGTTTACATATGAGAATATACTCATACCAGAATGAATTATGACATTTCTACAATGGTGTCTTGTGTCCTTGATGTAATCTTACTTGTTAAACTTGTCCAGATGAGATCACAGCAACTTTCTTCCTTCTTCCGACAGACGTTGCAGCTTCTCACGTGTAAGGTGTCTGATTACAGTCGAATCCTCAAACCTTCACACCCTAAAAAACATCAGTGTGACATCAGACAAGGCTGACCAATGAGCTGTGCTTCCATAGTAACAACATACAAAAGAATGATGATGCAGCATGGATGGATAGATCTGGTGTAGAGCAGACAGCTAATTGGATTTGAAGTTTTGAAGCTGATAATAATTTTGACAGTGTAAAAAAGGTGATATTGCAAAAGTGAGTACATCTTAAACTGTTGGTGTGCAGGAAGAAAAGACAATATGGCTGTAGTGATTATTGTCATAATTGATTAATCTGCAATTGTTTTCTTTATTCATTTTGTTAATTGTAAATTTAGTCTACTAAACATCAGAACAGTGTAAAACATCTTCAAATGTCATATTTTGTCCAACATACAGCCCCCAAAACCAAACGTATTCAATTAACTGTACTATGTAAATGATTGATTACTCATCTAATTGTTGCAGCTTTAAATGACAGTATCAGACACAACACAAACAGGCTAAATTAAAGGGAGTTTACTAGAAACTATAGTCAAAAACAGCTTACAGTTCAGCAGCTATCCAAAAGGCAGGAAGCAGGCCACAAGTTGACAGGATATTGATAGAGGTATGAATGGTTGAACACAGTGGCAACAAAGATGAAAGGAAATTTGTTTTACAGTCAAGTGCACAAATGAACATTAAAGCATTTTTTTCTTTCTGTAATCATTCCTCCTGTTCATACTGACCATTAGAAGATCCTTTCATAATGCACTTGCACAAGTGATGGAGGACAAAATCAATAGTCCTCCTTCCATGCACTTTTAAAATGTATTTAAAAGTTAATGTGAAGCTATTATGAAGCTGTCCAAATGAGTCAAATCAGGTAGATATCTTTCAAATTTACAGTGTTTTTAGTGCCAAAGTCCCTCTTTTTGTTACTATACTTCCACCACAGCTAAACAGGAAACACTAAGAGGAGATATGATGCTAAAAAGACTGTAAATGTGTCAGATATCACTTGATATGACTAACTCAGACTGCTGAAGCTCAATAGAAGCTTCACATCTACTTTTAAATGACCGTGTGGACACACTGTGGATACAGTCATCACTTTACATTGAAAGCACACCAGGAGATCTTTTAATAGTCAGTATGAACAGGAGGAATGATTACAGCGAGGAAAACCTCTTTCACTGTTCACAAGGACACCTGACTGCTGGTTTAAGACAGACTTGAGAAACTGAGAGATGAGAAGCATCAGCAGGTGACTGCCCTGATTGTTGTCACCTGTGTTGCATTATCCCACCTTCCCTTGTGTATTTAGTCTGTGTGCTTCCCTTTGTCTCTGCCAGTTCGTCTCATCAGTTCCTGTGGGTAAAGTTTGAAACCGTGAGTGAGTGTTGCTCTTGAGTCTTACTGTCAGTCACAATAAGGTGTTAATGTATATATTAACTGTAACTCCCGTGAAGCATTCATAACTAGTGGATTAAACAGTTCATGAATTTATGTTGCAGCTGTAAATATCTTCCCGTAGTTTTAAATGTAGTTTCCCTCCCGAAGTTATAAAATGTGAGATAAGTTTGTTTAGTCTGCTTTAGTCAACGTGTCCCTGTCGTCTCTATACTGCAGGTAATAATGTTATAATGACACAAGCACTGCTTATGCTTATGTTTGGACAGATGATGATAATAACGCATTAAAAGCTGCTCTGTGTAACTTTGCAACGCTCGGACAATGTGTGAGAAAAGACTCGCATGAAAATGGAGAGCAAACAGTGCTGCTGACGTTGGTTTGATCATTACCAGCTGGACACACAATGTCAAATAAGGTCTGCCTCAAGTTAGTGAGCATAGCTGCTGATTGCGTCAGTGACTGTAACAAGAGGAGATGTGGAGACTTACCAGTGTCAAGTGAGATGTCGGTTAGAAACATGTGTGCCCATATTGTTTCTCTTAACAGCAAACAGAAAGTAAGACGGAAATGTTGCGTGTCGGATCATAAATTCATAAAAAAGGAGGGAACGGTGGAGGGGAGGAGCTATATTTGCTGCTGATGTTGTAGTTCTCTGCAGCTGTCGCTAGATGGTAATAGAGAGTCATACCTCAGTCTGTACTTGTTATGATCATCATTGTGTCGATGCTGTACCTTTTTTTTAATACTTAATCTTGAATGCATGAAATGAAATGCATTCATATTCTGTTACAAGTTGAAGAGAAAGTAAATTTATAGTGATCATAGTGTCATGTGGCTGCTAGTCTACTAATCGCAAGATAGTGGTTTGATGCCCATTTCCACGTGTTCACATGACGAAGTGTCCTGCATCAAGGCTTGCTGCCATCGGAGTGTGAGTGTCACAGTGCTGTTCATGTTCACACCAAACCAAGATGTTTGCAGCAATGGGTTCAAATTTGTAACCATAATAATTTAACAAAATCTTCCAAAAATCAAACAATCGTTCTAAACTTCATCTTTCAGTTTATAAGATTTGAGTAATTTACAAATTAATTCCAATGAAGTCAAACTATTTGGTGTCAGCTGAGTTTGTTGTTCATACTTTACACTGCAGTTAACACAGCAATTTTCAATGATTTGACACTGCTACCACCACAGCTGAGTGATTCTTCTTTACTTACCATCACCAATTGGTATAGTATGGTCTCTGTCTTAGGGGTTCAAAAACAACAAAATAGTGTAGGTGCTAGGTGTAAACATAGACAAAGTTACCTGTTTTGAAAAGTGTTAGTGTGGATGTAGCCTGTGTTTGTATGGTATGAATGAATACAAAAACAGTAAAACCTCAAATGTGAGAACAGGTGACATTAATTAGGCTGATTCATGATAAATTTGTGCAGTAAAGGGTTATGAACAAACCTCCATGGAAAGTAAGAGTTTAAGGATAAAAGAGGCAACTTTCATATCTACAAGTCATTTTGATCACCACTTCATATCAAATAGGAAGTGTCATCCAGTTGAGATTCTAGAGCTAAAATGTTTCCACCTTTTTTTGGCTGATTTTGCCTCTGGAGGGAAGTAAGGATGTAAGGGACAAAGAGGGAGGAGGGGAAGGGAAAATGAGTGATAGGGAAACAGGAAGTAGGGAAGAAGTGTAGGGTGCAGGGCACACCCTCCGAGTAGAAACAGGTGGAGCAGACTGGTCTGTTGACTAGCCTGAGGGAGTCTGTCTCAGCTTACCTTCATTCTGCAGGAGGTCTGCGTCAGCAGAGGACAGCGAGTCGAGTGCAAGAAGCAGCAGAGGAGGAACGAATAAAGGAAAAAGAGAACCATGGCTGTGAATAAGTGCGTCAAATACCTTCTCTTCTTCTTCAACCTTCTTTTCTGGGTGAGTCTGAAAAATACAAAAATCATATAATATATTTCTGTTAGTTAAACTTCTCAACACAAGTGTTAAAGTCGTACAGAATTTTCTTATGGTGACCACCAATTGGGTACATCTGAGTGGCTGTTCTTTTAGCCTGAAACTTTTCCTACAGTGACCTCAGAACACACAAAATGGAAATATTTAAGCTTTTATTTTTTTACATACTGTATTGTAGAATGTGCTCTGGGCAAAATTTGACCCTCATATTTGAAAAATCACTGTTCAGAAATGTTGCTTCATTCTTCATATGTAGTTTAAATTAGTTTTAAATCATGATTATTATAGTCTTCTGTTCTAGTTAACACATAGTGTGATTGTGAACATTTCCCTCTAAAAACAAATACTATAAACCCTGAACAATACTCTCCCTGCTCTTTGAAAGCTTCATTAAGGAGTTATCTCCTTTTTATTAATGACTGATAATAAATGAACTAGACTTGTGATTGAGAAATTTGACTACACTCAAGTGACAGATTAGTGTCATTGGTAATTTAAAGTTTTTTTTTTTCATAGTTTTTTGTTATTTTTACTGTCTGTCTTCCTGTAGTAGCTCTATCAGTCCTGCTGTCATGTCAGAAGTGTAGAACAGGTTGTGTTGGCTCTTTATTCTCCTCTCTGCCTCTCCCTCCTCAAACACTTATGTCTCAGTTTCAGGGTGTGGCCCGCCACTCCATCTCGTCCTTTTTCGGCCTTATGTCACTCTCCTGCCCATCTTTAGATTTCTGATTGCAGTAAATTCATTCCTTGTTGTACACTATCAGCAAACATTTTACATGAAGTATTTCCTAATGTAGTCAGTCTTTGCTTTAGTTTGAGTTAGCTTCATGTTGCTGTATTTCCTCATGGTCTCTGCGAGGACATTCCCCATTAACCAAATGTTCCAACTCAGTCAATCAGTAGCTCTGTGTGGTAATTTTGGATTCAGCTCATGCTCAACAAACTATTTGAGGTACTTGTACTTAACTGTAGTACAGTTTTAAGGTATTTGTACTTTACTGTAATATTTCCATGTGATGCTACTTTCTAAGTTTCAGAGGGAAATATTTCTTCTCCACTACATTTATTTAACAGCTTTAGTTACTTTTCAGATGCAGATTTGACACAATGGATAATATAACAAGCTTTTAAAATGCAACACATTGTTAAAGATGAAACCAGTCAGCAGTGTGTAGTCGGCTCACATTTCAGATGTCTATGAGTTGTTAACAGCTCCACCAAATACTGATTCTTCCCTCTAAACTTCTCACATGCTTTCATTTCAATAAATGTTCAAATGATCCAATATTTCAGCAAAAATCAAAGATTAGAGAAAAAGTCCAAAAACTGAAAACACTCAAAATACTTACGTACTTTTACTGTTGTAGATTTTTTCATACAGGACTTGTAGTGGAATATTTTTACATCGGGTGTGCATCATCACCATTTGCATGATTCAAATTGTACGAGTTGTTGATGAGAGATCAGTGAGGCAGTTGTGATGCAGACAGGTTTCACTCTGCTGACTCGATGACTCACTTCAGCGTATAGACATGGCTGCACCACTTAGTTTCTGTTGAGACACTTCCTGGACTTCTTTCTGCACTGAACATGCAGAACTCAATATCTGTCATCTCATCTAATGGGTCGGAATGTAAAATTTGTGTAGTAATGAGAATATTGAAATAGTACATCCTTTCCCTTACTAATACAACAGAAAACATCTTTGGCTACATATTGAGTAAGTGACATTACTTAGGCAGCTGGAGTCAAAGAAGTAAATATTGTATCTCACCACAGGAGATGCTGCTTCCTACTTTTGGTCCTGTTTGGCTCACTCTGTCAGATAATGCACCTGATTATTACATCAGAAAATGACCTGAGAGCATCATGAGAAATGTAGGAACATTCAATGAATATGTTTTAGAGTTCTGCACAGGCCTGCAACTGGGACCCAAACTCAACCCAAGTCAGTATCAATATTGTTTCTCCTCCAAAGACAAAGTTATATAGTATCACTTTAAACGTCTGGTTCCCACCCTGGCGTCCTGACCCCTTCTAGCGGCAGCCAAAGTTTCACAGCCTACATGATTTTTATTGCTATTGAACATGTAAACTTTAAAAGCTGTCACAAAGATATGGGTACACTGGAGTCAGTGTGTGTGTATTCTGTCTGCTAAAAAGCCTTGTCCTGCATTAATAAAGAATGCAGTTAAAACACCCAAAAGCAAAAAGATCAATGATCAAGCATTGATGGGAACAGAACATCAGTTGTGTCCAAAACAACCCTGTTGCATGTGCATATTCAGTAATGAGAAATACATTTAATAAATAATACAGAGAATGGTGTAAATATAAGGAAAACTATACATGCATGCATATTCTGCTAGCAGCTAGCTTAGTTAGCACAGTGTATCTGCAGTCTATGGCTAACTGTGATCATGCAAATGCCAGAGGAAAGAATAGGCTTAAAACCATTAATACAAAGTGTTATTGAAAGAACATTCAACTCCTTTGAGCATCTTTTAGTGCAACCATACACTGAACAATACTTTTTTAGACCAAAATTAACTTTTCATAAACTGAAATAGTGACGGCTACACCTATACTCTGTAAATCTGGGGTTACGCCATGGTTATATTACCTAAACAGCCTTGTTGCTATGGTCACAACTTGTCAATCACAATATAATAAAGCATAAGCTGCTTTAACATCTATCTTACTCTAAATGGGGCCATAATTTACAAAATGAACATCATGCTGTATTGAGGAAAACTTGAAACTAGTGAGTGAGACCTTAAACTCATTAGGAAATTCTTTACTGAGATAACAAATCAAGTGAACGGTAAACCCAAACTCTTCTAAACATTCACCAAATATCCAGCGTCACATGCCTTTTTTGTTTTTCTGTCAGCAGTGTGCCAGAAATAATTCAAAAAAATCAACAGCCCAACTTTAGCTCTGTGGCCTGTTTAAAATAAAGTCAGCCCTGCTGCCTGCTGAGATCATTTCAGTTTGTCTCATGTTTCCGGAAATGCTGTTAGATCGATATTAACTCAATTTTAACCACTCAGTGGGCATGATGGACATGACGTGTTTACTTAATGTTGATGATGATGATGGTGAGGGTGGGGTAGGCTTGTTTACTGTAGTTTTTAACTTGTGGCTCTGCAGCAACTTAATTGCTAAGTGATGCTCCCCATCTGCTGACGTACATGGTCGTAAACCTAAAAGATGGATGCTGTGGAAAGTGATTTTAGTTTTAGTTGTTTCTTGCATTACACTGAGTGTGTCCCATGACTTGTAATGCTTAAAATCCATTTCCCTTTTATATACTATATATTTGAATATGCAAATTCAGTAGAAACAATCTGCGACAGTGACATTGCTAACAATTTCAACATAGCTTAAAATCTGACAAACAGTTGCTTATTTCTACATCTAGCAATTAGAGCAACATTATCATTCATTTGGAGTTTCTGTCCACCTGCTGAATGTAAGTCCAATATTCACTCTATTTTAGATCTAGATCTATTTTTGTAGGGGAAATATGTGTCTCTTTATTTGCTAAATGTTCTGCTATGTTCAACTAACTGTGTCCATTTGCTGTTTGGCAGGTAGTGTAGTCAATTTTTACAGCTATCACAACAGACAACTATCACAGCACTGAGAGTGAACCAAAACAGTGAAGTTGCAGCCAGACAGCTAAACATTGAGCTGAAACTCTCTATAAAGCTCCATCCTTGACATCCTTTAGGCCCCTGGTGTCAGTGGTTTCTGTGGCACAACACTTTAAAGACAAACTCCTGCAAACATGCGGACACCTTGCCAAACAGTGTTGGTTTACATCCTGCAGGAGAAGATAAATAACCAATAATCTGCACCGCTGTCCCTTTACATTAACGGATGTGAGCAGAGTGCTCATATCTTCAATGAATAATAGATACTGAGGAAGTAGATGATCCAAACGGAAAGAAAGCATGTTTATCTCTGCAGCAAACCATAGGCAGACACGGTTGTCTTATTAGCAGTCCAGGACTGACGTGGTCTATGTGGTTGTTTCTGTCAGAAATGACTTAAATGTTCAAAAACTTTGACTTTGTTGTAGGAAAAAATAGTGCCACCTAATTACCCAATGGGTTTGGACTATGGTCATGGTCACACTGATGTAGTTGAGTTGAATGACATGCTGGGTAGTACAATTAATTTGGGGAGATGCTTGTATCAGAAGAACTACAGAGACCCTTTAGAGGAAGTGGTCTTGGTCCAGTCTCAATCACACTATAGACCAGTTTGTTTGTGGTGTGAACTTTATCCAGCCTCCATCTGACTGACTACAAGGCTGCAAGTTTGATCTAAAAGGCTGTAGACAGGAGCGATGTGGAAATGAACCAAACCAACAAGTTCACCCACTTGTTCAGACTTGAGCAAACTATATATTTGACAGCACCCTATAACATAAATCCACCTATAGAGTCAGCAGAGTAACAAACCAGACGGGTCACCTTTCCATGATTATGTAACTTACTGCATCTTTAAACTGGATAATGTAAGAGACAACATTTCCAGGTAGTAGCTAGTTGGATCGGCTGCAACCTTTCCATGATTGTTACTTACTGCATCTTCAAACTGTTGTCCCTGATCATTAACTATGCATGTGAGATTAATCAGCTGCATGGCCTGGATCACCTCTAATTGATTCATAAACTGGTATTGGCGGATAATGTAAGAGACAACATTTCCAGGTAGTAGCTAGTTGGATCGGCAGCAACCTGAATTTATTGCATTTTGGATAGACTTGAGGTGTGTCTTCATAAGTCAAGTTTAACTATTTTTTTATTTTGCCAAATGATGTAATTATTCTGCAGGATGCCATTTTTGATGATTGATGTATTTTTAAAAAGGCGTTTTAACCCATTACTCCTGTTTGCCCCCTGTTGAAGGCATAAATCGAAACACTGGGCTTTGAATCAACACAATGCTAATTTTAATTGAATAAGTGAATGAATCAAACAGGTCTGTGTGCTCCTCCTCCTCAAGACCAGAAAACTGACAGCTGTCATGTTTTTCCAGTTTGATCATTACAACCTAGCTAACATATGTAGGTTGTACAACATACCACTGAGGTTAATGCCTACGGAGCCACACACGCACCTAACTGGTTATTACTTTCATCTCCTTTGTAATTGTGTGTTGTCTGTTTTGTGGCGACTGCGTAATGACACCATCTCATCTGTTTACTTGCTCTGTGGGTTTTAAGTGAACCAAGCAGATTGTATCTCAGTTTCAACTGACTGGATGTGAGTCACTGCTGAGGAATGAATCACCCCAGATCTGGTTTAACGGATTTAGACGCTTGATTTATGCAATAGTTTTTGTTAGTGTGGTCTTTGTTTCCCAAGGAGGTGAAACACTACAAACATATTTTCTGAAGTGTAATTCTGATCAACTGTAATCCAGATTTATGTAGATCTAGAGTTCGTTATTGTAGTTTGCTGTAATGATCCTGGTTAACTGTAATCCTGATGAGCCATGATGCTGTTGAGAGGTAATCCTAATCCGATGCATCACCTGTTAACTGTAATCTTGATCGATTGTAATACTGAACACTAGTTTTAAGTCTGATCACGTGGAATCTTGAGCTGTGATCCGGATTAACTTTGATTATTTTCTTCCTGATCAAACATAATCTTGATTTTAATTTGATTCTGTTCAAAAAGTAATCCCACTCAATTGTAATCCTGATCATTTAAAATCCTGAAACTGTGATACTTTTCATATGTAATCCTAATCACATGAAATCTTGATTAACTCTAATCCTGATAAATTGTCGTCCTGTTTGCTCTGAGCATGATTCAATGTATAGAGATGCTTTGAGCACAAAGGGTGTGTTTGGTTTTCCCACTGCTGCGCTCTGATTGCTATGTTGCTCTGCAGGTTTTGCAGATTAAACCTACCAGATGTTTGTGTGATAACAAAGGTCCAAAAACTCTGAACTGAGCTCTCAATGTTTGTGTTGCGCTTTTTTTGGTCCAGAGTGACACGCCTGTAATCTGTAACTCCTCTGAATAGCAAAGGACAAAACAGTCTGTGTTTTTCCCATTGATAAAGAATCAAACAGGTTTATTGGCCTTGGTAAAAACAGATGGTAAGAGAAAATCCAAGTACCACAAAAAGGCTTGATTAAAAATATATTAATACAATCTGAAAAAATATATTAACTGAGTGAAAAGTTTAAAAACATATTGCACAAGTCATTAGCAGATAATTGTAGCAAAGCAGGAAATCATCTCCTCCCACGTCCAGTAATAGACTAGTTTCCTGTTTCCAGTTTAAAACAGGACACTTTTTTTTAATCCATTGCTAAACAGGTCCCTTTCCTGCGGTCGCAGCATTTTTTCTGTTATCTTTAAACTCTGTATGAGGGCCAATGTCTCAACCACAAACCAACCAAGTGTGAAATATGAGGGTTTTGTTTTTCCTCAGGCGATGTTACCACCAGTAAGCCTTTTTGTGTTTGTCGTTTGACCGACCTGAATGTCAGCAGCTGTCTCTCAAATAAAAACACTCAACTGTTCCTAGGAATGACATTTATATAGTGATCACCTTTTTGTGTTGACTTTGTCCGCTCTGTTGAACCACAGTCTTTCTTTCAGGACTTGAACAGAGCATACTTTAGTTGCTGCTGTTATTGTAAAACACATTTTCCTGGTGGTACTCGAGCTGAAATGATGAATTAATGTCTAAAATGTTCTTTTATATAAGTTCCTAATTGTAGCTAAATGAAAATACAGAACACTGTAAGGATTATAGATGGAGCAGGTAAACATGCTCAGAGGCTGATTAGTCAAAAACGTCCTAAGACTGTGGCTGCACTGGTTTCAACCCATTACTCAGCCTTTCAGCCTGAATGAGTATAAATAGCCTCAGGGTGTGGTAGAGGTGTGTGTGTGTGTGTGTGTGTGTGTGTGTCTCCAATGAGGGCAGAGCTTACGTCCATTTATTCAGCTTAAAACATGTTGTGCACATCTGCAACACAACATGATGTGAGAAATATTTAAATTTATATGAAAGTAATTCCTAACAGTTTTCTATACACCCATACATACATTGACTACTTACCTTTTATCATATATAAAATGCAACATATTTACTAGTTAAACCATTTGAAATCAAGTTAAATAGCAGGAGGAGAGTTTATGGCTAGAAAGTCAATTATGAACAGTAGACTTTCAACTAATTTTACACAATGTATAGCGACAGATTTCCTTTATTTTAATTTGTAATGTATGGCTTTATTTTTCAAATTGCATATTAATATACAGCTTTTTTTTTTGCTTTTTGTAAATCATTAAAAAAAAAAAAAAAAAATTATGTTGAGTGTCCATGGGTTCAATGACAGGCACTACAAATCAAGAAAACAGCAAAAACTAAATCTTAAAATGTCTTAAAAAGCATATTTGTCCAAATAATGACAAAGCATCTTTTTAAAATCCTTATAAATAAATACAAAACTCTGAGCTGAGGCCAGAGGAGTGTATCTCTGTATTAGTCTTCATGTGCATCCACTTAATCAACATTAGCTTTGTAATTAGCAGCCAAGTGATTGTCTCCATGGAAACGCTGTGGTCTGGTCTCTGTTTTCCGGTCTCTGTCTTTTCTCTCCTGTTTCGACATCTGAGGATGAAATATTGATGGCAGATGATTACGGACAGTAGTGTGTTTGTGTTGGCTAATTGTTGGAGAGTTGAATAATGCATGTCACTCAGCAGTCTCCTGTAAACCACCAGACAGTCCTGATCAGGATCAGCTGGGTTCTCAGTTTGGTTCATTACAATTTTGAGGTACTTTACTTGAGTGTTTCCATGTGATGCTACTTTCTACTTTGCAGAAGGAAATATTCTACTTTCTACTCCACTACATTTATTTATTAATCATCTCAGCACCTCACATTTATCTGCTGACCCTTTGGAGGGGCCCCACCCCTAGGTTGGGAACCACTGGACTAAACTATAGATAGATAGATAGATAGATAGATAGATAGATAGATGCTCCACCTCCAGCAGCTACAACAGTAACATGCTGCTCTAACACTGACACTTCACTATTAATAATCGAATGATGTCATATATAATAATATATCACTACTTTTACTGTAATACTGCATACTACATCACTCATAATACTGCAGTACTTTTACTGTAATACTGCATACTACATCACTATAATACTGCAGTACTTTTACTGTAATACTGCATACTACATCACTATAATACTGCAGTACTTTTACTGTAATACTGCATACTACATCACTATAATACTGCAGTACTTTTACTGTAATACTGCAGTACTTTTACTGTAATACTGCATACTACATCACTCATAATACTGCAGTACTTTTACTGTAATACTGCATACTACATCACTATAATACTGCAGTACTTTTACTGTAATACTGCATACTACATCACTCATAATACTGCAGTACTTTTACTGTAATACTACATCACTATAATACTGCAGTACTTTTACTGTAATACTGCATACTACATCACTCATAATACTGCAGTACTTTTACTGTAATACTGCATACTACATCGGGAACCTGAAATGATGAAATCTTTGCCCTTTTTTTACCTGGAAAAACTGATTATGAATATAGTTGACAATTAATTACCAACTGTTGCAGCATGTGGACAATCCATTATAGGTATAATAAATTGTTTTGAATCTATGTACCAGGAGTTTTAGGAATTGCCTCATATGCATCAGAAACCGTTCTATAGGAACTGTGAACTCCCTTCTGTGCAGCTGAAAGTTTCACACACTAGAAAATCTGAGCTGCTGCTGCACTTTTTCTCCACCAGGTGTCACCAAGTCTCCACCAATAAACTCATTCACGCATGTTTTGTCATTTAAATGTCGTCTCTCTGTCTCTGTCTCTCTGCAGCTGAGTGGCTGCATCATCCTTGGTGTGTCCATCTACCTGAGAGTCAGCAAAGATGGCAACGTGGTAAGAGTTACACTGTATTTGCATGAATGCATGTTTTGCTTGCAGCTAAATCTGAAAACTGTGCTTTTGTTACTTTAATTAAAAAAAATTACACTGATTGGAGGTTTTCAGCTGCCTACACCTCCAGGAAAGACATTTTTAAATAGCTGAAATCTGTTTTTAAGAAATGAACTCTGTCTACTCTTTGTTTCACACAATCCAGTTACATTATTAATACAGTTGTCAGTATTGTAAAACATCGATTTACTATCTCTCTCCTTCAGATCACTAAGGAATCTCTCCCTGGCATCGACTTGATGATCGCCATCGGAGTGATCATCATGCTGCTCGGCTTCTTCGGCTGCTGTGGTGCCATCAGAGAGAACCGCTGCATGCTGCTGCTGGTGAGCATCGTCAGATTATCTGTTATTTGTTATTTGATTTCATATTTTTTGTCTTAAATTACTGACTTTCCATTTCATACTGAATTTAGATCTTAGAAAGTTTTATATGGAAACTAACAACAATTATTTTCATTATCAATTAATAAATTTGGCTATAAAATATCAGAACATAATGATAGATACATTTTATTTATTAGAGCTTATGATATTCTGTTTAGTATTATCTATGACAATGAAAAGCTTCAGTACCTCACATCTGAGAAGCTGTAGCCTGCAAATGTATGCTTTCGTTTTTTTGCTTAAAAAATTACGAAAAAGATCCATTATACAAGTAGCTGCTGATTTATTGCATGTTAGTCTACTAATTGATTAATCATCATATCTTAGCAACTTAAGGTTTTCTCAGGTTTCTGTAGAAAGAGCAAAAGTCATTTATTTTTCTAAATGTAAGCTGAGAGTCTCCAAACATCATCAGTGAGCTATGAAATCCTTTTTTGGAGGAGTGTGTCTGCTAAAACATCCCAATGTGTGTTTTCATGCTTATAGATAATGTAATCATATATTTAGAAGTTGTTTAGTCAAAGATAAAGGAGCTATAACAATGTTCAAACTCTTCCCTCTGTTGTCCCTCAGTTCTTCATCAGCCTCCTTGTCATCTTCGTCCTCCTGCTGGCAGCAGGCATCCTGGGAGCCGTGGGAGAGAAGAAGGTAAAACAGGAAGTGATGAGTGTCCGTGTGTCACCTGGAGTCTCATCAGTTTTTTTCGAGACAACTGAGCCGTATGTTGCTTTTTGTCACACAGGTGAAGGACTGGGTGAAGGAGCGACTGGAAAAATTAAACCCACTGTCCAAGCAACCGGAAAATGTGGTGAAAGACCTGGAGCGACTTCAGGAGGAGGTAAAACACACACACACACACACACACACACACACACACACACACACACACACACACACACACACACACACACACACACACACACACACACGGTCACTTTTGATGACATTACGTAGACTTGAATTCATTTTCTGGACACTAACCCTAACTTTAACCAGTGACCCACAAATCGACCTTTTCCCAAATGGGTCCACATTTGTTTATTTAAAAGGGACATTGGTGCATTTACATGTGTATTTATTGATACCTGTGTCCATTAATGTGCAGAGTTTCCATCACTTCAGAGGATGTTACGTTGACTAAATTGATTTCCTTGAGTTTAATAATCAAAATGTCGAACCCAAGTGATTCATTTCATTATGTAATGTATAATCTAAGGACATGAATTAGAATTAAGACTGGAAGCGGCCTCAATACTACACTTACCAGCACCTCCTAAAGCTTGTTAATCAACATGTTGGATGCTGTTTTATTTAATCTGTAGAGAAACAGAAATACAACTGTAATTTGTGACTTTGGGGGAAATCACATGTCAGACTGTAGTCACCATAGAATCCCACTAGAGGGTGCAAATGCATCAGGTCGCCGCCATGTTTCCCTCACAGACACTGAAATAAAACAGATGCTAAACAGATATATGATAGATATATGTAAAATGTTTAAAGTGCAGCTGTTTTTATAAGTTGTGAACAAACCAATCAGAGAGAAGTACCTTTTTAAAAACAGCCATGGTAAGTTTATTTATCTTATGGCAATTAAAACATAATATACATTAACACAGGATTACAGGATACAGATTAGACATTTAACTAGATGAGACTTTTTAAACTAGACTTTACTTAACATGACTGTGATGATGGATAAATTGGAACTAACTTCAAGTTTTTTTTCCATCTGCAACACAAGAAAAATATAAATGCAATCTAACTATAATACACACACAAAATGTCAAGAAATCCTTTTTAAATAAGAACAAGAAGATGTAGACTGAAGTTTTTTTAATGCCCACTGTACCTTTCTATATGTATTCTCCACCTCCTGCCCATTCAGAGTGAGGTAGAGCAGAATTAACACAAATGCTTCAATAAATAATAAATGTTATATTTCACAGAACGGTGTAATGTCCCCATGTAAGATCACATTTTTTTTTAGACATGAACAGCTAATATAAGAGTCTTATGTGTTGTATCGTCCTTCCAGCTGAAGTGCTGTGGACTTACCAAGGGAGCATCAGACTGGGAAAAGGTTCCTGACTCCTGCAAGTGCAACGCCACCGTTACAGATTGCTCGTCCTCTGGCACCTACTCCACGGTGAGGACAGAAACCAGCACCTGCATTCTCTAAGTTTTGATTCAGGAGGGAAGAAGGAAGGAAGGGAGGGGAGAAGGAAGGGAGGGGGAAGGAGAAGGGGAAGGAGAAGGAGAAGAAGGGGAAGGAGAAGGAGAAGGAGAAGGAGGGGAGAAGGAAGGAAGGAGGGGAGAAGGAAGGGAGGGGCAAGGAGAAGGGAGGGGCAAGGAGAAGGAGGGAAGAAGGAAGGGAGGGGCAAGGGGAAGGAGGGAAGGAGGGAAGAAGGAAGGGAGGGGCAAGGGGAAGGAGGGAAGAAGGAAGGGAGGGGCAAGGGGAAGGAGGGAAGAAGGAAGGGAGGGGCAAGGGGAAGGAGGGAAGAAGGAAGGGAGGGGCAAGGAGAAGGAAGGGAGGGGCAAGGGGAGGGCGGGGAGAAGGAAGGGAGGGGCAAGGGGAGGGCGGGAAGAAGGAAGGGGAGGGCGGGGAGAAGGAAGGGGAGGGCGGGGAGGAGGAGGGGAGGGCGGGGAGAAGGAAGGGGAGGGCGGGGAGGAGGAAGGGAGGGGGCAGGAGTAGGAGGGAAGAAGGAAGAGAGGGAGAAGGAAGAGAGGGGGAAGGTGGGAGGGTAGGTGAGGGAGGGAGGGAGGGAAGGAGGAAGAGGGGAAAGAATGAACAGTCAAAACAGACGGGGTCAATTAATTAATAAAATCAACCTGCAGAGAGATGAAACATGTGATGTTCGGTATAATGATGTCATGGTCTTATAATGATGTCATGGTCTTATAATGATGTCATGGTCTTATAACGATGTCATGGTCTTATAATGATGTCATGGTCTTATCTTTGCAGCCCTGTGCCGTCCAAGTCATCCGTCTGTTGGAGCAACACCTAGAGGTGGTGTTGGGAATTGCATTTGCCATCGCCATCCTGCTGGTCAGCACACACACATTTTATTTTACACTACACTAAAAATGTCTTTACATACAGTACAGTATATATTTTCCAACTACCAGTTATTTTCATTACATATTGATCTGTTGATTTGCTTTCTTTGATTATCAGATGAATTTTTTTTTTGCCTATAAAATGTCAGATAATAGTGAAAAGCATCCGTTACAGTTTCTCAACTCAACTTTATTTATAAAGCACTTTAAAACAACCACAGCTGAAACAAAGTGCTGAACATAAATGGATAAAACAATTAACAGGAAATAAATACTAAAATAATTAATTAAAATAAAACAATAACTTAAAAACAAACCATAAAACACAAACACTCACAGCCATCTTCAAATATTTTTGTTTTGTCCAACTGACAGTCAAAAGCCCAAATTAATTTTACTGGCATTTATGATGTAGGGAAAAAAAAGGGAGGAAAGGGAAGGAGGAAGGACAGAGGAAAGAAAGAAGGAAGGGAGGGGAAAGAAAGAAAGAAAGAGAAAGAAAGAAAGAAAGAAAGAAAGAAAGAAAGAAAGAAAGAAAGAAAGAAAGAAAGAAAGAAAGAAAGAAAGAGAAGGAGGGAGGGAGGGAAGAAGGAAGGAAGGGATGAAATGAAAGAAGGAAGGTAGGAAGAAGGGAGGAGATGGAGGGAAGGGAAAGAAGGAGGGAGGGAAGGGAAAGAAGGAAAGAAGGACAGGAAGGGAGGAAGGAAGGGAGGAAAGGAAAGAAGGACAGAGGAAGGGAGGGGAAAGAAAGAGGAGGGAAGGAATGAAATGAAAGGAAGAAAGAAGGACAGAGGAAAGGAAAGAAGGACAGAGGAAAGAAAGAAGGTAGGGGAGGGGAAAAATGTTAAATCCTGACACTGGAGGAGCCAATGTTTGTCTTTGTTTTTTTTAAAATGACTGACATGATTCTTTGATCAACAAAATAGTTGCAGATTAATTTTCTCTAAATGTATTAATCGACTAATTCTAGCAGAAAAAGCTTACTGAGTTACAGTTGGAGGAGCTGAAGTTTCCTTTAATGTTCTCCTTTTTAATGTTTTTTTTTTTTTATAAACACCAGTATCTCTTATAGCCACCAGTTTTCAGTGTTTAAACTTTGTCAGAAATCGAGGGGGAGGGGTATTCAGTTGGCTGCAATCTGCAACCTCACCACTAGATGGCACTACAAACACACTGGTCCTTTTTTTTTTTTTTAATACTACAGTGTCAATACCAATGTGGCTCAATCAGTTGCTATGGAAACAAAACAATGGTGCAATAATCACCCAAAACTCATGCTTAATCACTTCAGAATTCAGTATTTAGAAGTTTGTGTGAGACTTTCTGCATCTTGAGCAGCACAATGAACAGAATACTGAAGTCTGTGATTGGATGTTTTTAACCTGAAATGCACTTTGGGAGTTGTGGCTAACTTCTATACTTCAGTTTTTATGACCACATGCTTACATTTATTGCCTTATACAGAACAACTAAATGTATTCTAATATATTTTCAGTCACTTTAAGTAGAGGTTGCCTAACTTTTTGTATTGTGATATCTTTTTAAAAGGAGGCAAAATCAACGTATGGGACCTCATCACTGGTTGCAACCATTCAACCAAAAGTGATTTTTATTAATAATGTAGTTTTTTGAGGCCTGAAGAGGTTCCTATTCATCCTCTCTTGATCCCTTTTTTTATCTGGGAAGTTGGGAACCACTTTGACAAACACTCATACAGTACAGCCATTAAACAAAAGCAGACTAAAACTATAAAACTTTCAGCTCAAGACAAATTTCATGACCATTTCGACCTGTATTTTTTCAGCCTTTGCTTATTCGATGTGTTGTCTCTCTCTCTCTCTCTCCAGATTGCGGGTATGGTCTTCTCCATGGTCTTGTACTGTCAGATCGGCAGGAAGGATGCCTCCACCGCCTGAACATCCACACACAGCCAAGCCTGCTCACTGTCTGGCTGTGGCTAATCAGCAGTGCCCAAATGACCCACCATATCTAACCTGAGTGCTGCTCTAAGTTAACCTGTGCTTCTGTGGTGAAGGAACACACTGATATTTTGGCTAATTGACTTTATCAACACAACGGTTTTTATTAATTTCTATTTTTAACCAAAATTGACCCCCATAAAGAAACAGTCTGGCATGTATGGAGTCCCAAAAGTGGCAAAATGAGAAATGCATATAGTTGAGTTTTATTAATAAATGAGCCTGTAAAAGATAAATAGGAGAGTAAAGTTAATATATTTTTAAATGATCTGATTATTATTATTATCAATGAAACTGAGAGCTTTTATTCATCTCTGTACTACACGCACAGAAATGAAACTTATATTGATCTTCTACTGAATTAAACATTTACAAATTAATCAGAATATCCGAGTGTCCCTTTAAACATTATGCATAACCTGTGATTTACTTTGCACTCGTTGGTGTTTTTTGTTCACACTGAGGCCTGAAGGAACAAAAATGTATTCAAAAGATTCTCAGACTGAACAATGACACGGTTTCTCTTCATATTGTGTGGTTTCTATTATGTATGGAAGCTCATTACTGCCCAAAAAAAAGGGTTAGAAATGTGTATAAGTGAGTATCTCATTGTAAACTTATCTATTTCATGTGAATGATTAATATATATACCTCAATATAATTACATGTTTCCCCCTAAGCCATACTTCTGAGGTATTATTTTTTTTCGTTTCTTTAATTTTGGCGGGAATGGGCTTCCATAATTTTAAATATCTAACCCATTTATTGCTTTAACTGTCTCTCAATGCCTGTAAAAATATTTCAAAATGCTCATCTTCTCAGGTAGCTGTGTGTCTGTAAGATGTATAATTTCCTCATCTTTTAACTTGCTGCTCCATAAACCTCTCAGAAATAAAGATATAGAACAATATTATAAATCAATAAACCTTCAATGGGAAACTGCTGCACAGGTTTAATATATCAGATCAATTTATTACTCCATTAATTGATTTATTATGAGTTTGAGTTAAGGTTTAATCTTATGCAACACAACTTTATCTTTTTCTTCTTTTTATGAATGAATATTGAATTTCAGGTATTTTTTTTTTTTTACTGGTGTTGGTTGATGTACCCCAGTATGTTTTTATTTAAATCATTTTGGGATATTAAGTGTCATACTATATAAGTGTTTCTCCAACATTTGCTTGTCTTTCCAATAAAATTAAAAACAAATAAAATAGAAATTCTTCTTGGCATCTCATAATTATTATGGCATTAATGTTATATTTAATTAATACAAATATATATGCATATATGTATTAAAATGTGAAGGTGCTAAGTCAAAATTCTGGGATGCTTGAGAATTTTTATTTTCATTATTATTAATATGCTCACAGAAATAGACTTCCACATTATAAAAAAACTATAATTGAAATTTATTTACAGGCATAAAACTATTTCTGTGGGGCCCCATCTACCCCAACCAGGACCTCTGAGGGTCCCTGGACCACACTTTGAAGGTCGTTAATCTGCATGTCATAATGAAATATATAAGAGGACATTGTTTGTTCGCTATCTTGACATACTGAGCCTGATGTGTTCCTGTGTGAGCGACTGCAGCCTGCTGTTTAAAATGGTTTTATCACTGTTCCAGCTGTCTAAATACAATAAATGATGAAGGGAAGCTCTGCCTGCAGCTGTCTGGCTCTCTGTCTGTGTTGCAGGTAAAATGGTTAAAGGTTGAATGTCTGATAAGTGCCAGGACTCGGTTTCCGCCTTCCTCCTCCTCCTCCTCCTCCTCCTCCTCCTCCTCCTCCTCCAGATAAATCTAAACTGTTCTGATATTGCAGGAATAAAAACACTCGAGTAACTAAAGTTCACTCTTTGGCATCTGCAGAAGCTTTCTTATGTAGTTATTTGTTAGGTTTAACCCTCCTGTTGTCCTCGAGTCAAGGAAGGAAGGGAGGACGGAAGGGAGGAAAGGGAAGAAGAAGGAAGGAAGGGATGAAGAAAGAAGGAAAGGAGGGAAGAAGGAAGGAAAGGAGAGAGGAAGGAAGGACAGGAGGGAGGAAAGGAAAGAAGGAAGGACAGGAGGGAGGAAGGGAGGGAGGAAAGGAAAGAAGGAAGAAGGAAGGACAGGAGGGAGGAAGGGAGGGAGGAAAGGAAAGAAGGAAGAAGGAAGGAAAGGAGGGAGGAAGGAAGGGAGGAAAGGAAAGAAGGAAGGTAGGGGAGGGGGAAGAAGGGAAGGAAGGAATGAATGAAAGAAGGGAGGGAGGAAGGAAGAAGGAAAGAAAGGAGCGAGGAAGGAAGGAAGGAAAGGAGGGATGATGGAAGGGAGGAAAGGAAAGAAGGACAGAGGAAGGGAGGAAGGTAGGGGAGGGGAAAGAAACAGAGAATGAGGGAGGGAGGGAGGAAGGAAGGAGGGAAGGAAAGAAGGAACAGTCAAAACAGATGGGGTCAAAGGAGGGAGGGAGGAAGGAAGGAAGAAGGAAGGAAAGGAGGAAGGAAGGAAGGAGGGTTCCGGATGGAGGGATCGGTCAGTGGACATCATCCAGATCAGAGGTTAGTAAGAACAAAAAAATAAATAAAATAACGTAAGTGCTATTCCCCTCCGAGCCCGTGGTGGCATGTTACCAACATCCGGGGTCTGTAGGTTGACCTGCTGACCTCTGATCTGGATGATGTCATTTCCGATGATTTCAGATCAGAGGTTATCTATGAGAGGTTAGTACGTGTACTCGCATCATACGGATATAAGCGGCGCAACACTGGAGCTAAATTGGTCCGAACGACTCGAAATGACACCAAAGTTGTCCGGGTGAGTAAATGATTGTATTTTATGCTAGAAATAAGGTCCCTTCTTTCCTTCCTCCTTCCCTCCTTCTCTCTTTCTTTCCTCCCTCCCTCCTTCCTTCTTCCTTCCTCCCTCCTTTCCTTACTTCCTTCTCTCTTTCCCTCCTTCTCTCTTTCTTTTCTCCCTCTTTTCTCCCTCCCTCATTCCTTCTTCCTTCCTCGCTCCTTTCCTTCCCTCCTTCCCTTCCTTCTTTGCATTGGAGCCAGTTTAAATTGGACTTGGTTTGAGTGCTGGAGCCAACTAACTGTCAATCAACGCCCACGCAGCAGACATCAAAGCTACTATAAGTCGTATTAATGGGCCACAGAGACGACAATGACTTGAGGACTGGCCACAGCTCGAGGAAGTAGTCTTTAAAGACACCTTGAAATACAACTCTTACTTCCTGGATTTTATGTTTCCTGTTGAAACAGGATGTTGGGGACATAGTGCCAGGAGGGACCATTCACACATGGAAACCAATGAACTATCCATTTGGGGAAAAAAAATGATGACAGGTTGAAATTTTAATTTACGCCCACTAGATGTCACTGTTTAAGATTGAACAGGAAGTAGTAGTAGAAGCCATGTAAGGTCATTTCATGGCGACTCTAAAGTGTCATTGACGCCCCAACTGACTGCTGTTCCTCTCCCAAAAAATACTCATTCAGTAATTCTGGCAAAAAACAGGATAAAATGCTAAAATGATGAGAAGTCTTCATGTTACTATATTCTACATACATGTTTGCTGCATACTGTATAACGGACAGTGACGGATGAGATGTTTCCAGTTGGTCATTGTGTACGATTATCATCATTGTTGGCTGATGTCGCTGATTCTAAACATAGTTATGTGTTTTAGAGACACTACTGATGGTCCGTTGAGAGACCAGCGGAGAGCAGGAACTCTGTTTATGGCTGTCTGACACACACACACACACACACACACAGACAGTCAGTCCGTCCCCTTCAGTTATTTTTAGCCCTAATGTCAACAGAGTGCTGTGTGTTAAATTCCTCCCCACTCTAATCTATTTTATTATATCTATCCAACAGGCCTCGCTGGCATGTCATGGAATTACACTATGAAAAATAATCAAACGTGCATTAAAGAGGCGACCTCAGTGACCACTCTAAAAAGACCAAAGTGCTATACAAATAAATAAACTTAAACTTAGGGGCAGCAAAAACAAATTACATTGACATATCATGACCTTTTAAGTTTATGCTCTGATCTTGTTAGCCATTATTTATTAGATGAGCATGTTTAACATCCAACAATCAAAACACTATTGAAAATAATGGAAAATTAATTACGCCGTCATCCTGTTGTGGCCCCAACTGAAGAAATAGTGTCACCAACTGTTTATCTTTATGACACACCTCCAAATACGGCTGTGGGTGGAAACTACATTCTGCTGAATTTGGAGTAGATACTTGGCTGTACATGACTGTAGTAGTACTGAGCTGCTATTAGTCCCTTAACAAGGAGTCAGTTGGAGGCAGCCAGCGGTCTCAGATACTTAAGTAAAAAATCCATTATGAGTAAAAAAACTACATAAAAAAAACCTACTTAAGTAAAAGTGATATGAGTGATATAGTATGCAGTATTACAGTAAAAGTACTGCAGTATTATAGTGATGTAGTATGCAGTATTACAGTAAAAGTACTGCAGTATTATAGTGATGTACAGTAGTATGCAGTATTACAGTAAAAGTACTGCAGTATTATAGTGATGTAGTATGCAGTATTACAGTAAAAGTACTGCAGTATTATGAGTGATGTAGTATGCAGTATTACAGTAAAAGTACTGCAGTATTATGAGTGATGTAGTATGCAGTATTACAGTAAAAGTACTGCAGTATTATAGTGATGTAGTATGCAGTATTACAGTAAAAGTAGTGATATATTATTATATATGACATCATTAGATTATTAATAGTGAAGCATCAGTGTTAGAGCAGCATGTTACTGTTGTAGCTGCTGGAAGTGGAGCTAGTTTATACTACTTTATATACTGTTAGCTAGTTTATACTACTTTATATACAGTTAGCTAGTTTATACTACTTTATATACAGTTAGCTAGTTTATACTACTTTATATACAGTTAGCTAGTTTATACTACGTTATATACAGTTAGCTAGTTTATACTACTTTATATACAGTTAGCTAGTTTACACTACTTTATATACAGTTAGCTAGTTTATACTACTTTATATACAGTTAGCTAGTTTATACTACTTTATATACAGTTAGCTAGTTTATACTACTTTATATACAGTTAGCTAGTTTATACTACTTTATATACAGTTAGCTAGTTTACACTACTTTATATACAGTTAGCTAGTTTACACTACTTTATATACAGTTAGCTAGTTTACACTACTTTATATACAGTTAGCTAGTTTATACTACTTTATATACAGTTAGCTAGTTTACACTACTTTATATACAGTTAGCTAGTTTACACTACTTTATATACAGTTAGCTAGTTTACACTACTTTATATACAGTTAGCTAGTTTATACTACTTTATATACAGTTAGCTAGTTTACACTACTTTATATACAGTTAGCTAGTTTATACTACTTTATATACAGTTAGCTAGTTTACACTACTTTATATACAGTTAGCTAGTTTATACTACTTTATATACAGTTAGCTAGTTTATACTACTTTATATACAGTTAGCTAGTTTACACTACTTTATATACAGTTAGCTAGTTTACACTACTTTATATACAGTTAGCTAGTTTACACTACTTTATATACAGTTAGCTAGTTTATACTACTTTATATACAGTTAGCTAGTTTACACTACTTTATATACAGTTAGCTAGTTTATACTACTTTATATACAGTTAGCTAGTTTACACTACTTTATATACAGTTAGCTAGTTTATACTACTTTATATACAGTTAGCTAGTTTACACTACTTTATATACAGTTAGCTAGTTTACACTACTTTATATACAGTTGGCTAGTTTAAACTACTTTATATACAGTTAGCTAGTTTATACTACTTTATATACAGTTAGCTAGTTTACACTACTTTATATACAGTTGGCTAGTTTACACTACTTAATATATCCATCCATCCTCTTCCGCTTATCCGGGGTCGGGTCACGGGGGCAGCAGCCTAAGCAGGGAAGCCCAGACTTCTCTCTCCCCAGCCACTTCGTCCAACTCTTCCCGGGGGATCCCGAGGCGTTCCCAGGCCAGCCGAGAGACATAGTCTCTCCAGCGTGTCCTAGGTCTTCCTCGGGGTCTCCTACCGGTACTTTATATACTGTACAGTTAGCTAGTTTAGTCCAGTGGTTCCCAACCTAGGGGTGGGGCCCCTCCAAAGGGTCAGCAGATAAATGTGAGGGCTGCTGAGATGATTAATGGGAGAGGAAATATTGGATCATTTGAACATTTATTGAAATGAAAGCATGTGAGAAGTTTAGAGGGAAGAATCAGTATTTGGTGGAGCTGTTAACAACTCATAGACATCTGAAATGTGAGCCGACTACACACTGCTGACTGGTTTCATCTTTAACAATGTGTTGTATTTTAAAAGCTTGTTATATTATCCATTGTGTTAAATCTGCATCTGAAAAGTAACTAAAGCTGTTAAATAAATGTAGTGGAGTAGAAAGTACAATATTTCCCTCTGAGATGTAGAAAGTAGTATCACATGGAAATACTACAGTAAAGTACTTCTACATTAAAACTATAGTAGTTAATGTACTTAGTTGCTGTTAACACCTGTTAGCAGCTGACCGTTGAACCTCAGCTCGCTCACTTGGAGAGGAGTGAGTTGTAGCTCTGGCTTCTCATCAGACGGCTTGTTGTTTTTTTTTGTTTTTTTTGTGTTTTTTTTTCCAGTCCCGTCCAGCTGGGAGGCGAACAGGAAAAGATGGAGGAAGTAGTTAAGGCGGAGGAGAAGGGCGTCTGTGCTGCATTGTTGAGTCTGCTGCTGCCATGTTTTTGTAGCACGCACCATTTCTTCTTCTGCACTTTAACACTGTTTATGAAACGCGGTCGACGTTCTTCTTCTGCACTTGTTTATAACGTCACTCCTTCATTTTCTTTTTTCTTCACTTCCCTCCGTATCTCTATCTCAATCACCCTTTCCTCCTCCTCTTAATTACGTATAATTGTTACCTGCAGGATCCTCGTGTTTACTTTACGGCTCATCTAATCTTTTCCTCTTTCGTTTCCTTCTTTCCTCGTCTCGTCTACTCTCTCGTTTCCTCTCCTATCCTCCTTTTGTTTTAATCTTTCCTCTCTTGTTTCCTTTTCTACTTTCTCTCATTTCCTCTCGTTTCCTTCTTTCCACTCCTTTGTTGTTTCCTTCTCTCCTTTCTCTCTTTTCCTGTTTTTTCATTTTTTCCATTCCTCTCATGTTTCCTTCTTTCCTCTCTGGCTTTTTTATTTCCTCTCCTTTCCTTTCCTCTTCACCTCTCCTCCCTTGTTCCCTTCTTTTCTCTCTTGTTCCCTACTTTTCTTTCCTTTATTATTTCCTTCTTTGATTTCCAATTGTTTCCTTAATTCCTTTCCTCTCCTCTTTCCTTCTTCACCTCTCCTCTCTCGTTTCCTACTTTCCTCACTTCTCTTGTTTCCTTCTTTCCTTTCCTTTATTGTTTCCTTCCCTTCTTTCCTCTCCTATTTCCTTCTTCCCTGCTTCTTTATTTCCTCTCCTCTTTCCTTTCCTCTTCACCTCTCCTCCCTGGTTTCCTACTTTCCTCTTCTCTCATTTCCTTCTTTCCTTTCCTTTATAGTTTCCTTCCCTTCTTTCCTTTCGTCACCTGTTTCCTTCTTCCCTCTCTTGCTTCTTTATTTCTTCTCTTTTCTTTCCTTCTTCACCTCTCCTCTCTTGTTACCTTCTTTCCTGTCCTCACCCGTTTCCTTCTTTATTTCCTCTCCTCTTTCCTTTCCTTCTTCACCTCTCCTCTCTTGTTTCCTTCTTTCCTTTCCTTTCCTGTTTCCTTCCCTTCTCTCCTGTCCTCACCCGTTTTCTTCTTCCCTCTCTGGCTTCTTTATTTCCTCTCCTCTTTCCTTTTCTTCTTCACCTCTCCTCTCTTGTTTCCTTCTTTCCTTTCCTTTCCTGTTTCCTTCCCTTCTCTCCTGTCCTCACCCGTTTTCTTCTTCCCTCTCTGGCTTCTTTATTTCCTCTCCTCTTTCCTTTTCTTCTTCACCTCTCCTCTCTTGTTTCCTTCTTTCCTTTCCTTTCCTGTTTCCTTCCCTTCTCTCCTGTCCTCACCCGTTTTCTTCTTCCCTATCTTTCTTCTTTATTTCCTCTCCTCTTTCCTTTTCTTCTTCACCTCTCCTCTCTTGTTTCCTTCTTTCCTTTCCTTTATTGTTTCTTTCCCTTGTTACCTTCTTCCCTCTCTCCCTTCTGTATTTCCTCTCCCCCATGTTTTTTTTGTTTCCTCCTCGCCTTCTCTCCTTTCTTGCTTCCTTCTTTGCTCTCCTCTTTTGTTTCCTCCTCTCCTTTCCACCAGCTGATCTTCCAAACTTGGTCATGTTCTTCGTTCTGCAGCCAAACACTCTGAGCTTTAAACAACATCCATCACACACACACACACACACACACACACACACACACACACACACACACACACACACACACACACACACACACACACAGGGGAGTCAGCTCTGGTCTTTACTCTGTTTCTATTTTAGCTCGTCTCTCTCGGGCGGCGGTCATGGCTCGCTGCAGGAGTTACTTGCGAGGACTCGACATCTGTGTCACTGTGCTGCTTCTGGTAAGCTAATTGCTAATTGCTAAGCGCTCGCAGCATGTTTGTGTTTGGCTGTGATGGATGTGACGATGAGCAGCTGGAAGCTTCAGCAGCAGAGACGGTCCATTTGATGGCAGAGGGGGAAAAATATGAAGAAGGAAAATAAAAATGTAATAACTCATAAAAATACATGAGATTTCTTTTCTTTTCTGTTTTATTTCAGCTTTATTGAACACTGTCTTTACTTTGAAGAGTTGGAGATTTGTAGTTTTAACAAAATTAATTATCTTTTAAAGCAATTAAACAGAGTGTGAGGATCTGAATAAAGCTCAATAATGTTTCTCTTTACATGAATATTTAAAACATTGATGATTTATTTTAGACATTTAAAATTTGACAATATATTTAATGCTTTCATAAATTGAGTTTTAAAGTTAAGTCTTGACTTAGCTAGACAAAAAAATAGTCAACTAATTAACTATTAAATACAAAGAAGAAGTGCAGAGATGAAAAACAAAACTGTGCTTCAGCGTTCACTCGTATCACCTGATCATTATCTGATGAGCTGTGATCGTGAATGTTTTTAGAAACTTCTCATCCATGTTGGCTTTACACAATAAAAGTATAACTCACTACTACTTTATTTATTAATTATAAATAGTGATTGAAAATGTTTCTCTTAATATTCAGGTCTCATATTAACTCTATGTAATGTTTCTGTGTAATTTTGAGCAACTGGTATTTAAAATATGTCCTATCCTAGTAAGGTTTGTTTATTCAAACTACTCATTTATATAATATATACTATAATAACACTACTAATAATAATAATGATGATGATAACACTTATAATGATAATAATATTAATAAATTATTGTATTCAAGGATCACTTTTCAGAACGCATGTTAAAGAAAAATAGAAAAATCATAAAATCATTAGGTTTTTAAAAACAGATGAATCCAATTCAGTGTAAAATAAAAACAAAAGTAGATTTAAAATAATATAGAAATAAATAAAATAGAAATTTTCACACTAACCCAATCTCACATCTAGAGTCCGACCGATACTAGATGGTACAAAAAAAAAAGCAACATATGCATATATTACACTTAAATTTTAAAAAAGGGTCAAATATAGGAATGTGGCCCATATTCACTTATACCGATATATCTGTGAAAAGCTACGTAGATCCACACCACCAAGTTTATCAGTTTCAAAATGACAGCTCCGAAATAATAAACAACTTAATAATAATATTTTAAGACAGTTCTGGCATTAAAATGTTTTACTAATAATTTACTTGGCTCAGTGAATGTATATAATGTTTAGTGTGTTAGTTATTACGAAGGTTGTTTCACGTTATACCCGAAAATTGTAGGAATGCTATATTTTCTGTTGTTGCTATGGTGGTTGCTATGGTGGTTGCTATGTAACCTGCTGTTGCTGAAACCACATAGCTGTATGTTGTTGTGTAATTAAAGCTGTTTTGTTATTTATTTTATTTTATGTGAATGTTTGATGATGCTTCTTTTTTCAATTAAAAGTAAAAATGTTGAGTGGAGAAATTAATTGAATATGAAATCTAGAATTTAACGCTGTGCTATCGGCTGATTTACCGAATATTTCCTCACTGTCAACGTGTCATGGTTTTCGTTTCGTGACACGTTTAACTTTTTTCAACAGGAAAAACACCAAATTGTTCTAGATAACTCAACAATATGATGATAGTAAATGTTAAGACCCATTAGTTTTAATTTATTATTAAATTATTTCTCTTTGGATTCTAAGAAATAAAGTTTTATTTGTCAGTTCTTGATAGTTTAGTTTAGTTTAGTAGCTTTATTGTTGTTATATTGAGGGTCAGACAACAATATAACAACATTTAGATAGCACTCCCTGAGCCATAAGAACATTTAAGACAATTAAAAACAACTTAAGACATAAATAAAACATCTATAAGAGCAATAAAGTGTCATATATATCATAAAAAGGTTAGCTTAGGGAGCTAGTAGTCGTTTTACACTGTAACATAAATAAATTATCCTTTCTTATTAATTGTTACGGTTATTGTGACAGATATACTGTGCTGTGTGCCTCCCAGTAAAGGCCTCAGACCAGTGCTACCACACTTTCCCAGTAAAGGACGAGCTGCATGTCTCCGAACCATAGACTGTATAAAAGAAATGGACGTAACCGACTGTGTGTTTGACGTTGTCACGCCGAGACGTAAAAATTCATTTAAACGTTTTCAATGGACCAAATTAAACTTAAATACACAAGTGATTAGATTTAGCAATAAGAAATTAAATGCAAAATTAGTTAAGTTGTAGTTAATAAAGTGAACTATGTTTTCATTTGGGGTGGGAATCACCAGAGGCTCCACGATACGATAATATTGAGATACTTGTGTCACAATCAAAGACTGTATAAAAGAAATGGACGTAACATCCGTGACGTCACCCATTGGTTTGTGGACTGCTGCTCGGAAGCCAATAGTTTCTAATCTGGTCAGCGGCCATCTTGAAAATTTCAGATGCATGCTGGGAAAAATAAAAACATGGATTTTACTTATATGGGCATGAGGCGGAGCCATGGGCGGAGCGGGGAGGTTGCTATGGTTGCGAGGGCTGGATCTCGAGGACATTGGTCAACCAACCTGTCAATCAGGACGTAGCCACGCCCTAATGCATACCCTGCTTTATCGTCACATATAAAATCAGGGAGGCCAAAATGTCCCAAATGAACATCATACTGCATTGAAGAAGGCTTTAAACTAGCGATTGAGACCATAAACACATTTTGAAAATGTTTACTGAGGTTAGAAATCAAGTGAGAAGTTGGTGAATTCTCCATTGACTTGTATAGAGACGGTCGCCCCCTGGTGGCCTTTTGATAGAATGCAGCTCTAAGTTACTTCTGCATTGGCTTCATTTCAGAGGACCAGAACTCCCCGCCTGGGTTAAAATGATCAGTGAAATGTTCAGATAGCTAATAAGCCAAAATCCCTTTCAGTCATATTATACTGACATCATCTGAAATGCATCACTTCCTCTGTCACTAACCTGACTATAGGTCATTTTTGGCGACTGAATTTACAACCTAAATGACGTGAAAAGCAAAAAAATGCATATTGCTATCACTCAACATGACTCTGTGTGTTACCCATACGTCATTTGCTGATATCTGTTTTACTGCTTGCTTTAACTTATTACTTATTTGTGTTGACTGCTGAGCTTTGCTGCCTCTTCTCTCTGCTGCTTCTCTCTTCCTCGTTCGTCTTCTTCTTTCTTGTCGCCATGTTTCATTTAAAATATTGAAAATAAAAAAAGTTTCAAATGCAAAACTTGTAAATATCATTCATCTCTAACAAACACTGGCCACCCCCATTTCCTCAGTTTTAGTAATATACTGTACAAACACTTAAATACTCAATTTCTGGGTTTTCCTGTTTGACTCCTGTGGTTGTTGTTTTGGACTAAATCAGCTGATTACAGTAATTAGTAAGTTTGAATCCAACCAAAACAAGTTGGATTAAATCTGTTTGGTTTGTTTTGTGTGACTGTTGCCTTGTCACTGTCAATCAATCAATCAATCAATCAATCAATCAATCAGTCAGTCAATTAGTGTAACTTTGTGGAGCGTCTTTAGTACAAGTTGGTGTTTAATTCAAAGTTGATGATAAAATATAAGCAATAAAACAATTTGAGACAAAAGACACATGAGCAATGCAATTTATGAAAATGTAGCAAAACAATAATTATAATTAATAATTAATATTATTATAAAATATTAGAATGCCTTTATTGTCATTGCATGTTAACATACACCAACATTTGCTGTCTCTCTTAAAACAAAAAGGAAACTCATAACTCATTCACTCTACTCATCCGTTCTCTCACTCACATGCATTTAAAGAAACTGAATAAGTAAATAACTATAAAAATATAATATAAAATATGTTATCATAATAATGTATTATATCATGCTGCTACTACTACTACTAATATAATAAAACTACTACTAATAATAATTATAATAATGAATAATGAATATAACATTTATCAACAGTAGTATTTTAAAGAACTGCATTAAATTGCGTTGATGTTTAAAGAGCTATAATAAATATAAAATGTAGTAAATAAATGATCAAACTTTATTATATATTATATTTTTAAAATTTTAACCTTTTATTAGCTCTTTATTTTATTATGTTTTTATTTATTGTATTATGTATTTATTTTTAATTTTTAATTCTTCCTCTGGTGTTTCCTCATTGCAGATTCTTGGGAGTTATGACAGCGTTTCCTGAGTTCCTTGACTTCCTGTTATTATATGAGTTCCTAAGTTTGATGATTTCCTTTTGTTTGTTTGTTTGTTCTGAATATGTGAAGCACTTTGTGATGCATCGCGACGTATGAAACAGTAATGATACTAATAAAATAACCATCGGCATCATAACGCTAATTTTAGTATTAATGATAATAACAGCAATAATGCAAAGAAGAAGAAGAAGAAGAAAAATAAATACTAATATAGAAACTTGAGACATTGATGGTGATCAGATGAAGCAGCAAGCCTCAGGAGAATGTTTCAGCATGAGAAACTTTGCTGAAGCTGCTTCGACATACTTTAAAACTTTAATCTGAAGAAAGAAAAACAGCCAGCGTTTCCCAGAGTGAAAGTTTGTGATGCGTTTCCAGCTGATGGGAGTCTGATGAACGTCTCTCTCTGGGGAGTCACAACATTTTGAAAGGAATGTCGCTGCTGTTAAAGACTTCCTCCCAACAAACAGCAACTTGATCCAGCTTCTCTCCTAATGTTTCCACTCTGCAGGTGTCTGGTGCTGTGATGATCGGCGTCGGCTTTTCCACCATCGACAGCAGCGTACCCGTCGCCCAGGTAACCGACTGTGTGTTTGACGTCGTCACGCAGATACGTAAAAGTTCATTTAAACGTTTTCACTTGATCAAATTAAACATAAATACACAAATGATTAGATTTAGCAATAAGAAATTAAATGAAAAATTAGATAAGTTGTAGTTAATAAAATGAACTATGTTTTCATTTGGGGTGGGAATCACCAGAGGCTCCACGATACGTTAATATTGAGATACTTGTGTCACAATCATAGACTGTATAAAAGAAATGGACGTAATATCCGTGACGTCACCCATTGGTTTGTGGACTGCTGCTCGGAAGCCAATAGTTTCAAATCTAGGCAGCGCCATCTTGAAAATTTCAGGTGCATGCTGGGAAAAATAAAAACACGGATTCTACTTATATGGGCATGAGGCAGGGCCATGGGCGGAGCGGGGAGGTTGCGAGGGCTGGATCTCGAGGACATTGGTCAATCAACCTGTCAATCAGGACGTAGCCACGCCCTAATGCATACCCTGCTTTATCGTCTAATATAAAATCAGGGAGGCCAAAATGTCCCAAATGAACATCATACTGCATTGAAGAAGGCTTTAAACTAGCGATTGAGACCATAAACACATTTTGAAAACGTTTACTGAGGTTAGAAATCAAGTGAGAAGTTGGTGAATTCTCCATTGACTTGTATAGAGACGGTCGCCCCCTGGTGGCCTTTTGCTAGAATGCAGCTCTAAGTTACTTCCACGTTGGCTTCATTTCAGAGGACTGGAGCTTACCACCTGGGATCAACAAATGTCGATCAAATGCTTCTGTACACTAATGGACAAACTTACAGCCAATCATATCAACGATAGATGATGACGTATTCAGAGCTCGTAGGGAGCAGCGTGAACTTTTATTAAGGAAAAATAATGTTTATCTATATAATAAAATATCAATACTTGGCACCTGTGTATTGATCTCTCTCTCTCTCTCTCTCTCTCTCTGTCTCTCTCTCCCAGTTGTTCGAGCAGCTGGCCAGTGGTGGTGGTTTACTGGTCCTGCAGGTGTTTGGCCCTCTAACTGTGGTTTTATCTGTTTTGGGCATCTGTGCTGCATCTTGGGACCATAAACCTTCGCTGCTGGTGGTGAGACACACACACACACACACACACACACACACACACACACACACAGTTTAGTAGAAGCTATAAAAGATGAAATAAAGCTGACACTGAGCTGAGGTTAGCTGTCTCCTGCTTCTCTGTGAAAGCTTCCAAGGTGGACTATCACATTATTGTTTTTTTTCCCTTTTAGCTTTTATCCCACACATGTTCCCATCACTCTTCATCACCACACTTTTACTTTTATCTATTGTGGGCTGTGACCTTTTCTGCCTGGAACTTCTTCTGTCTAGAAAAAAATCGTAAAATGCACATCAAGCAGGAATCCGCTTTGCTGCCACCTACTGGCACTGTCCCGTTATCTCACGTAGTCAATATGAACAGGACACAGCACAAATCGAGGGAGAAAACTGATTTTATCTGCAATTCAGTTAAGGTTGAGTTACTTTTGCATTGTTTGTCGTAGTTTTTATTTAATTTTCGACACACACTCATTACATTTGAGATGGACGCAGCTTTTGTCCTCAGTTGGACAAGCCATCCCTAATTACCCAGTCCAACCATAGACTGTTAAAAAGAAATGGACGTAACATCCGTGACGTCACCCATTGGTTTGTGGACTGCTGCTCGGAAGCCAATAGTTTCGGATCTAGGCAGCGCCATCTTGAAAATTTCAGGTGCATGCTGGGAAAAATAAAAACATGGATTCTACTTATATGGGCATGAGGCGGAGCCATGGGCGGAGCGGGGAGGTTGCTATGGTTGCGAGGGCTGGTTTATCATCACATATAAAATCAGGGAGGCCAAAATGTCCCAAATGAACATCATACTGCATTGAAGAAGGCTTTAAACTAGCGATTGAGACCATAAACACATTTTGAAAACGTTTACTGAGGTTAGAAATCAAGTGAGAAGTTGGTGAATTCTCCATTGACTTGTATAGAGACGGTCGCCCCCTGGTGGCCTTTTGATAGAATGCAGTTCTAAGTTACTTCCACGTTGGCCTCATTTCAGAGGACCAGAACTCCCCGCCTGGGTCCAGCATATGATATTTGTTCCCTAAAGTATCCAATGACAGCCCACAGGAGGCGGAGCTAACCTGTGATTCTCCTCTCCAGTTTTCGGTTCTGATATTCGTGGAGTTCGTGGCTCTGATGGTTGTTGCCTCGCCGCTGGTTCAGGTTCAAGCTCAGGTGAATCTATGTGTCTGTCTCTTTTTACTCATCTCTGTCACTGCTGGCGCCCCCTAGAGGCTCATGACAGTTTTAGACAGAACAAAAGATTCTTTCTCTCCCCTTTCTTTTCTTATGACCTTATTTGTAGATGTGTTATTGAAAGGCTTTTTAAAAAGACGGCACTACTACACACTGACTCCAAACAACAAAATGTATTAAAATAGACCTTTTGATCCAACTTGGACTGCTGTCAGGGCAGAATGTTTAAAAATAGTTGACACACTCATACGTTTAGCTGCCAAAAACCTCATGGCTTCAGCAAGTGGAGAGAATTGGAGTTTTATTTATATCTATATTTAATTCCAAGAGCAAAACAAGAGCTATTTGGATTGGCTGTAAATAATGACGTGTGTGTTTTGTCTATTTGCTTATGCTATAATTAAATATTGATATATAAATAACCTTAAAAGCATTACAGAGACACTTATTATTGGACTTTTTATAAGATGGGGACCTTTTAAAAATCAGATTGAATGATAAAAATTCTGACTTAAAGCCCTTTATATGTATGGGCCAAGCTCTAAAAATACTAAATACTGATTTATAACTGAAGAATAACTATACCATGAAGAATTTTTATTGATTTTTTATATAGTAGAGTGACCATTTGAAAAATAATTGTCAACTTTTTAACACTTTATATGACTTTTTAAAATGAAAACTATCCTTTTTTTGCTGTTTGTGCTAACTCCTTTTACTTACTTACTTACTTACTTACTTACTACTCTCTCCCCTCCACCCGTTCACTGCAGATGGACAGCGCTGTGGACGAGGTGTTTCTCAACGTGACTCCTCTTCACAGAACAGAACTTTACATCCAGCAAGAACTAAACAAACTTCAGACTTCGGTAAAAGAGATTAAGTAATATAAAGATTTAAGCAATAAAACAAAACTGGATCTGATCTTATCCAGAAGGAATCATATACAGTAGATAAACATATGTGTGTGTGTGTGTGTGTGTGTGTGTGTGTGTGTGTGTGTGTGTGTGTGTGTGTGAAGCCCTGCCACTTAGCTCCATTAAATATTTATAAGACTTTTATTTGCATTTTTAATCTCTTCCATGCAATCTTATCTCATGTTTTCTAAGCTGTTAAATGCGAATGTGAACAATGAAGTGTAACGTCCACTCATGAAAACAGTGCACCAAATGTATTTTATCGACTCAGACACTCAATCAAACAACTAGTTGAGAATTACAAAAATACTAGGAGAGCTATGTCATTACTCCAGTTCAGACAAATACAACTGAATTTTGATGTTTTCATTGTGCTTCCTCCTCTATCCTTCCTCTCTCTCTCCTCTTCCTCTCTCTCTCCTCTCCTTCCTCTCTCTCCTTCCTCTATCCTTCCTCTCTCTCCTCTCTACTCCAACCGGTCGAGGCAGATGTTCTCCCACTCTGAGTCTGGTTCTGAGGGTTCTTCCTGTTAAAAGGGAGTTTTTTCTCTCCACTGTGTCTCATGTGGGAATGTTGGGTCTCTTTAAAGTTAAAACCTGAAGAGTTCGGTTTAGAACCTGCTCTATGTGGAAAGAGCCTTGAGATAACTTTGTTGTGATTTGGCGCTATACAAATAAAGATTGATGATGATGATGATGTTTATTATAGGATATTTTAAAAAAATGCTGATTTAAAATTAACTTTTAGAATGAGTTCAAAAGGCTGGGTCACATTTTTCTAGTCTCCTAAACAACAGCCAGGAACCTAAATGAACATTAAAGCAGTTTTTCTTGCTGTAATGATTCCTCCTGTTCATACTGACTATTAGATCCTTCATCATGTTTACTATGGAAGTGATGGAGGACTCAACATGGATTTAAAAGTTGATCTGAAGCTAATATGAAGCTTCAGAGTCCGAATGAGTCAAATCTTCATCTTCTATGTTTCAACGTTACAGTGTTTTTAGTAGCAAAGTCTTTTTGTTACTATACTTCCACAACAGAGAAACAGGAAACACTAAGAGGAGATATGATGATAAATAGAGTTAAAATGCATGAACAGGAAGATAAAGATACAAACATATAAAGGGTGAAATGATTTGTCACATGTTTTTGCATCAACAGAATATTAATAAAGAAGGGAGTAAAGGAAAGGAGGAAGATGGGAGGAAGGGAGGGAGGGAGGAAGGAAGGAGGGACGGAAGGAAGGAAGGGAGTAAAGGAAAGGAAAGAAGGAAGGGAGGAAGAAAAGGAAGGAAGGACAGAAGGAGGAAATAAGGAAGGAAGGAGGAAGGAAAGGAGGAAGATGGAAGGAAGGAAGGGAGGAAGAAGGAAGGGAGGGAGTAGGGATGGAAGGAAGGGAGGAAAGGAAAGAAGGAAGGGAAGGAAGGAAGGACGGACGGAAGGAGGAAATAAGGAAGGAAAAGAGGGAGGGAGGAAAGAAGGAAAAAAAGGAGCGAGGAAGGAAGGAGGGGAGAAAGGGAGGAAGGTTCAGGTCTCGTGTGATATTGAAACAAACTTTTGATTTTGGACTGTTGTTCATTTAAATGTGTGAACGTGAGCTCTGGATCTGCTGGATAGTTTACTTCTATTACTATTTGCTGTCTTTTTTTAGTACCAAAGTTCTTCTTTTTGTTACTATACTTCCACCACAGAGAAACAGGAAACACTAAGAGGAGATATGATGCTAAAAAGACTGTAAATGTGTCAGATATCACTTGATGTGACTAACTCACACTGTTACCATAGTAACTACAATAACTATAGTAACTCACACTGATGAAGCTCAATAGAAGCTGATCAGAGACTTTTAAATGAATGTGTGGATTTAGTCCTCCATCACTTTACATTGGAAACACATTTGAAGGAGCTCTTTTAATAGTCAGTATGAACAGGAGGAATGAGTACAGAGAGGGAAACCTGCTGGTTTAAGACGCACTTGTGAATCTACCCTATAAGTTTTGCCAGCTCCTAGTTATTTTAGATATCTGAGATTCACATTTCAGATAGTAAAAATTTCTATTGTTGAACGACACTTAATTTGATCCATCTATAACTTCATGTTTCAAGCATGAGACAAGCATCTAGTGGTGATCAGAGGAACTGCAGCTTATTTCTGTGTTTTTTGTCAATTTTGTTTCTGAGAATTCTTGTTGTGGTTTGAGGAGTTTTGATGACTGGGAGGATCATCTTCCTGACTCCTGTTTCTGCACGCCTCCCACTCCCTCCGCCTCCACGGCCACCCAGCAGCCGGGGTAAGACAGAAAAGTTTTGGTCTCCAGAATTCTTAATAATCCTCCTGTAGGGACCAAAAAGAGCTTTTCAGTTATTTTATAACCCTTTACAATAATTTATGTTTTTGAAGCTCTAGAGATTTCTGGATAAGCTTTTGAGTTTCTCGAATTTCTGAGTTCTTTCAAGCTTCTAGAAAAATTCCAGGATATTTTATAAGAGCTTTAAATTATTTATTTATTTGTCAGAGTTTCTCTTGAAGCTTTAAAAACACTAGAAGGGCTTGCTTCCAGAAGAGCTTTTGATCTTTTGATGAATTTCTGGATTTGGAGAGAAATTCTGATTTTCTCAAAGAGATTTAAAGCCCTAGAAGAATTTCTGTATTTCAGTATCTCAAAGAGGTGTTCTGGGTTTCTAGAAGATTTTATTTTATTTTATTTATTTTTTTTTTATATTTTTGGGCTTTTTGCCTTTAATTGACAGGTTAGTAGAGATAGACAGGAAACAGGAGGCAGAGAGGGGGGTAATGACACGCAGGAGAGGACCGCTCGGTGCGGGATTCGAACCGGGGTCGCCTGCAGCGAGGACTACAGCCTCAACACATGTGGCGGGCGCTCCTCCCACTGAGCTAAACTCCACCACAAGGGTTTCTAGAAGATTTGATAAAATTCTTGAATATATATTTATACATATATTTTAGATGAATTCATGACTTTCAAAACAAATTTCTTGATATCTCCAACTGGACCTAAATGATTGATTTTACAGTATGAGTGACTCTGTTCTAGTTTGCTCTTCAAGTTTCTTTCTCCTTCTCTTTGTTTCTCAGCTCTCAGGCCGGTAACTCCAGCTCAGAGTGTGTCCTGACTCCACAGGTCACAAATAAAGTGTGGGTCCACTCCAAGGTAACTACTGTCACATTCCTTTCCCAATAGTTCCTCCCCTCACCTCGGTTTAACTACTTCTTTCCTTTTCCTTTCTTTGGTTTCTTCCTGTTTTCCTTCTTTCTGATGTTTTTTCCTCTTAACACTCCCCTCTCTAGAAAAAGACAGGTTGTCTTATGTCTATCAATTGTCATAAGCAACAATGTTGACTGTTGACCTTTGACCTCTGTCTTGCAGCCCTGTGGTCCCATCTTGAAGAGCCACTTGAGCTTCCCTATCAAACTCAGGATAGGAATCATTTCAGCCTTTGCCACCATTGCGGTACACTAACATACAGTATTCTCATTTGATCTCCAATTACCTTCCAGCTCAGTATCACGCCAAAGCCGACAAATGTTGCCATGATGACGAAGGTTGCATAACTTTAAGAAAGCACCTTTAACTCACAGTATGTTTCAAGTGATCATTTTGACCGAAATCAGTGGGTTTTTTGCAGTTTTGTCACGTCATAAAACATAATTATTTTTAACAGTTTTGAAAAGCACAGATAAAAAAGATGTGTTACTGATTTCTGTTGATAGGGGCATCACATTAGAAAATGCTCCTTATGTACTTTTCATGTCCATTCAAGGCAAAATGTGACTCTTACAGACTTTGGCGTGATGCTGAGTTGTGTCTTCTCTTTGCCTTAAGTTTTATTTTTAGTCTCCACACTGCAGATTTTATCCATTAAAAGACAAAAGAATATTGATTACTTCTGTTCTTCAATAGTTTCTAGATATTCGAGTATAGGAAAGAAATTTGCAAGGGTTAGGGTTAGGTTACCTTCCAGCTCAGTATCACGCCAAAGCCTACAATTGTTGCCATGATGACGAAGGTTGCATAACTTTAAGAAAGCACCTTTTAACTCACAGTATGATCACTGTAACCGAAATCAGTTAAAATGATCATAAAACATAATTATTTTAACAGTTTTGAAAAGCACAGATAAAAGATGTTTTACTGATTTCTGTTGATAGGGGCATCACATTAGAAATGTCCATTCAAGGCAAAATGTGACCCTGACACGATGGACCTTTGGGTGTATTACAGACTTTGGCGTGATGCTGAGTTGTGTCTTCTCTTTGCCTGAAGTTTTATTTTTAGTTGAGTAACATTTTAGTCTCCACACTGCAGATTGTATCCATTAAAAGACAAAAGTATATTGATTACTTCTGTTCTTCGATAGTTTCTAGATATTCGAGTATACTGTAGGAAAGAAATTTACAGGGTTCTAGATAAGTTTTCTAGAGCAGCTTCTAAGTGTCTGGAAGCATTATGTGTTTCCAGAATTATTAAAAGTTTCAAGTGGAGTTTTTTGAGTGTGTGGAATAGTTAATAAGATTCAAGGCAAGTTTCAGACGTTGTTGAAGAATTGAGTTTCTAGAAGTCATCAAGATTAGCTTTTGAATTAGCTGCAAGTATCTTCTTAATACTTCTTAACCCTCCTGTTGTCCTCGAGTCAAGGAAGGAAGGATGGAGGAAGGAAGAAGGAAGGAAAGGAGGGAGGAAGGAAGAAGGAAGGAAAAGAGGGAGGAAGGTAGGAAAGAAGGACAGAGGAAAAAAAGAGAGAATTAAGGAGGGAGGAAAGAAGGAAGGGAGGAAAGGAAAGAAGGAAGAAGGAAGGAAAGGAGGGAGGAAGGTAGGAAAGAAGGACAGAGGAAAAAAAGAGAGAATTAAGGAGGGAGGAAAGAAGGAAGGGAGGAAAGGAAAGAAGGAAGAAGGAAGGAAAGGAGGGAGGAAGGAAGGGAGGAGGGAAGGAAGGAGGGATGAAAGGAAAGAAGGAAGGACAGAGGAAAGAAAGAGAGAAGGAGGGAGGGAGGAAGGAAGGAAGAGGGAAGGAAAGGAGGGAATGAAGGAAAGGAGGGAGGAAGGAAGGGAGGAAAGGAAAAAAGGAAGAAAGAAGTAAAGGATGGAGGAAGGAGGGAAGGAAAGAAGGAGGGAAGAAAGGGGGATGGAGGAAGAATTAGACGGGGTCAGTTTGACCTGGGAGGACGACACAAGGGTTAATACCACATGAAAAGTAAACAATAAGTAATTATAGAGTAGCATGTGATGCCGTTACATAACAGATGCAATCATGCAGTGTGTGTGTGTGTGTGTGTGTGTGTGTGTGTGTGTGTGTGTGTGTGTGTGTTGCAGATGACGGCTATTGTTCTGTCCTTGTTGTTGGGTCTGGAGGAATACTGGAAGAAGCCGCCCGTAGAAACAACAGTCGACGATTTTAACCGAGTGAAATACGAACCCAAACCCTCCATGACCTGACCTCCGACCTCTGACCCCTCGCCTTAATGCTAAGCATCAATATGCACTGCAGGTGATTCATAAAAACATCATCCATTCTTTTGGGAATTTCAAAATACCATATTTATTTTTGATAGAACAAACAGAGACTAAATTGTGTGACTGGGCTGTAATTATTTTAGGTAATCATCGGAAAAATTTTGAAGGTGATGCCAACTTACACACTTTTTGGCTTTCTGTCGCAATAACAGCCTCATAGTTGGAGGCAACAGGAAGAATAGGAGTAAATTAAGCCTCCTTAGAGAGGTTTTCAGGTTGATGTTATTATTAGTTTTTGCTTTCAGGGAGGAGGGTATGTCTGTTTTGATACGTAGAGTTGAGTTCATTACCCTTTGAGGCCCCAAACAGTCGCCTGCCTTGCCTGTCATCGCCTTTATAATGCTTTTTAAACTTGGCAGGGGTCCAAACATGTGTCTAAAATGCTGGTGTTCTTATCACTGACTTTGCAGAGATGTTATGTAATCACATTGCTTGTTATATTTCTTTATTTTTTGAAAACCTTTTGAGCTCTGAACTTACAAAGTTAGCTCAGGACAGCTGAAAACTTTAAGAGGATAAGCGGCTGCTGGTTGGGGTGAAATGTCTAAAATAAAAAAGCTTTATAAATAAAGTTTACTCCCGTTTACCTAAAAGCTTGAGTCAGTGATGTTTTTGTAGTTCCCTCCTACAGCCACATGATGGCGGTAATAACCGGCTGTGCAGCAGGCCTTTGTGTTTGGCCTGTTTGTGGTTAAATGAGGCCAAAAGTCTGAGACCCACAACACGAAACTTCAAATAAAGAAGAGAAAACAAATAATGCCAGGCAAAAAACTTACACAAAGGAAAACAAAAATGTTACTTACACAAACATGTGTATATCTAAGATGTAGTCAATGAGGTCAACAAATACTCACACAATCATGGCTCTTTATGTATTGCACAAATAATCCAGTTAGCTTTAATTATGTCCTGCACAGACGGTGTATGGAAGTGCTGATAAACATGTTAAGTGTTTACAGTGGAGGTCTTAATGACATCTGATTGCTGTTGATTTCCTTCTGAGGAATCCATTTATTATCCAGTTATTAATTCAAGCCCAGCTTCTGGTTTCCATTGTCATAAACACATTGCATTACAAATAATTATTATATAGATGATATTGATGATTCTTATCAAAAGTGTTGGGTGCTGAGACTCAACAGGAAGATCTTGTAACCGAGAGACTTTAGTGCTGAGCAGCAGCAGCAGCAGCAGCGGCAGCAGCAGCAGCGGCAGGATAAATCACATATGACGCTGGTGTTAGCGGACTTCTGCTGAGACTGATCTGATAAGGCTGATGAATTTGCAAAGACTGGGCGGGGATGTGGAGGCAGAGGTGGTGGCCGTGGTGGTGGCGGCGGTGGGGCTGTAATGGCCGCATGAAAGCAATAAAAGCAGAGAGGGAGAGGACAATAATTTAAAAACATGTCTGCAAGCTGACAGTGTCGCCATGGAACTGGTTAGAAATGAACGGCTGATGTCTCAATTCATGGCCTGACCCAAGACAGTAAGAGTGAGCATGTGTGAAGGATGAGGATGACGAAACTACAGACCTCAGCCTCCTAAAGAGAGTCCTCCTGACTGAAAAAGCATATAAAAAAACATATAACACAAATGTGTGCTATACAAAAATAGGTATTTTCTGTAGTTTAAAGGGACATGAGCTGTCAGAACAAAAAAATAAGAGATGAATAATAATAAAGAAAAATGCAGGACGTGTTTCAACTATCAGTGGCGGTTCTTGTATTATAAATATAAAGTGTCAACCAAGACAGACTGATTTTTTAATTTTTTTTTAACCCTCGTGTCATCCTCCTGGGTGACCCCGTCCGTTTTGACTGTTCCTTCTTTCCTCCCTCCTTTCCTTCCTTCCTTCTTCCCTCCCCCTTTCCTTCCCTCCTTTCCTTCCTTCCTTCCTTCTCTCCTTCCCTCCTCTCCTTCCTTCCCTCCTTCTCTCTTTCTTTTCTTCCTCCTTTCTTCTTTCCTCCCTCCTTTCTTACTCCCTCCTTTCCTTCCCTCCTTTCCTTCCCTCCTTTCCTTCCTTCCTTCTTCCCCCCTCCCTTCCATCTTTGACTCAAGGACAACAGGAGGGTTAATGATTTCACAAACAACCCAGAAACAAATACAGCAATGTGACTGTGAAACTACAGATTCACTGTATGAATAGGGGCTTATTTACTTTTAGTATGACTGATTTTAATTTTTAGCTAGGTTCCCTCGCTCCTCCTCCCTCAGGCTTTCAGCGAGGAGACGTTAGGTCAACCTCCTCCTACACTCCCCTCCCCATCTTCTAGTGCTGACTGTGAAATCTCAGCAGGTAGAAGCTGTTAGTTCACTAACCAGATCAACAAGTTTAATGGTCCACACGATAACATGAACTTCCCGATCCCAGTGCTGTGTGGTAAAACGGATCTGATGAGGGTCGCTGTGTAAATGGGAGTGTTTTTTCAGACTGCTGTAGAAAAAGACTCCCATTTCCCTCATGCTCCAGTGGGCTCAATGTGATGTCGACAGGAAATTTAAGTTAAAACAATTGGAGCACTTTCCTGTTGCTGTAACACCTAAGGGTAGACAGTTTGCCCATGGCTTGGATAGGGGAAAGTGTAGTTCTTAACTGCAATGATTGTGTAGCAGAGTGTGAACAGAGTGGGAGGGAGTGGTTTAGAGAAACTTACTGAGGTTGAACACTCTGCACCAGCTGCATATGTTTGGTATCTTAAATTGGACGGCCTGAGCCACCTCCCCAAAGAGGAAGCAGCAAGTCTTATTTTCTGTCTAGTCTAAATTATCTTGCATATAAAAAAGGTTGCAGTTGAGTATTGTAAGACTCACTCAGTCATAATATCATATTCCACTACTAGGCCGTCATCTCCTGCCTCTCTCTCACAAATATCTGCTTTCACAAGGTTATCAAGTTCAAGATCTGGGCCTTACTTCCACCACAGATCTATCTTAAAAGGAAAGAACATTTCCAAAAGTACTTAGGAGTGAGTGCATGCTGCCAAGAGCTTGAGGTATCTGCGGTGATGTGAATGATGCTGAATATATAGCTAATGCTACATCATTAAAATAAACTTCATTTTCATACTGCGTAAGTTTAAGAAAATAAAACTTAAAGAGTTTAACCACTTACATACGCCCCTATTTTTTATGTTGTTAGCCTAAACGACATGCCCAAGTTGTGAGCAGCACAGATCCCACATAGTTTGAGACTCAGAGATGTGTCTGGTATCATTGGAAAGGAAACATGTCCATTGTTTTTTCCTCAGGTCCTTTTTGGAGACTCCAAATGGACACTTGGTTACCAAAGCTGTATAACCGCAATCAAACACCTATAACTTCACATCCCCTTTGCCTACAATCAAAATCTTGGTCTCTAATGAAAGCTGACGCCATATTATTATTATTATTATTATTATTATTATTATATTATTATATATAACCATATTTTTTTTGTTTGGCCATATCTATCTATCTATCTATCTATCTATCCATCCATCTATCTACCTATCTAACTGACTATCTATCTATCTATCTATCTATCCATCCATCTATCTACCTATCTAACTGACTATCTATCTATCTGTTTATTTTGCTATATGTCATATGTCAAGTCGAAGAACCTGGAAACCTCTGACTATTGGCTAAAAGGTTATCAACTTCATTTCACCGAATATTTCCATAGGCTGGAACAGCTGTCAATCAAAGCCATGTCGTCATTGTTGTCGGTCACATGTCCTCGTTGGCTTTGGAGACATGTACTGCCTAATCCAAAGCACTGATTGGCTGGTGTGTGGTGTCGTCAGAAGCAGAAGAGGCTCACGGTCGTAAACATCTAGTCACGTGTACTCTGAGACGGACGTGCAGGTCAGGAAATGACGTAAACGGACCGTATATGGTTTGTTACTTGTGTTATTACGTTACGTGTTGGACTAAATACATGGACATATTGAGAAAAGTATTCCGGTTTTATGAAAACGGATTTCATATTTCACAAGAATGGATACTTGGCGAGCTGTACAGAAAGTCCTGAGTCATAAGATGATCGTTGTGGATAAAGGGAAGACTTTGAAGGTATGTAGGCATTATAGCATTTCTTACTTAGCTCAGGGGCTAGCCGAGCTAATCGCTAATACTATTACGGCTGTGAGCAACCATATAAGTCGTGAGTGGTCTTGAATGAATCAGGAGAATCTAAGCTTTCCAACAATGTACGGCATGAATATATATGTTTAAGGGTTGGTGTTTAAAACATTCAGAAGAACTTGTGGCTACCTCCCAACTTCCGGTCCGTCCCATAGACGGAACAGCGTGCGTTAAGAGGTTAAGACAGTGAGTAAACTATGACTGATTGATACAGTGATTGGAGGCAGGTGTCACTCTGTAGATGAAGTTCCTCTAAGTTCCTCTAAGTTCCTCATCCTGTAATAGAAAGAAGTTTGGTTTTACTTTCTAACTTAAACATCTTCACTCATTTTAGATTCAAAGTAACAAAGAAGATCAGTTTCATGAAAAAGTACAGACTCAAACATGTAGATTAAAACTTGAAAACTTCATGAAACATAGTTTTTGGTTCCTCTTGCATAGAATAGAAACCTCAGAATTAACTAATCTATAGGCCTACCCAGTTTCCCATCATTTTCTGTCTGAGGGAGTAATGGGGACATTTCTTGACACTGGTCCAATATGGGTCAAAACAGGCTGCAATGTAATCTGACAGGGCATTAGCACCCTTTCAAAGTACTTCCAGTTAAAGTGCTTGTTTTTTACCAGACACAGGCTCAGATTCTTATCATAAGTATCTGACTATATTCTAGGAAGGACCAGAGACAGTACAAGAGTTTTTCTTGAGCAAGACTCGGTTAAACACAACAACAAACAGACTGGAAACTAACTAACCCCTAACCTTAACCCCTAACCCCTAACCCTAACCCTAATAACAACCTTAGGCAGGAAGTGGCACAAAAAAAGCCATTTTAGGAGTGCTCTGGTGGTCGAGTGGTTAGAGAGCATGCCACCGTAATCGCAGCATTCCTAATTCAAATCCAGCCAGGGACCCACGCTATAGGTCATTCCCCTCTCTCTGTCTCTCTCTCTCTCTCTCTCTCTCTCTCTCTCTCTCTCTGTGTGTGTGTGTCTCTCTCTCTCAGTGTCTCTCTCTCTCTCTCTCTTTCTCTTTCTCCTCTCTGCCACTTACTATAGAAACAGAGGGTTAGGGTTTTGATTCAAATAACATTAAAGCTTGAATGCTTTTATGTCATTTTCTCAATAAATGAAAAAAAAACCCCATCCATCTCACAATTTAAAAAAATACAGTACACAAAGAAGGGGACGTTTTTGATAAGAAATTCATATTTGGTATAAATGTATTATTGTAGTATTTTTCAACATACATTATTTATGGTTTGATTTTCAGTAAAATGGTTTAAACAGAACGGACAACAGCATTAAACCAAATATGAATCACACTTTCCAGGAAATACTGAAAGGTTAAATGTCACCAGCTTTCAGAGAAAACAATCATTTGTCTCTGTCTGACTCGGTTCCATCACATGATGCAGGATTTCCTCTGATGACGTACATTTTTCTTGTCCGAGATCAGCTACAAACATTAAGGAAAGTATTCATATCCTCAGGAGAGAACAACATACAATGTAAGTGTTTATGATTTTTAGAAAGGCAATTGTAAAACTAATAAAACTAAGGCAATAAAATATATACAATTTAAACCATGGAAAAAAGGAGAGATTAGCAAAAGTAGTATTAATATTGTTGTAAGGTTTTGCTCATGTTTATATTGCACTATAATTTTCCCTTGTTTGCTTTTCAATAATAATAATAATAATAATAATAATAATAACTTATAAGTGCCTTGACAGACAAAGCAAAAGCAGTACAATACAATGCAAGACACACAACACAGAGAGCAGTAACAAGACTAACATTAACAAGATGAAGGTAGAGGACAACGAAGGAAGGAAATAATGAGAATATAATATGAAAATATATAAATAAAATATATAACAAAGTCAAAATGAAATGCAATAAAAGACAAACATGTTAACACTGAAAACGGGGAGAATCAGAGAAAGGGGTGAAAGAAGGAGGCTACATTTGAAACTGAGAAAAGAAAATACAGATAAATAAATAAAAATAGCAAGCGTGACATTAAAAACTATTTAATTTAGCTAGAATGTGGTTGGTATAGCGCCTTCCTAATAAATGCTAATTTGGTTTGGCTGCAAGTTGGTAATAAATGCAACCTTGGCAGAGATTAGATGGTAACGTGCTAACTGCCTCTGCAGCACAGTTTCCACTGCTCATGTAGCCACGCTAGCAGCTATGTGAGGTTGTACTGTAGCACTGTAATGGACTGGATGAGGTTTGGTTGGTTGAGGTTTGACTGGATGAGGTTTGGTTGGTTGAGGTTTGGTTGGTTGAGGTTTGGCTGGATTAGCTTTTGGTTGGATGAGGTTTGGCTGGTTGAGGTTTACCTGCATGAGCTTTGGTTGCATGAGGTTTGGTTGGTTGGTTGAGGTTTGGCTGGATGAGGTTTGGTTGGTTGAGGTTTGACTGGATGAGGTTTGACTGGATGAGGTTTGGTTGGTTGAGGTTTGGTTGGATGAGGTTTGGTCGGTTGAGGTTTAGTTGGTTGAGATTTGGTTGGATGAGGTTTGACTGGTTGAGGTTTGGTTGGATAAGGTTTGGTTGGTTGATGTTTGGTTGGATAAGGTTTGGTTGGTTGAGGTTTGACTGGTTGAGGTTTGGTTGGTTGGTTGAGGTTTGACTGGATGAGGTTTGGTTGGTTGAGGTTTGACTGGATGAGGTTTGACTGGTTGAGGTTTGGTTGGATGAGGTTTGGTTGGTTGAGGTTTGCCTGGATGAGGTTTGGTTGGTTGAGGTTTGACTGGTTGAGGTTTGACTGGATGAGGTTTGACTGGTTGAGGTTTGGTTGGTTGAGGTTTGGTTGGATGAGGTTTGGTTGGTTGAGGTTTGGCTGGATTAGTTTTTGGTTGGTTGAGGTTTGACTGGTTGAGGTTTGGTTGGATGAGGTTTGGTTGGATGAGTTTTTGACTGGATGAGTTTTGACTGGATGACATTTGAGTGGATGAGGCTGCTATCGATGGTAACACTAGTGATTCTGTTGGAGGTCTGGCAGAGTTGTTTAACCGTGGAGGGGTCTGGACTTGAGGTGTACCCCTCACACTGGCTATGAGGTTTATTATTTGTAAGCTATGTTTGTTTCCCATGGCACTGTGAATGGTAGAAAATAATTTGCAGCTTTCACTTCTGTGTTTTTATGTAAAGTAACATAAATAACATCTAACAACAGTAGAGGAAAATACATCTGGAACCAACAGGCCCTCTATCTCCAGTGTCAATAATCTGCTTTATTTCCCCCAAATGTTTCCACATACAGTACAGTCAGAGGAAATTGTGAAAGATTACGAAGTTGTGTGTACTACATATTGTGTATTTTGGGTGTCATTTCCTGCTCTGGACAGCAACACTAACGGATTTTGGCATCCTGTTTCAGGCTGGTGGATTTAAAACTTATCCCCGGTCTACTTTCAAGGCTTTCCTAGAGTGTCACAAAGTGGGCTGATGGGAAAACTTCACTTTGGCTCCCAGGGTAAATGTTGGGATGATCAACTTTAATCTCTAATCCATGCACACAGTGATGATGAGTCATCCAAACTCTAACTGTCTATTCTGAAGTTAAATGTCACCAGTGTTCGGAGATAGAAGAAAAACAAGAGCAGACAAGATGCAGGATTTCCTCTGAAGGTGGGACTCTGTTTCTTAAATGTCTTTGAGCTGCCCAAGCTTGCTCAACTGCTGGAATTCAACAATAAACTTATTTGCAAAAGTAATTATTTGAGAAAAAAAAAGTTGCACTGTTTTTAGATGTCAAGGCTTATTATTTCAAACTCAAATCATATCTTTGTGAAAGAAGTCGTAATATTGCAAAAAAGTAGATTTTTTTTTTGAGTTTAAAAAAATATTTGTAACATTGTGAGAAAGAAAACATAACTCATAGTACTTTGTGAGGAAAAATAGGTCATATTAGTATTGTTCTTCATTTACATTTCCTCTACAGGCTACTGCAACCTATTTATGATTAGACTCTAGTGTTAGTTTCCTCCACTGTTGCTCTCTTTGAAACTCCGGTTGTGTGTTGCACTTTATCTAAGGAGGTGAAGTTAAAGGCCAAACAGGTTTCAGCATGAATGAGATACTACAATATAAGCAGAGCACAGAGCACCAACGTACTAGGATTGGTAGATTCTGGCTGCTCCTCACATCATTTGCATAAAGCTCACTGAGCTTTAATGACTTACAGATGCCATGACTACAGCCTTGGCTCCCACGCTGCACTGTACTCCAACTGCTGCTTCAAACTACACTCATCAAGCACTTTATTAGGAACACCTGTGCAATCATGTGAGATCCAATACAACAGCACTGCAATATATTCCACTTTTACATGCTACCTTTTCAGATTTTGTTGGCATTGTCAGGAGAACGATTCTATTTTAGTTTATTATTGAGGTTGTAGTGGTGAAGTACTGGATTGCATTTCATCAAAAAGTGTTCAAGCAATACTTCAAGTTACACATATTTGAGAGGTCACTATCACAACCCCAGCCCAGGAAGTCACACCATTTAAACAAAGAAACTCTACCACACATAAGAATCAAGTTGCAACAAATCAAAGTAGAAGTGCCAATTAAACTGAACTAAAGAGGTGACGACTGAAATATGGTGTGTGTGTGCATGTCAGTGAAACCCATGTTGTGTGTGAGGTTGTAATGGTGGGTGCGTGTAATCGTATGGGTGTGGAAAGCAAAATAAACTATGGTTAAAACTGGTGTAGAGGACGCACCTTTAATGTGATTATTTTCATTTAAAAGTGGGGTGTGTCTTATACACTAGTGTGACCTATACAGCAGTAAAATACAGAGAGGTTGGATATGCATATGATCACAGGAATGTAAAAGGTCGTCCACACTAAGAACAATAACTATAACTGTAAAGATAATGATGTGAGCTTCCACACTTCCACACGCTGCATGAAAATAGACTATAGATGACCTGTTACTGCTCGTGGGTTCAGTGTGTTGATCAGGAGTATTTCGAGACACTAGTTTGAGACAGCAGCAGATGTTGAAGCGTGATGAGTTTATTGTGCTGTGTGTGGCAGTGACACACAGTATGAGCACAGATCTGATGAATAAAAGATTCACTAACTTTGTTGTTTTTTCCACTGGATGGAACAAAGGATGATGCTTTGTTTGACTCTGGGACTGAGGACAGTGAGCTTGGTGAGACTTAAAGCCCACAGCGACAGGTTTTTGGGACTCAGTGAGCACACAGGTATCAAATATGTAAAGTTACTGTGTATTACTGTTTCAGGTGTAATATGTGTGTTTTGATTGAGAAGGTTTTGGAGTATAAACATATGTGTTTATAAATGAGATAGCTACCGGTGCATTAGAATAAACCAGTCTTTTTCCCAGCATGAGACCCTCCAAAACAGACGACTACCAGTTTTTACGGTAAACGGCTGAAGTAACCAAACCAGAAACACGTGTCAGGAAGGGAGAGTAGAAGGAATAAATGATTACAGGTGTGGCTTCAGTAATGTGAGGACACTGAGCCCAGGTGCACTGAGTTAGTGAAATTACTCACCTGCAGGGGAGAGACACAGATAAAAAGAAAAAAAATACAAACTCTCAGATGACACCAGCGAATTACAGAGTAGAGTCAAGGCCTGCTCTGTGAGAGAAAAGCTGCAATATGTAGAGAGTAATATTTATCAATTTGTGAGAAAAAAATATAAAAAAGTGACAAGAATCTGATGTAACTCACAGGTGACATTTGTGTCCTGAAGCTCCAGCTCTGCTCCCAACTCTCCTGCAGAGCTTCAGCTACTGAGCAGATAAACATCTCACACACTCACAATGAAAATATAAATATAGATCTGTAAACGTGGAGAATGCTTCCTCTTTAGAAATATATATGTTAAGACAGAACACAATGAACAGGAAGGTTAATGAAGGTACTTTACAAAAACACATCATTACTGGTTTTTGGAAATGTTTGGTTTGGCTGAGCTTTAATCACTGTGTGAAGAATGCAACAGGACAAATGGGAGGGCTTCATGTTTAAGCATCTCACTGCTTACTAAAAGTATGTTTCTGTAATATTTGATGGCTACTATTTTTCTGTTAACAAAATAAAACGTCTTGGTACAATCACATAGTACTAAAAATAGAAATATCTCTAATATTAATAAACAGGATCTATGGAACATCATGTTACTCTTGAGCTAATTAGCTCTTTTATCAGGGGACTGCCAGACATTTCCCATCATACCCTGGGGCCGTATAATTGGTGGTGAGCAACTGCAGTGCCTGGCTCCAAAAACTACAGCTGCCTTGATCTTTTATACACAGAAATATAAGATCAGGTTATTGTTGGTAACGTTTGCAATGACTTCAAAGCAAGTTGACATCAAGTCACACAGAAATCTAACCGGCATGCATCATGATTAATCGTGTGCAGGCCTGGCTCATCTCCCACAGGCCTATTGTCTCTTTATTCCATAAATAAACTGTATTTAATCAGGTGATGTTCTTTGAAAAGAGGAACCTGAATACAGCAGAGAGAAAGAAAACAAACAAAAAGCTCATACAGCCTCAGAAAGTACCGCAGACAGTGGCATGAAACATTGAGGTTGACTATTGGCTAAAATGCAGACTAGTGTAAACCTCACAGTGTCTTCATGAGTGTGGAAACTGTGACAATACATTGCTTACACTCAGAGTAAACCACACACAACTCTGACGCAAGGGCATTTTTGTATTCAACTTTTTCGCTTGACATTCGCTTGTTCTGACAAGAGTCAGAATCAACAATCATCTGTTCATAAGGACGTGAACCTTCCTGAGAGTTCATCATGCGCATAATCAACAACACTGAAATGTTTATGTAAGGAAACCTGTTCCTTTTAAGGACCGAGTTTCATCCACAAAACAACATCACACTGCAGAGCTCCAATTAAGGAGTCTCAGTAGAAAAACATCAACGTCAGTGGCTGCATCAAAATATGACAATACAATCATAAAAAATCACAAATGATGATATTTTAGTTGATTTAAACTCCAAATACATTTGGACTAGATGACTGGGATTCTCAGTGTAAGTCAATGGCAGGGTTAAGGTGAGGGTTACTTGTGGTAAGACAGGTCTGCACCTCTTGTAATTGTTTTTGGAACCTCATTTATCAGTCTTAACTTGCATGCAATGAAACAATAGCGTTCCTTTTTACTTTTTGCCAATTGAAGGTTGCTTCCTGTTTCAATGAGACCTTCACAAAAATAACATCATATAAAAAAAAAAAAAGGTTGAAAGGAAATGTAGCAACCCCAGCCCCTCTCAACACATTCACTTCAACAATACAGTTAATCACGTGTCATCTGCCATACGAAGTGCACAATGGATTAAATGTAAAATCAAAAGTATGTCGGCCTTTGTGTTAAACAGGTTAGGACACATCTGTTAGGATACTTGTTTCAGCATGAGCATCATATAGCCTCTGCGAATAAAAACGGTCATTATCAAGCTTAAGGTAAGGCAAAGAGGGAAAGCCCCATGAGCCGTAACTTAATCTTATGTTAACACAAAAATAAAAGTGAAGACAAACCAAATACAACTTCGCCAAAAAAAAGGTGGAAGACTGATTCTTCATACGTTGCACATAATTAGTCTCTCTTCTTCTATTCTGTTCACACACCATCCAGTTCCTGTCTGTCTGACCTGGGGGAGGGATTTTCCTCTGTTTGTCTACATGAGGTTTTTTCCATTGGTTTCCCTGTTAAAAGAAGAAGGCTGTGATTTTGTTTTTTATTGGAGTCAAACAAACAAACTAATGAATTAATCAATCAATCTTTATTAGTATAGCGCCAAATCACAATAAAAGTCATCTCAAGGCACTTTACACATAGAGCAGGTCTTAAACCGAACTCTTCAGGTTTTCATTTTAAAGAGACTCAACATTTCCACATGAGAAAGTTTGTCTGAAAATGAATTAAAAATCTAAAGGAAGTGCGCAATAGAAGTATTGTGTGTGTGCACTCAAAGTCTAATTCCTCCGGGTCACACACCTCTATTGTTGGTTAAAACCTCATCAGTGAGTCACACCGCTGATGTTCCTTCATCATGAGGAGCTGATCATGTTAGTTTATTTAGAAAAGGAAACAAAGACTAATAACAGAGTTCATACTTTCAGTCTCAGGAGAGTAGTTCTGTGTAGAGCAAACACCACTGAGTAGAGGTGTAACCATACACTCAGCTCACGAGATGAGACACGATATTGGGTTCACGAGATCGAGACGAGACTAACTCTATTTTTAAGAAAACTTCAGAGGGAATAAATGACTGTTCTTTTATTTGAAATTCACAAAATAGAAATTGAATTGTTTTAACTAATCATCTTGTAATATATCACTTTAATTCTACTTTCTAAATATATAATGATCATATGCAGCACTGTAAAAGCTTTCCCCATATAGATATTTTATAGATGGATCATTTTGGTATTTATGGAAATAACAACCATAAATACAAAAGTTAGATACAATCACAAAGACTAAAAAGTAAATTATAAAGAGTAGAAGCAAGTGGTGATATTTCTCATCTAAGTGAATGTTGTCTCATGAAGCTATAATTAAGGGGCGCACCAAAAAAAACAAAAAGACGATCGGTTTTCTATCGCTCATTTGCACTTCATGTCTTCTTTTTATAAAGTCACGTGTGGATCATTAAACTTGCTGCAGCATCTACCTCAGAAGTCAGAAGTATGAGATGATATATGAGGAGAGGAGCAGGTTAACCTCAGGTCTCTACACTGAGAGCCTGAAGTAGGAGGAGCGGGGATATCTATCTATCTATCTATCTATCTATCTATCTATCTATCTCTCTCTCTCTCTCCACCAGTCTATCTCTCCACCTGTCTATCTATCCTCATGTATTTCCTCATTGAAGTTTTCTTAAAAATATAGTTCAAATCTCGCCTCGTCTCGTCTCGTGAGCTGCGTGTATCGTCACACCCCCCTACATTATACTGCTGTACACATTGAAAAGCCCCTTGAGGCACAGTTTTTCACGCTGGACTGCAAAGATAAAATGCACTTGATTGGCCGACCGCCAGAATCACACAGGAATAAATGAGAAGCTGAGCCTGATTGTCTGGGCATCAACGCTGCCTGACAGGTACTGACATGTTGAACAAAACCTCACAAACCTAAACAAACGATAGTCTCATGTAGAGAATGTAGAAAGAATCATAACTATTAAAAACCACATGGAAATAAATAAATACATAAATAAAGATACAGAAACATGATTGTGATCATTATCAAAGGAACGACTGACGACTACGCTCCCTTCAGCTAAAAGAAAGATTATGTTTCTCCTCTCTTTTTTATTTTTTATTAAACGCCATCCTCCTCAATAAGTTAATTACAGTCTCTTACGGAGGTTAATGATTTCTCTGTCACACTGTTGGAACTTGTCTGATGTTCTTTATGTTGTGTTTAATGTCTTAATTTTAATCTGACATCAACAGACAAATGACGAAGATTCCCCAGAGAACAAGAGTGGGTTTTTTCCCTTCTTCGCTTGCCAACTTGTCTTTAAATGAAACTTTTTGCATCATGTGGTTTTTTTATTTCGGGTAAAGATGAAAGTGTAACACAGTGAGTGGTGTGTTTTGTATCTTGCCTGCAGCTGTTTGGCTGCAGTTGGTTAACAGAGCAGCAGAGTGAAGAATGATAAGATTTCTTCTAACTTTAATTCAAGATTTAGTTTCAACTTCAGACTGAAGGTTTAATGTTACACTGGGTGTTGCTGACATGTTTGACTTCATGACAGTAAACTAGAATCACAGTGGGCCTGTGTAGAGTATGAAGCCTATGGGGCGATTTCTTACAACATTTATAAGATAATTATGAACTCAAAACAATAACGGAGCTTGAAACTTGACCACTGCATTCACAGAAATATTTTAATTATTCCATTTAAAAAAAAAAAAAAACATTAAGCAAGTTACATTTATTTATATATTGCACAAATGACCTCACAAGTGAAAACAATAAAAGGTAAAGGACCATTTATGCTCAATGTATGTACGAAAAATGTATCCCAGACCTCCTTCTCCTCAGCCAAACTCATCAGCTCCTCCTGCAGGTTCCCAAAGTGTTCCCAGACCAGGAGAGATATAAAACCCTCCAGCGTGGATGTGGAGGAGGATCCTAAAGGCCCATTTATGCTCAACGGACGTCCTTTTCAAACGATGTTACCGTCACTGCTCACATACTTCCATGAATCCTTTACGTTGGCATGGATGTTAACCAATACATCCACCAGGGGGCAGCGCAGTCAAAAACAAACATGGCGACTGTGGAGGAGATATTGATAATGTTCCTCTTGCATAAAAGACAAAAACGATATGTTTAAAGTTTCTAACCAACTCACAAAACCTTTCCTCAAAAAGTTCCTCCATTGTTATATCTTCTTCGTGTCTCACTAGAGCTACGTATCGAGTAGTGACAGCAACACTGCCCCCCCATGGTTTCCGGTGGTACTGCTCCGTTTGGTCCGTATCCGTAAGCTTTATGGAAACGTGCAGAAATACGGACGAAATGAGCTCAGAGCACGGACAGAAGGCTCCGTCCCTATCCATATTTAACATTGAACATAAATGGGCCTTAATGCAAAAAAAGGTCTGTCGCTCCTCATTTACTGACATCTCTGAAAATCTCAGAGTAGGGAAAGAAAAAACCTCTTTTACTGCATCATCATGTAGCCTAGACATTTAGATGTAGATATGTTGCATGGTCTAAAGGTGAAGCAGCATCACTATGAATTGGATCCATTTTTGTCTCGTCAGGCGTTAAAATGACTGCTGTTAAATGTTTCTCCCCACGTTTCACAAAGTTTTGGTTTGACTTTGATAAAAAAGGCATTGAAAAGTGACAGCCAGAAATGTAGAGACCTATAACTGCTATAACTGGATGTTTTCAGGAGGTTGTGTGTGATTTCAACAGACAGCATAATCTGCTTTAACCACAATATCAACAAGACTAATGGATCGTTTATGGAGGATCAGAGCGGGTCGCAGGGCGGGTCTGCAGTACGAGGCATGAGAGCTGGGAGGAGGAAAACGTGATGCAGTTTAAAGTAACTAACTAGTCCTTTCAGGAATGTAAACTGTAAACTTTCCAACCTCCACACAGCACGCAGTGGGTGTGAATATTGGTCCGTTTGTGTCGGAAAGTTACAGAAATGGTGCAGATTGGATTGGCACAGCTGGGCTGAGATGAGCTAAATGATCCCGTTCTCACAGTGATAATGCTAACACGCTGATCTTTAGCAGGGATGATATTACAGAAGAGGATTAGAGTCATGGGAAGAAAGTTTAAAGTACCAAAATCACATCTTATTGTACTATGTTAGCATTTTAGCAATTGCTTATTAAAAAAAAGAAAGATGAACTAACCCTGCGAGCACTTCCTGTCACAAAGCTGCTGGAACCAAATAACTTACAACAGGTGTGTGAATTAAATATTAAACAGGCTACATCACACACACACACACACACACACACACTGTCTCTGTTTATCCACAAGTCACTTCATGCTTTCCACATCTGCATGGCTGCAAAAGGTCTGCATGACGTAGATTTCCTCATCTGCTCATGTACACAAGCGTCCCAACATTTGAGCATGTGCTTGAAAGGCAAATAGGAATGTCTCATCTGCTGTACGTGCCTGCTTTTCTTCTCAACTGTTCTTTGTTTTTCAGCAAGACTCAGGAACTCCTCAGCTTCTGCACTCAGACTGAAAACAGCTCTGTGTAAAACAACACAAAGTACAGTTGAGACACATAAATTCAGCAAGTGCAGCTGGAAAGTTAAAGTGTGGACTCTGGTCATCATGTGCTGTAACATAAATAAATCATAAACTGGCCTTAAAACAGCATCAGTGTTGCTCTGTTGATAAATGTGCTTCATAAATTAACCGACTACTACTACTACTAACCTTTAATGGTTTATTTCCAACCATTTTACGATCAGATCCATCAGCGGCAGCACTTCTTCCACTGTTGATGCTTTTTTTTTTTAAGAGGTGCACCTGTTGGAGCCAAGAGGACCATTTGATTTTCCAGAAGCAGTTTTTTCCTTTTTCCTGTGATTTGTAGTTCCACACAACTCATATCCCAGTCTGGTGTTGTGTACATGTCAATTTTAGCCCACTCTGTCTCTATGATTTAAGTTTGAAGGGTTTTGACTGCGGAGTGAACACATCTGCAGCTCATGACATGATAATAGTTGAATTTGATTTTAGATAGCAGCAGACCAGTGAACGTACACGGACAGCAGGCTAAATCAAACATTAAATGACAGGCTGCACATGTGATGGTGTGGGTAGCAGGTGTTTTCAGTTTGGCTATCATCTCTGGTTTGTTTGCATTGAGTATGTTACTTATATACATTTGTAATTTATCTATGTTACCTCTTTGAGAATGGAGACCGTCAGCGAGCCGTGCTGAACAGATACGGGTCTGAAATTAAGTTAGGAAGCATTTTTTGATAAAGGTGAAGCTGTGTGCGGATGTCGCTGTCTTACATTAACGTTATCTTGCCAGACAGCGAGGCAGCAGAAGCATACGAGCAAATGAACAGCTGTTCTACAAAATACTTCAGGATTATGCTACAGTACGTATGTGCCGTTTGACATGTGACAAGAATAATGTGTTAGTTCTCATACATCGGTTTTATAGTGTCAATGAGGTTTAGTTTACATTTAAAGGGTTAAAATGTGAAAATAAACGTATGAATAACTTCACACATTCTTTTTTTGTGGACCCAGCATCAAATTTCAGCTTTTAGTCCATTTTGAGAGAATATATTAGAGGATTATGGTAAAAATGTCTAAGTGGTGTAACCATAAAAACTACATTTGATCTGGGGAATCATGTCAATCAAATGAAGTTATTATTTATATAAGTCCTCTTAAATACACTGTAGGTGGATGAAATATTGAATCTTTATTTTGCGGTTACACCATTTGACATTTTCAGGAGCATTGCAAACCAACAAAAATACAAAATATACATTTTAACAAACCTGATGCTGCTTTTAAAACTATTTGTAAAGATATTTTTTTTGAATTGCTTATCTTGCCGACCCTTCTTTGTCACTGACTCTTATATGATGTACACACCAACACACTCCAAAAATGTCTAAGTGGTGTAACCATAAAAACTTTGTACCAAATAATTCAACTTACTTAAAAACAGTAAATAGTCAATAAAACACCATCAACTAGTTTGGCATGATCTTAGCCGTTACACAGAACTGCTCTCCAGAGACTGAACACATGATCACTTATTAGTGTTTGGAGATGTTTTTAACCCTCCTGTTGTCCTCGAGTCAAGGGAGGGAGGGAGAAAGGAAGGGAGGGTGCAAGGAAGGAGGGAAGGAAGAATGAAGGGAGGGAGGGAGGAAGGAAAAATGAAGGGAAGGAGGAAGGAAGGAAGAAAGGAGGGTGGAAGGGAGAAAGGGAAGAAGGGAGGGAGAAAGGAAAGGAAAGGAAGGAAGGATGGGAGGGAGAAAGAAGGAAAGGAGGGTGGAAGGGAGAAAGGAAAGGAGGAAGGAAAGGAGGGTGGAAGGGAGAAAGGAAAGGAGGGTGGAAGGGAGAAAGGAAAAGAGGAAAGAAGGAAGGGAGGAAAGAAGGACAGAAGGAAGGAAAGACAGAAGGAAGGGAGGAAAGAAGGAACAGTCAAAACAGACCCGGAAGGACGACACAAAGCTTAAACCAACTAACATGACTAAACTCTTCATCTTGTCACCCAGTGCAGCGATGTGACTCACTGATGTGTTTGTAATGTTTTTTTTGACAATGGAAGAATAAGATATGTCAGACTTTGCATACATAAATAATATTTGCTTCACTACACTAGCTCCTAGTTTGTTTTCATCTCATCATTAACTCTCCTATCATTTCAGATCCTGCCTCTCATACCATGCTAACCCCAACCCTAACCCTGATCTCCTGGTTTTAACCCTGCCTGCATTTGTAAAGTAAACTGAACTTCCTTTGCAAAATACAGAAAATAGCCGGCCATATCATTCAACTAACAGTATCTGTGCTCCCTAATTATCATTTTGACAGTGCATGTATGTCCATATATGAACTCTGACTATTACATATCACTACAGAGCCGACTGCATTCAGCCAACTGTTTCCTCTCTCAGGAAAACGTGAAGGCAATTAAGAGAATTTGGATGTACCCCAGTACGATAAAACAGACTCTATTTATCCTGAGAAGCGAAATCCAGGGCAAAAAACATCTGCAAAACACTAACTGCACCACCCGCCAGTGCTCGTTAAAGTAACATTTCATTACCTCCTCTCTTCTTTCACGCTAATTCAGAATATGCCCCAAACCCTCGCCTCTCGAGTTAGTGGAAAATATGATTCATGGCGCTCTCACTCTTTGTCTCTCCGGATCATGTGCTCAATCTACTTGGTCGTATTAATATTGCAGTAACACTGAACAGCAGTCTGACTGCTCCTTCGACTGTCTCATGAGATCAGAAGTACAATCAATAGTTTCCCGTTGAAGAGATATTGCCATCCGCTTAAAAGACATTTGAGCTTTTACGGTTTGGAGCAATCTTCAATGATGACGCTCCTCTAGTCGGAGGAGAGAGGACGGAGGATATATGTATGCTCTGTATGAACCTGATTCTGTGATTCTATTATTTGTCTGCTTGTGTTGTATACAACCTCTAACTTTCTCTAAGTTTTCCTTATCTGAATGGAAAGACTAAGCAGTAAGGTATGCAAGTTTAGAATATAAAGACCTATAATTTGTGGTTAATCTCCCTTCTCTGCTTGTTCTCTCAACTCTTCTACTATTCCTGAGATGAAGGTCAGATATGACTCATTCATTTGGAGCACGAATGCCAAAAAATGTGAATCTGGTTATTTCACAATAGGGCAGGATTCCATATAAATAACTGAATGATGGCATCACTATAGTATCGTGTTATTCTCATGACTCAGTCGGATGGAAATTTACAGTGTCCACACTACGACTCCACAGCGTGACAAGATTACCAAGGGATTAACAACAGCAGGTTTTCCCTTACAAAAAGGAAATTAAACAATAGTATTTCTATAAACAGGAAAAAGGCTACGGTTAAGAAATGTTCCTTTTGTGCCCAAATTGGACTCGTACCATTTACCGTTCTTTTAAATCTGTTGTTAATTTGCTCTGTTTTGAATCAGTGGGTGACTTGGTGAAGTTGTTGCTGTCTTCCTGTTGGTTTCTTTTTTTCTTTTTTTGGTAAGAGACAAAAAAATCCAAAGCAAACCAAAATGCATCACTAAAAAGCCAGATGGGAACACTCTCTCAACTCATTGGTTAGTTGAGTCTAGCTTCCACTCAGCCGTGCCACCGATTTCTCGAAATGATCACTTTGCGGTGTTGTAGCAAAAGAATCCCCAGTGGCCCCATTCTTCCCCTACACACCATAATTATAAGTGATTGTGATGAGCAAGATTTCAACATGGCGATGTTAAAGTCTATGAGCTGAGTGGGAGCGAGGCCAGCGGGGAAAACAGTGCTGGATAAATTCAGTGGGGTCACACAAGGCCGAAGCGAACCTGGATGCTAGAAAACAAAGAGCCAATATCTGAGTCTAGTATCCAGTCCCTATAATCCATTCATACATCTGCACAAATGTCAAAAATCAAATGTTGCAATGTTTTTATTGCCCACTGTTGATTTCTGCTTGGCTCAAACCTTTAAGCCTTGTAGCTGATCAGATGGAGGTCAGGTTTCCACCCCAAACAAACTGACCCAAAATTAATTATGACCAGACCGAGAGCATTTCCTCTAAAGGGGTCTCAGTGCAGTTGTTTTGGTCAGAGTATGATTGCTGCTTTTAAGATCTGCCCAAGCAAAACAAAACAGTTTAAAAACGCCCTTTTCCTTTCACAGATTTCACACACTTCACACCGGGCTGCTATAGAAATATAGAATATATGATTCTGATGCTGTATTCATGCTCAGTGTTACACAGCTTCAGGTCTGATTATAGGTCAGGTCTGAGAGTTATAATAGAAATAAATAAATATAGGTAGTTAGGGTTAGGGTTAAGGTTAGGGTTAGGGAATTGGGGTATTAGCCACAATTAGACACTTGAGGATTAGACAAATTTGAGATAACTTTTGATAGGAAGGGTTAGCGGTAGGGTTAGGGTTAAGTTGGGGTAACTGAGCCAGGGGTAGGGGTTAGGGGTTAAGGTTAGATATTTGAAGCCTGGAACCAGCTCACTTCCAAACAGCCTTCATTGACTCTTTTACCTCAATGGGAATCCAGCCGAACTCTGAACATCTGTCACTGGATCAACGATGATTGACGTCATTTTTTTCAAAGCATATTCTCCTCAAATCAGTTTACTGTAAAGACTGTAGGATGTAGGACGTTACTGTTTATTGGGATTGAGCAGCAACATTCATTATGCATCATTGTTCTTTCCCAATTAAATAGTAAATGAGAAGGCTAATGATGGAGTGAAGCCTTGGCTCTGCCTGAGGTGGATACTGATAGAGGTGTAAAGCAGAGGAGCAGCAGCAGTAAACAAGCCACAGCTAATGTGATTATAGCGATTGGCCATCTGCGGGTCAGGCTGAGAGATGATATGGCTCTGCTCATCTGTCTATGTCACGCCAGCTTGTCTCCTCTCTCCGTCTTCCTGCCTGTGACATGGAAATCAATCTTAGTCTTTTCAGGCACCTGGGATGTGTAAAAGAGTTGGTGTTGGTGTGTACATCATATAAGAGTCAGTGATAAATACTGGAAGGGTTGGCAAGATGAGCAATTCAAAAATATCTTTGAAAATAGATTTAAAAGCAGCATCAGGTTTGTTAAAATGTATATTTAGTATTTTTGTTGGTTTTATATCATTTAAAATGACATTTGCACCATTTTTGAACCAAAAGTAAGACTGAATTCTCCTGAAAATGTCAAATGGTGTAACCACAGAATAACGATTCAATATTTCATCCACCTACAGTGTATTTAAGATGACTTATACAAATAATTATTTCATTTGATTGACATGATTCCCCAGATCAAATATAGTTTTTATGGTTACACCACTTTTTTAAAATTGAGAATTTACTGTTTTTAAGCAAGTTGAATTAAAGTTTTTATGGTTACACCACTTAGACATTTTTGTATTTTGTATTTTTGTTGGTTTTATATCATTTAAAATGACATTTGCACCATTTTTTTAACCAAAAGTAAGACTGAATGCTCCTGAAAATGTCAAATGGTGTAACCACAAAAGAATGATAAATACTAAATATTGTATCTCCTACAGTGTATTTAAGTGGACTTATACTAATAATTACTTCATTTAAAAGCATCAAATGAGGAGAAACATTTTAGGAGTATATCTATATTTAAATGTTAAAGCATTTTGTCAATATTAAGCAGAATCCTAAAAACAATCATTTTTTTCTAAATAAGTTTTGACAAATGATGTAAAACCCAGTGTTGCATTGTTACAAGTGGATTATATTTATTCCATATTTTTTGTTCACATTTATTTTGACTGAATGCTCCTGAAAATGTCAAATGGTGTAAGCAGTGTATTTAAGTGGACTTATGCTAATAATGACTGTAAATGTTTCCTGGTCTCCATGGTTACCCAGATTAAATGTAATATAAAAGTTATAATGTAAGATCATGCCAAACTAGTTGATATGGTGTTAGGTAGGAAGGAAGGAAGGAAGGCAGGAAGGAAGGAAGGAAGGAAGGATGTAAGATCATGCCACACTAGTTGATATGGTGTTAGGTAGGTAGGAAGCAAGGAAGCAAGGAAGGAAGGAAGGAAGGATGTAAGATCATGCCAAACTAGTTGATATGGTGTTAGGTAGGAAGGAAGGAAGCAAGGAAGGAAGGAAGGAAGGATGTAAGATCATGCCAAACTAGTTGATATGGTGTTAGGTAGGAAGGAAGGAAGCAAGGAAGGAAGGAAGGAAGGATGTAAGATCATGCCACACTAGTTGATATGGTGTTTTATTGAATATTTACTGTTTTTAAGCAACGTTCAATTATTTGGTACAAAGTTTTTATGGTTACACCACTTAGACATTTTTGCCATAATCCTCTAATATATTCTCTCTAAATGGATTAAAAGCAGAAATTTGATGCTGGGTCCACAAAAAAAGAATGTGTGCAAGTTATTCATACGTTTATTTTCACATTTTAACCCTTTAAATTTAAACTAAACCACATGGACACAAAAAAACCCCCATCATTGACCCGTATGTCACTGATATACTGTATGTCTTTATTTCTATGACATCATTAAATGCTTGTGAGTTGAATGCTGTTATGCTCATATGACGGATGCTGCAGCTGTCCCATATGTCACATTACACTGATTTAAAATGACGTCTTTTGAACGGAGGATATCTCATTTTGTTAAACGCCTGTTGTCTCGACTCCTTGTGTCTCTTCCTCGCCTCCTCCGCTCCTCGGCTCCTCGGCTTTCACGTGGGAGGAACTAAGATTCGAAGTAGGGGAGGCGAGGAAAAGAATCAAGGAGGGAAGAATCAACATGTTTGTTTTCCAGTAACATATTGGCAAAAATTGTTCCACACCTTTTTTTTGGAAGATGACTTAACCCTCCTGTTGTCCTCGAGTCAAGGAAGGGAGGAAGAAGGAAGGAAAGGATGGAGGGAGGAAGAAAAGGAGGAAGAAGGAAGGAAAGGAGGAAGGAAGGGAGAAGTGAGGAAGAAGGAAGGAAGGAAGGAAAGGAGAGAGTGGTGAGGGAGGAAGGAAGGAAAGGATGGAGGAAGGAAGAACGAAGGAAAGGAGGGAGGAAGAAAGGAAGGAAAGGAGGGAGGAAGAAAGGAAGAAGAAGAGGGAGGGAGGGAGGAAGGAAGGAAAGAAGGAGGAAGGAAGGAAAGAAGGACAGAGGAAAGAAAGAAGGAAGGAAGGACGGAGGAAGGAAGGAAGGACGGAGGAAAGAAGGAAGGACGGAGGAAAGAAGGAAGGACGGAGGAAAGAAGGAAGGGAAGAAGGAAAGGACGGAAGGAAGGGAACAAGGAAGGAAGTAAGGACAGATGGAAGGAAGGAAGGAAGGAACAGTCAAAACACTTTTACACTAGTTTCCCTAAAATTGTCTCAATCGAAGCAGAAGAGAGTCATCATGAAATATATTAGTGTGTCTCATCAGTGGAGACTCACTCTTTGCTGTCGGAAGGAAAGGAAAGGAAGGAAGGAAATAAGGAATGAAAGAAGGAGACTTACTCTTTGCTCTCAGGCTCTCTCGTGTAATCTGTTTGATCTCATATTATATTTGAATGTGGTGATTAAAGGCGGTCTGACATATGAGTCATAGTCAGTCATAGGCCAGGAGATTTAAAGTGAGGGAGGAATAAGGAAGGAAAGAATGGAGGAAGGAAGGAAGGAAGGAAAGAAAGGAGAGAGTGAGGGAGGGAGGGAGGGAGGAAGGAAGGAAGGAAGATTCAAAACAGACATATTATATTTGAATCTGGTGATTAAAGGCGGTCTTACGTATGACTCATAGTCAGTCATAGGCCAGGAGATTTAGAGTGAGGGAGGAAGGAAAGAATGGAGGAAGGAAGGAAGGAAACAAGGAAACGAGGAAGGAAGGAAGGACAGAGGAAGGAAGGAAGGAAGGAAGGAAGGAAGGAAGGAAGAGTCAAAACAGACATCTTATATTTGAATGTGGTGATTAAAGGCGGTCTGACATATGAGTCATAGTCAGTCATAGGCCGGGAGATTTAGAGGCACTTTCACTAATCATGAAACATGACTTGAGGAATGTGATGACTAACTCTCAAAGACTCTACAAACACACACTGGAGCAACATTAAGGCTTCAGACATCCCATAATACTACTACTACTACTACTGCTACTACTGCTACTACTGCTACTACTACTACTACTACTACTGCTACTACTACTGCTACTACTACTACTGCTACTACTACTGCTACTACTACTACTGCTACTACTACTACTACTACTACTGCTACTACTACTACTACTACTGCTACTACTACTGCTACTACTACTGCTACTACTGCTACTACTACTACTGCTACTACTACTGCTACTACTACTACTACTACTGCTACTACTACTGCTACTACTACTGCTACTACTGCTACTACTACTACTGCTACTACTGCTACTACTACTACTACTGCTACTACTACTGCTACTACTGCTACTACTGCTACTGCTACTGCTACTACTACTACTGCTACTACTACTGCTACTACTACTACTACTACTACTACTACTACTACTGCTACTACTGCTACTACTACTGCTACTACTACTGCTACTACTACTGCTACTACTGCTACTACTACTACTACTGCTACTACTACTACTACTACTACTACTGCTACTACTGCTACTACTACTACTACTACTACTACTACTACTACTACTACTGCTACTACTACTACTACTACTACTACTACTAGTAGAAGAAAGAAAGTAAGAGAAAGATTTAAATTAACTTTATTGACAAAAGCTGATTGAGCAAAAGTTGATTTGAGTATGAAAGATATGAACTATTCTACATTTATAACTGAATTTGACTGTTCCTTCCTTCTGTCTGTACTTCCTTCCTCCCTCCTTTCCTTCCTTCTGTCTGTCCTTCCTTCCTTCCTTCTGTCCTTCCTTCCTTCTGTCTGTCCTTCCTTCAGTCTGTCCTTCCTTCCTTCAGTCTGTCCTTCCTTCCTTCAGTCTGTCCTTCCTTCCTTCCCTCCTTTCCTTCCTTCCTCCCTCCTTTCCTTCCTCCGTCCCCCTTTCTTCCTTCCTTCTTTCCTCCCTTCCTTCTTCCTTCCTTCCTTCCTCCCTCCCTCCCTCTCTCCCTCATTTCTTTCCTTCTTCTTCCTTTCCTTCCTTCCTCCATCCTTTCCTTCCTTCCTTCCTCCCTCCTTTCCTTCTTCCTCCCTACCTCCCTCCTTTCATTCCTTCCTTCCTCCTTTCCTCCCTCCCTTCTTTCTTCCTCCCTTCCTTCCTTGACTCGAGGACAACAGGAAGCTCCACAGCACATTTCATCTGTCCCATATGTTGTAATGTGTTGAACGGACAGATTGACTAACATTGCCATCTTTGGGCTGCGATAGGATGGCAGGAAAAACATACTGTTGAAATTATTTTTAGCTCCTGAAATGGTTCTTGAAAAAAAGAAAAAGAAAACATAAGTTCACATACTCTCTCTAACAGAAGAGGTCATGAGAATTTCCTCACCAAAGTAAAAAGACTCAGAGACTGAGATTTTAATCAAGGAAACTCCTCCTGGGAATTGTAAAAAAAAACAAAAAAAAAACCCAAAACAATATAAGGTGAAGGGGAATACCAGCGGTGGAAGGGAATCCAATGAGAGGAGTCAAACTCATTTACATTCAAGGGCCACATGCAGCCCAAATGGATCTCATGTGGGCCGGACCAGTAAAAAGGAAGGAAGGACGGAAAGAAGGAAAGATGGAAGGAAGGCAAGGACAGATAGAAGGAAAAGGAAAGAAGGAAGAAAGGGAGCAAGGACAGATGGAGGGAAGAAAAGAGAAGGAAGGAAGGAAGGATCGGAAAGAAGGAAGGGAAGAAGGACAGATGTAGGAAGGAAGGAAGGAAAAGACAGGAAGAAAGGGAACAAGGACAGATGGAAGGAAGGAAAAGAAGAAGGACAGATGGAAGGAAGGAAGGAAGAAAGGGAGCAAGGACTGATGGAAGGAAGAGAAGACAAGAAAGAAGGAAGGAAGGAAGGAAGGAAGGAAGGGAGGGAAGAAGGACAGATGGACGGAAGAAGGAAGGAAGGAAAAGAGGAAGAAGGAAACTGGGCCAGATTGGACCTCTTGGCGGGCCGGTTCTGGCCCACGGGTCGCATGTTTGACACCCCTGATTTAAGGTGGTTGGGTCCTCGTCTCACCATCACTCCCTCACTCTCATCTTAATAAAAGTAAGGAAGGAAGAAAGAAAGAAACAGGAAAGGTTGGAAAAGAAGACAGGAAGGAAAGATGAAAGGGAGGAAAGAATGAAGGAAGGAAGGAAGGAAGGAAGGAAGGAAAAGAGGATCGGAAAGAAGGGAGGGAAGAAGGACAGATGAAGGAAGGAAGGACAGTTGGAAGCAAGGAAGGAAGGAAAAGAAGAAGGACAGATGGAAGGAAGAGAAGACAAGAAGGAAGGGAGGAAGGAAGGAAGGAAAGGGAGGATGGGAGGGAGGAAGGAACGAAGGAAGGAAAGGGAGGATGGGAGGGAGGAAGGAAGGAAGGAAGGAAAGGAGGAAAGGAGGAAGGAAGGAAGGAAGGGAATCCAATTAACATTTAAGCTGTGTCATGGTTTGGTCCATCCCTCCCTCTCTCTCATGCTGCTGTGGTTGTTTAGCTAACAGGCGTTTAGCTAACAGGCTTTAAGCTAACAGGCATGTAGCTAACAGGCATGTAGCTAGCAGGCTTTAAGCTAACAGGCGTGTAGCTAACAGGCTTTAAGCTAACAGGCGTGTAGCTAACAGGCTTTAAGCTAACAGGCTTTAAGCTAACAGGCATGTAGCTCTGGGAGATCAGAGCTAGATGAAGGTCTTCGGGGGAGTCTCTCTGTAAACTGCTGACTCCTCTCAGTCTGCGGCTCCTCTCCGCCTCCTCCATCATGTTCCACTCCACCATTACACTCTCAACAGCTACTAATGAGATCTGCTGGTCGTGTTATTGCTGCTGCACATGAGGCTTGAGGTTAAGACGCGAGGATCCTTAAACACTCACGATCAGACTCTCAGTCTTTAGAGAGTTATGACGGGTGCTGAGCCAATATTCACAATAATAACAGGTGAAGTTGTCAGGACTCAGTAATAATAATAAGTATACATCACTTTTATTAATGGGGTCAAATCACTGAATGGTTTGGGTCAAGAATGAATCCCTCCCTCCTTACTCCTTTCCTTCCTCATTCCTCCCCTCCTTCCCTCCTTCCTTCCTCCCTTCCTTCCTTGCCATTGTGTATGAAATGCACTATAGAAATATAACTGCCTTGCCTTGTCTAAAAAAGAGGATGCGTTTCGGCTCATTGCTTTCTTCTGCGTTACTGCTCAACAGGAAGTGGCTGAATAAATAGATATTTATGAACTCCAGAGAGGAAACCAAACAACTTACAATTTCAAAAATGAACCTCTGACTTTTCATTTAGCACCACTTTTGGTTTTAGACCAAAGAACTACTATCACCCAAATTTTCAAATATCATTTAAAAACAATAAATAGTAAAAGATAAATTAAAGACAAATAGAAAATGACTCTGATCTACAGCTGATAAATGACGAGGATTAGTTAGTGTACGAAATCCTAATTTATTGAACTGTTAAGTGTCTATTATGGGAGTAGTGAACGAGTGAGTAAGACAGTCATGAACTTCATTAATGAAATTATGCAACATTTTTTTTAAAAAGCAGCGTGAACCCAGCTACACTTTATACCTGCTAACCCTTACAGACCCGTACAGAGAGAAAGGAGAGAGGGAAAAAACACACATAATAAAAACTAAACTAAGCAAAAAACATAAATTGCCAAGTTTGTGTTATCATTTGCTTTTACCAGAGTTATTATATTATATTATATTTTCTGTTTTTTGGAGTTCTTCTTTTTCTTCTGTTTTTTGGACTACTTTTTTTCCTGAATCTTCCAAGTCCTGCGAAGCATACCATACGAAAGTCCGAAAAAGAGGAAAAAGAAAAAAAAAAAACTAAGAAAAACAGAGCTTTTTTTTTAAGTGAATGCAACACGCTTCCGTTGTTTAACAAGTTGAGGGAGAAAACAAAAAATGAGTAGATTTTATCTGCAATTCAGTTTAATTTTAGTTAGTTTTGTTCATTGTAGTTTTTATTTAGATTTAGTTTTTTAAATTATTTTTTCCTGCTAGTTTTAGTTTGAGTTTGAACTTAAATAACCGTAGTTTTTAGAGCACATAGCATTTTGCCTACTATTGCATAGCATACAAAATCTGAAAATCCACAGTCCACACACACACACACACACACACACACACACACACAGAGATCTAATCCATCAACATATTTCATCATGTGGAAACCAATGATAACATTATGATGCAGTGTTACAGAAACCAATACACCATAAAGCAATAATAATATATTAAAGATACATTTGATTTAAAATTAGGAATAAACCATAAAAACATGCAAACATTAACAAGTGCAATAAAAACATACAATCAATGAGGCAGAAGCAAGAAATATAATAAACATACAATATAAAAGCAAAGACATGTTAATGTAAGTGAAAGCAGGAGCTGTGCCAAAAACTCTCCATGACGATGAGTTCAAAGACCCCTCCGAAATCTGCCATTCAACCACTAACTTAATTAGTTTTTGAAACAGTGCCAACTATTTAATGCATATGAAAAACAATCTAAAAATAGATTTTCCTACCGAACCCTGTCCCCCCTAGCCCCCCTAACCCCACTAACCCCCCTAGCCCCACCAACCCCCCTAAGCCCCCTTAACCCCCATAGCCCCCCCCCCAAGCCCACTACTCTTTACTTTGTTCTCATACATAACAAACTGGACTTTACTTTCATTCATGTGTTAACAGCATTGAAACATATTTAACCCTTGTGTCGTCCTCCCGGGTCAAATTGACCCTGCTTGTTTTTACTGTTCCTTCCTTCCTCCCTTCCTTCTTTCCTTCCTTCCTTCTGTCTGTCCTCCCTCCCTTCTTCTTTCTTTCCTCCCTCCCTTCCTTCCTTCCTTCCTTCCTTCCTTCCTTCCTTCCTTCCTTCCTTTCCTTCCTTCCTCCCTCCCTCCTTCTCTCTTTCTTTCCTCCCCCCTATCTTCCTCCCTTCCTTCTTTCCTCTGTCCTTCTTTCCTTCCTTCCTTCTTCTTTCCTCCGTCCTTCCTTCTTTCCTCTGCCCTTCCTTCTTTCCTCTGTCCTTTTTTCCTTCCTCCCTTCCATCCTTCCTTCCTCTATCCCTTCCTTCCTCCTGTCCTTCCTTCTTCCTCCCTTCCATCCCTTCCTTCCTCCTTTCCTTCCTCCCTTCTTTCCTTCTTCCTCCCTTCCATCCCTTCCTTCCTCCTTTCCTTCCTCCCTTCCATCCTTCCATCCTTCCTTCCTTCCTTCCTCCCTTGACTCCAGGCCAACAGGAGGGTTAATTAGTATATAGTCTAATCCAGAGAGTTGTGTCGAAGCAGAGTTTGTGGAGCTGCTTCCGTTCTCTTCGCGGCGTGATAACGATGGAAAAAGCACGAGGAGCTGGCGCCTCTTTATCAGTGTGACTGTAATCTCCACGACATTCAAAGGAGACTTGTTTAGCCTGTCATCACAACAGCTAGAAACACATTCCTTAACATTCGTCTCCACTTGAGAAGCTGCCAGAAAACAATCAGTGGGCTGAGCTACAACAGCAGAAGAGTCTCTCCTTGTCTCCACGCAGACCTCTTTATCAGAAGAAGAGTTTTAACCCTTTTATAGGACACTCATTGAAAGGAAGGGAGGAAGGAAGGATGGAAGGAAGGAAGGAAGGGAAGGAAGGAGGGGGGGGGGGAAGGGAAGAAAGAAGGAAGGAAGGGGGGAGGGAGGAAGGGAAGAAAGAAGGAAGGAAGGGGGACGGAGGAAGGAAAGAAGGAAGGGAGGAGAGAAGGAGGGAGGGAGGAAGAACAGATGGAAGTAAGGAAAGGAAGGACGGAGGAAGGAAAGAAGGAAGGGAGGAGAGAAGGAGGGAGGGAGGAAGAACAGATGGAAGTAAGGAAAGGAAGGAAATAAGGAACGAGGGAGGGAGAAAGGAAAAGAGGAAGGGGAGAAAGAAGGCAGGGAAGAAGGAAAGGAAGGAAGGAAGGACGGAGGAAATAAAGAAGGAAGGAAGGAAAGGAAGGAAGGAAGGAGGAAATAAGGAAGGAAGGAAGGATATTTTGGGATATTTACAGAAGTTACATAAGGGTTAATCAGTCCTCTGTTCATATTCTCAGAGAAGTACGTACAGTATCTATAGCTCCTTACTGGGCACTAACACTTTAACATTTTAACATTTCAATTGATTTGTGTACAGGACTACATGCTCTCACTTTCCCTTTATATAGGGTTTTATGCACTGTCTTTATATTTCTAGAGAAGTATGTGTTTTATAGATTAATGTGTCTTTCTCTTGTGTCTTTTTAACTTGACTTGACTCTCTGAACAACCAACCAAAGAGTTCCTCTGTGTGGAAGCACAAATGGCAAATAAAGTTCTTCAATCTTGAGTCGAGAAAACCACAGTCAGAGTCTTTGTGACCAACAGAGGTCCGAGTCACGAAGCCTACATACAGTATCTATAGCGCCTTACTGGGCAGCTTTTTGTCTTTAATGTACAGGTTTAGTTTAGTAGAGAGAGACAGGAAGAGAGAGGGGGGAATGACACTGAGGATAGGACTGCTCGGTGCAGGATTCGGTGCTCTACCCACTGAGCTAAACACCACCACCTCTTGTGTCTTTTTAACTTGACTTGACTCTCTGAACAACCGACCGCACTACAGTTCCTCTGTGTGGAAGCACAAATGGCAAATAAAGTTCTTCAATCTTGAATCTTGAGTCGGGGAAACCACAGTCAGAGTCTTTGTGATTCCTTCTGTGGTTCATTTTTGATTTGACCAACAGAGGTCCGAGTCACGAAGCCTACATACAGTATCTATAGCTCCTTACTGGGCACTAACATTTTAACATTTCACCATCCATGCATCCATCCATCCTCTTCCGCTTATCCGGGGTCGGGTCGCGGGGGCAGCAGCCTAAGCAGGGAAGCCCAGACTTCCCTCTCCCCAGCCACTTCGTCCAGCTCTTCCCGGGGGACCCCGAGGCGTTCCCGGGCCAACCGAGAGACATGGCCTCTCCAGCGTGTCCTGTTAACATTTCACCATTTCAATTGATTTGTGTACAGGACTACATGCTCTCACTTTCCCTTTATATAGGGTTTCATGCTCTGTCTTTTTATTTCTAGAGAAGTATGTGTTTTATAGATTTATGTGTCTTTCTCTTGTGTCTTTTTAACTTGACTTGACTTGACTCTCCTCCTCTGTGTGGAAGCAAAATAAGTTCTTGAATCTTGAATCTTGAGTCGGGGAAACCACAGTCAGAGTCTTTGTGACTCCTTCTGTGGTTGATTTTTTGATTTGACCAACAGAGGTCCGAGTCACGAAGCCTACATGACCGACTCTCAACTCTCAACTTTATTTATAAAGCACTTTAAAACAACCACAGCTGAAACACAGTGCTGGACATAAATAGATAAAACAACACAGGAACGTAAAACAATTAACAGGAAATAAATACTAAAATAATTGTTTATTGTTTTTAATATAAATTAAAAACAGTAAAACAATAATTTAAAAACAAACAAACCATAAAACAGTAAAACAGGAGCAGAGTGTCATGCTGGGAATAGTAATATCTCAGCCAAGGAATGAAAATGGGTTTTAAGACGAGTTTTAAAAATGGACCAAGAGAAAGACCCTAACCCTTAAAGTCAGGTCTAATTTCCAATAAATAGAAAAATAAATAAGGTAGAGCTTATAAGTAGAAAAGTGCACTAAGACGTTTAAAATGGAGACGAAGCAGGAACGTTATAGGAAGAGCTTCGTTCCTGCTGCTGAAGTCATGTGGTGTGTTTGATTGTTTTAGAGAATATAAACTACTAGTACGACACACACACACACACACACACACACACATGTACAATGCATGTGTACGCCTCTATTTAAAGCATATAGTTCTCTAAGCAGCTCATCATTAGTGCAATTACAGCAAAGCAGAACTGACGAAGCTTCACGTTGAATACTTTGATGCATTTATAATTCAGCTTCAGCTTCCATGATGGATGAAAGCAAGTCTCGTGTTTGTTTTTAACAATGTCTACATTTAGCTCTGTTTCCACTGAGGAAGTCCCTGGTGAAGTTTAGGAGGCGGGACCTTTACGGGAACGTTCCTCTCACTCGGCCCTCGAGGAGAAGAAGGACTCCTCCACTATTGTCTTGTTGGGTTTTATTGTATTTAGTTTTCGTTGATGTGAACCTGTGGATGTGTCTGAAAGTAAATTTTAATTCAATATAAAAACACAAAACGTATAAATAAGATAAATAAGGATATAATTGTGTCTATTTTCATGTGTTTCAGTGACTATAATAAATGATTTTATCTAAATGAACTCACAGTAAGAGCTGCTCCACAGTCCTATGTAAACAATGTACAGTAACAGTTTGATCTGTATGCAGATACTGTATGTTTGTTTAAACTGTGAGTTCATGTTTTTACTGTATCTTCCTGTTCAGGCTGTGAAAGTTACTTGAAGCCAGAGTCAAACTTTTATTTTTAGACATATCTTAGGTGGCAGAGAAGAGTTCAAGTGGCAAAAAAACATGATTGAGTATAAGAGGAAGTCACAAAATGCTGATAAAACCTGTAAAATGAAGATACAGCAGATCCAAGCAACACAACCATGACACAGATCCTGCAGTCAGTCAGTCAGTCAGTCAGTCAGTCAGTCAGTCAGTCAGTCAGTCAGATAGATAGATAGATAGATAGATAGATAGATAGACAGATAGATAGATAGATAGATAGATAGATAGATAGATAGATAGATATGGCCAAACAAAAAAATATATGGTTATTGTGATAATGCTTCTGTCATCCTATTCCAGATTGACTGACATCCAAATAGTAGCAGGGATCCTCAAGGTGTCAGCTTTCATTAGAGACCAAGATTTTGATTGTAGGCAAAGGGGATGTGAAGTTATAGGTGTTTGATTGCGGTTATACAGCTTTGGTAACCATGGTAACCAAGTGTCCATTTGGAGTCTCCAAAAAGGACCTGAGGAAAACGCATGGACATACCTGTTGAAAAATAACTCTGAAAAATTCATCTTTTGGTCTTTTGACTCCAAATTTGGACTGCATGAAGCCAAGACCTGTGGCTGTGGCCTCATTGTGTCTATATCCTGCTGAGAGGTCCCTGACCCCTAACCCTGCCCCCCCCCAACCCCTAACCCTGAGAGGTCCCTGAATGTCTGTACACATGTCATTGTAAAGACAAACCTATGGGCGAGTAAACAACCCCATCATTGTAACCTCTGCCACTCTTTGTCAGTAAGTCACAGAATCACACAGACACTTTTACAAGAATCCTGAGAGTGTTTCCTTTCCAATGATACCAGACACATCTCTGAGTCTCAAACTATGTGGGATCTGTGCTGCTCACAACTTGGGCATGTCGTTTAGGCTAACAGCATAAAAAACAGGGGCGTGTGTTAAGAGGTTAAACAAGGACAGGTTGAACCAAACACTTGATAAAACATCATAAGTTATAATTTATAAAAACACACACAACACAATACACACACATCACATCATCATTTATTTTTAAAACTGTGAACCTGCCCTCACAAAAAACATCCTCATCCGCCAACATCTTACAATAAACTCTACTGATACATTTAGCTGCTCTTTAGAAAAAAAAAAGAAAAATTAAAAAAAAAATAAAAATCGATTCTCGTATGAAAATCGATTTTTAAAAACCGGCAGAAAAAAATCGCGATAAATATAAAAATTGATTTTTAATTTTTTTTTTTTTTTGGCCCAGCCCTAAGATACATCCAGGTTACTAATCCTACAGGACAAAGCCAAGTCCAAGTCACATGCCAGAAAAAAAAATTAAATAAAAAAAAAAAATCGATTCTTGTATAAAAATCGATTTTTTTTAAAATCTCCAGAAAAAAACCCCGCAATTAATATAAAAATCGATTTTTTTTTTTTTTTTTGGCCCAGCTCTAAGATACTAAGATATATCCAGGTCACAAAGCCAAGTCCAAGTCAAAATGTCAAGACCAAGACCAAGACAAGTCTGAGTGATAAATCCTGCTGCATCAAAAAAAGGTCCGATACGTGAAGAAAACCAAAATACCAGAATCTGAGTCACGAAGCCTACATGACCAATAGAGGAGTCATGTATAACAGTGAGAATCAGAAAACCTGCCTGTGAATGATAAGTCCAAGTCACATGCCAGAAAAAAATTGATTCTGAAAATTGATTGAAAATAAAAATTGATTCTCGTATGAAAATCGATTTTTTTTAAAAATGCCAGAAAAAAGTTGTGATTTATATAAAAATAGATTTTTTTTTGGCTCATCCCTAAGATATGAAGAAAACCAAACTACTAGAATCTGAGACCTCAACAAGTTCAATACACACAGAGTCAAAAAAAAAACTTAAATAAGACAAATCCAACTCACAATGTAGAAGAAAGCTCTGAAAAACAAGTTCAAGTTATAAAACCTGCACAAGGAACAAAAACCAATAATTACAAGACAAGGCCGACGTTTCTCTGGTGGTTTGTAGAAGTCAGATATCATCTCGTTCTCAATCTCTTTCTTATCTGTATCGGGGGGGGGGGGTGGGTTTATCTAAAGTGCCAATCAATGGATGTTTACTGATGTTTAAATGAAGCTGTTTAGTCCTAAATTACAGTTACATGACTTAATAAATCATTTATATCATGTATATATATGTATATTTACTGCCTCGGCTTGTTTTCTGTCCAAACATTAAAAACAAAGTGTAGAATGAAAAAAGGGCGAGTGCTCTAGGAAACTGTGTTAGTGGTTTTAAAAATTAAAAAAAAGAGAAGCGGAAACTTGATTTCCTGAACGTTTCTGAGAAAGCAAATGACTCCTTTTCTTCTTAACGATATTCATTTATTATTGATGAATCATAGATCATAAGCTTTCATGTAGAACATTTGACATGTTCTTTATTCTTCTGAAAGTCAAAACTAGTAATTAAGTTAATTTAATGAATAAAACTCTACAGTATATTCCTCTACCTTACTAGTTTCTTTCTTTCTAGGAATCATTAAAAAAAACTATAATTTAGAAATAAAGGATCCGTAAAATAAAGTGTAAATTTATTCCTTATCAAAATCCATTGTGTTTGTTTCCAATGTTTTATACATTATACTAAATTATATGCTTTAATGGATTTTGTCTGTGTATTATTTATATTATTATATTTTAAAATGTATTGTTTATTTTCAAATTATTAATTTTACTGTTGGTGTTTTTTCTCCTCTTTTATTTTGTATTTGAATGATCCAGTTAACCATTCATATCTTTTCCTGTTGTAGGTTTTTTGTCGTTAAGAAGAAAAGGAGTCATTTGCTTTCTCAGAAACACTCAGGAAATCAAGTTTCCACTTCTCTTTTTTTTAATTTTTAAAACCACTAAAGTACACAGTTTCCTAGAGCACTCGCCCTTTTTTCATTCTACTCTTTGTTTTTAATGTTTGGACAGAAAACAAACTGAGGCAGTAAATATATATATATATATGATATAAATGATTTATTAAGTCATGTAACTGTAATTTAGGACTAAAAAGCTTCATTTAAACATCAGTAAACATCCATTGATTGGTGCTTTTATTTATTTTACTGTTGGTGTTTTTTCTCCTCTTTTATTTGTTTAACCAATCTAGTAAGTTTTATCATTTAAAAAATAAAAAGCTCTCTCTCTGCTGCTATATTTAATTTTGTATTTATCACGATAATAATTAAACATGTGATGTTTTGCTTGCTGCTGCAGAGCGACGTTGTGTTCCAGTTTGAGCAGCACAACACATCCGGAGCTCAGAGTGTGAAAACCACATTGTACCAACCGTTATATAACACATGGAAAAAAAAAGAAAAAAAGACATGAATCACCGTGCCGCCTGTTAGACCGATGCGTAGTATGTGTAACAATGAGTCATTCTACACACTCATGAAACACACACACACACAAAAACCCTCCAAACATAATAAGTGAGTCAGGATTTTACGTTTGTGTTTATTAATTGTGAGAAGCCCTTAACCCTTCCTGTCATCCTCCCGGGACGATTGACCCCGTCTGTTTTGACTGTTCCTTCTTTCCTTCTCTCCTTCCTTCTGTCCTTCTTTCTTTCCCTCCTTCTGTCCTTCTTTCCTTCCCCCCTTCCTTCTTTCCTTTTCTTCCTTCCTTCCCTACCTTCCTCCTTTCCTTCTCTCCTTCCTTCTGTCCTTCTTTCTTTCCCTCCTTCTGTCCTTCTTTCCTTCCCTCCTTCCTTCTTTCCTTTTCTTCCTTCCTTCCTTCATTTCTTTCCTTCCTTCCCTCCCTACCTTCCTCCTTTCCTTCTCTCCTTCCTTCTGTCCTTCTTTCTTTCCCTCCTTCTGTCCTTCTTTCCTTCCCTCCTTCTGTCCTTCTTTCCTTCTCTCTTTCCTTCTGTCCTTCTTTCTTTCCCTCCTTCTGTCCTTCTTTCCTTCTCTCCTTCCTTCTGTCCTTCTTTCTTTCCCTCCTTCCTTCCTTCATTTCCTTCCTTCCTTCCCTCCCTACCTTCCTCCTTTCCTTCTCTCCTTCCTTCTGTCCTTCTTTCTTTCCCTCCTTCTGTCCTTCTTTCCTTCCCTCCTTCCTTCTGTCCTTCTTTCTTTCCCTCCTTCTGTCCTTCTTTCCTTCCCTCCTTCCTTCTTTTCCTTCCTTCCTTCCCTCCCTACCTTCCTCCTTTCCTTCTCTCCTTCCTTCTGTCCTTCTTTCTTTCCCTCCTTCTGTCCTTCTTTCCTTCCCTCCTTCCTTCTTTCCTTTCCTTCCTTCTTCCTTCTTTTCCTTCCTTCCTTCCCTCCCTTCCTCCCTCCTACCTTCCTCCTTTCCTTCCTTCTTCCTTCTTCCTCCCTTCTTCCACCCTTCCTTGACTCGAGGACAACAGGAGGTTTAAAGAGGATAAAGACATTACACATAGGCTACAACTCTTTTAATCAGCTGTATGGGAGACAACGGCTGGTTGGCACATAGAGCTGCTTCAGCCTTTAAGTCCCCTTATTTGGCATTTATAAAACAGTATATAAACAGTTAATAATGATTTATAATGCACTACAATGTGGTATGTTTTCCCAAGTTGAAGCTTGTTTAACAGTCAATGATAAATGTTGAAAGTATATAAAATAGGTTTTCATAGGAGAAGTTGTTTGCTTTAATAAAAACTAAAAAGAAATACCTTATATGTCCTTATAACCATTCATTGGATGTTTTTATGCTGCTTATGAACGCTAAATAGGGATGTTTAACCCTTATATACTGTTCATATTCTGACCCGTCACAGTATTTCTTCATGTAATTAGTCTCTATAAGAAACTTCTGAACCGCTAACAAGAGTTATAGTCACAGATAAACATGATTTAAGCTTTCAGAGAACAGAGAAAGTTAATTCTTTAGTTTTTAAGATGAAAAAAAAAACATAAAAGACAGTATATAGTAATCCAGTGTGACATAAAACATGAGAACTACTTCAACAAATTATATTAAATGTGAAGAACGAACATTCTTGGAGCTCTGGATGAATATGGGTCAGATATGTTTCCTTTTTTATATTCTGGGTCACATTAAGGGAAGGCATCAAATGTCAGGCTAAAAAAAAAAAAAAGTGTTTTTACAGCTCTGACGTAAAAATAGGTCAAAGTAGACCTTGAACGGTATGTTAGGGTTAAAGTGAGGCAGTGTTTTTCATTTGATATGGAGGATGGCCGAGTTATTATTATCACGCCAGAAATCTGTGAGTGCAGATGAGATGATGAGATCCAGGCATGCAGATGTAGAGGAGTCGCACGCGTACCTCAAACAGCCATGCATGTATTGTTTCTGTACTCACTCTCAGAAAGTCTCTCTGCTAACCTGTTTACTCTCTCGCTTGTGGAATCCCCTTTTGGCAATCCACTCATCGCTGTATCACTAAATAAGAGGAATGAATGTGTCTGAATCTCATGTACAACCCTTCACACCCACATGTTTTTGGAATTTTTTGGAGGGGGGGATTTTGGCAGAGTAGCACTTCATGGTTGCAGTTTTGAACACAACCTGGTAGTAGTGTTGCTCCATTCATCCAAAGGTGATTCTGAATCTGAAAGTGATCAAAGAAATGTTTTTTCAAGTAGTGTAATTTCAGCTCAACAGAATGTTAAAGACGGTGTAAAGTGAATTCAGACATTTTCTTTCAAACACATTAAATAGGTCATAAATGTATTTCTAATAAAAAAGGTGTAAAAAGCATTTCAACCATTTAGATGTGAATTGTGGAGCTAGGCTTCACAAACTGTGTTTCAAGATTTCTGTGTTCAGGATTTAGTGATTAGCATAAACCCGCCCCTGCTGCTGTAGAGGTAGAAATACATTCAGCACACACTACTACTACTACAGTCTACAGTTAGCCAGTTAGCTGAGTTAGCACTACTACTACTACAGTCTACAGTTAGCCAGTTAGCTGAGTTAGCCACCAAGCTAGCCGCCTGGATAGCAGCTGAGTTAGCCGTCGAGCTAGCAGCAGAAAGCTCTCAGATATAGTGTACATGTTTCTGGTAGAGGTGGTGACTTTGATTGACACGTGACACTTGGTAGGGGGCGGGGCTTCAGCGTTTGGGAGCAGAGAAAGAGGCTGATTTTTACACAACTTTGAAGTCTAATTTCATATATTTGGCAATTGTTTTAATCATTCAAATTTGGCAGGGTGGTTAACAACACACTTTTCTGTGATATGTCAAACTCAGATACACATAATTATTCTTACTTTACACAGATTTGACGTGATGTTTCTTAATGGACTTCTATCTCTGTAACTCTGCTGGGACTCCCAAATGAGTTAGATTAACAGTCACAGATAGTTGATGATATCGTATCGTATAGTAATACCTTTAAATAACTTGAATGACTGAGTTAGCATTCAGCCAAAACTTTCTAATGTGAATATATAAGAAAGAAAGACAGGAAGAAAGAAAGAAGTATCCAGGGTGATGAATCAGGGGAGTGTGATGGTGTTGAAGCAAAACATTTGTAATCCCTATGAAACTTGCTCTTCTTACAACTAAAATGGTGTGATTTACATGTTGTATCTTGTCATGTAACCATCCTGTAGTCAGCTAGTTGACAGTAAAATTGGGAAATTAGTCAAACCTGCAACCCTCTGTAATGACAGGTGTTTCCACTTGGTGACAATATAATTGAGATAGTAGGTAAAAAGCCAGGAAGTTGTGAGCAATATGTTATTCTACTTTAACCTCTCAAAACCAACAAAAATCTCCACAGATGCCTCAAAAGATGGTTTGGGAGCGTTTCTGCTTCAAGCTACAGGAGACAATCGGTAGCCGGCAATGACAGAGACTTAAAAAACGCTATGCCCAAATCGAAAAAGAGGCTCTTGGTTTAATTAGTGTTTGGGTGTAGTAAGTTTCACAGCTATGTCTACTGTTTGCCAACGTTTGCAGCGGAAACTGATCATAAACCGCTGGTCTCAATCGTCAAGAAAAAACTTAAATGACATGATGATGAAGCTCCAGCGCTATGATTTTGAGTTAATCTACACTCAGGGCAAATACATTGTCCTGGCAGATGCTCTGTCTATGCCTGGGTTAGGGTTACCAGGGCATCAGTATCAAGCAGCTGCACGGAGTCAAGCTTCACAACAAAAGATGTTGAAACACGTGTCAACATGGTGACAGCTTAGCTCCCAGCATTTGATGTGATGTCGGAGCGAATTGCACAGGAAACGGCAAAGGTCCCTATGCTGCAGAAAGTGGTCCACCATATTGACACAGGTTGGCCAAAAGGAAGCTGACCGCAGTACGAGCAGATCTGAGCGTGGCAAAGGAGACAGAACAGGATTGTTTTCCCTCAGTCCATTTGCCAAGACATGCTGCGTCGTATCCATGAGGGACATCTCGGCATAGAAAAGTGTAAAAGGAGCCAGAGAAGCAGTTTACTGGCCAGGTATTGAGAACATGATAGGACACCACTGCAAACAGACAAAGGAGTCAATGCTGATCACAGAACAACCTGTACTACACCATGGCAAAAGGTTGGCACTGATCTTTTCCATCTGCATGGCAAGGACTATGTGTTGGTTCATAGACTATTATTCAAATTACCCTGAGGTGTCTGTGATCACACACAAAAAGCTTCTTGGCCAGACATGGAATCCAACAGTGTGTGGTTGGTGACAATGGCCCGCAGTACAACTGTGAGGAAGTTTGCCACGCGGTATGGATTTCAACACACTACCTCTATTCCACGACATGCACAGGCTAACGGACAGGCTGAAAATAGGAATCCAAATTGTGAAAAGATTAACTTCTCACGCGTTGCAAGCTTTCATTTCCAGAAAAGGCACTATGACAGAGCAGCAAGAAAACAGGAACCTCTTCAGGAAATGGATGTTGTAAGAATCGATTATTGCAGAAACAGGAAGTCAGAAAAATGTGAAACTATGAAATTTGTAAATAATGTTGCCAGTTATATTCTGTCTATTTGTGTTATGTGGGATATTTGTGTTTAGGACATGAGTAATAGAGAAAAGCTAAAATATGTTTTATTTGCACTGCATTAAGACTTTTTGGATCTTAATTATCTTAAGTCTGGTTGGATTTATGTTATATTTACCTGCTTTGGAAGGAGTAATGATAAGTGTTTCCATATGTTACCATAGGTGGCAGTATAACCATTGGAGATATAGTATGTAAAAACAAGTTAGTTGTGAATAATAAAAAGTCACATGTTGAAATGAAAGTGAGCAATAAACAAGCTGGCTTAGCTAGCATGATGTTACGAACTGGATATGTTTATTCTTAAGTTGCAGATGCTGCATTCAGTCATTGTGCTTACTGGTTGTTGTCCCCAAATATCTTCGGTGCTAACTGCTGGTAAAAGCAAAATGTTTCCTTTTCTTACATTTAAGTTACAGCTTTGTTTTTTAAAATTTTTTATATTGATCTTTATGTCTGTGTGAACTAAACTGGGTATTTTTGCCACAGTAGCAGCTCCAGTGATTTTGATGGTCCACCACTTTGGTTTAGACTGAAATATATAATACGTAACTCTTGGATACATTGCCATGAGCCCATTGTAACCGAGTTAGACTTGGAGGATGCTAACGATGCTAAAGATGCTAACTGCTGGTAAAACCAAAATGTTTCCCTTTCTTACATTTAAGTTACAGCTTTGTTTTTTATTTTTTTTATATTGATCTTTATGTCTGTGTGAACTAAACTGGGTTGTGGATTCTTTAGCCACAGTAGCAGCTCCACCACTTTGGTTTAGACTGAAATATCTAATATCTAACTCTTGCATAAATTGCCATGAGCCCAGTTTAACCGAGTTAGACTTGGAGGATGCTAACGATGCTAACGATGCTAACTGCTGGTAAAACCAAAATGTTTCCCTTTCTTACAGTTTAGTTACAACAGCTTTAATTTTTTATATTGATCTTTATGTCTGTGTGAACTAAACTGGGTTGTGTGTTTTTTAGCCACAGTAGCAGCTCCAGCGATGGCGACGGTCCACCACTTTGGTTTAGACTGAAATATCTAATATCTAACTCTGCCATGAGCCCATTTTAACCGAGTTAGACTTGGAGGGCTGTCTGAGTGTGTTTCTAAGTGAACAGTTTCACCTTGTTGTCCTCGCTGTGGTCTGCTCCATCCTGTTAAACTGTGGAGTCGGCGTGTATCTCTAAGGCCGGAATGTAGCTTTCCCCCTTGTAAACACTTTAACAATGAGCCTCGTAAATCCTAACAGCTCTGCGCACAGACTCACATTTCTCAACACGGAGACAGACTCCAGACTGAACAGTTTCCAGCTGGGAGTCCTGGTTTCTGATTGGCTGACAGGTGTCTGATAAAACTGTACACAAAGGCACCTCCAGATAGAGCTCGTTGGTAGTTTAACCGCTTTTCTCAATCAGGCTTAAAGGTTTATTGAACTGCATGGTAACCATAGCAACAGTAGAGATGCTTCAGGCTTGGCTAGCAGTTAACCCTCACACACTGTTCATATTCTGACTCATAACTAGTCTCTGCACCAATTCACATTCATTCACCATCACTTATTATTAAATGGTTGATTAATCTTATGAATTTATTTATCAGCTGCACACACACACACACACACACACACACATGCACACACAAAAAAGCATTTTATTTCCATTTGCGTACACTGTAGGTCAGTTTAGGAAAAGTCTGGCTAAAAGAAATGTGTATATGGTGTTTTTACAGCTCTCAAATACCAGTATGCAAGGGTTAACTGATTTTGCTAATCATGGGTTCATGATGGCAGACACACTATAAAGAGGGTTTTTGTCTGTTTTTATTAGAAATAATAGATTCAACTTTGTCCCCATTTAATCATAGAGTGCAAAATAGGAGATGATTTTCCACATTCTGTTTTCCTATTTCAGATTTTTCTTTAAACAATATTGTCTTTGTTGCTCAACACAGAAATTATACTGGGTTAAGATTTGGGCCATACGTTTAAATTATTTGAATTATTTTAATTTCAACTAACCCATGAGTCTTTACCACCTTTGCAGCTGAGAGCAAAACATGTTGCCATAGTTGCTGAATTTATAAAAAATTGAACCAAAGTTTAAAAAAGCATTAATTCAAGATGCAGGTTGTGTTTTTAAGTGTTCTTGACAACATAATCTTAATCCTCCGCCCGTCATCACTGATACAAGTGATAGACTTGCAGGTCAGTTATTGGCTGTTTCTTGTGGAGTTGTAGATAATGTTTTTTTGTTTTTTTTATATCAAAGAAGCAGACATTTTCTTGCACAGCTGTTCATCTTCATGCTGATCCAAGCTGAAGAAGAGCTCTAACTGTGAGCCAGTGATGTCTGTGGGGAAAATGAACAGAACTTATTTCCTTGTGTATTAGAAGTCATGTTCATAACATACAATCTACAACATACAACAGAGAATAAAATACAAATATAGACATATCATATTTTTATGGGCTTTTATGTCTAAATTGTACTACAGAGTTATGATCAGTGGATTTATGTTCGGTTTACAACTAGACAGGATGAAGTAAATCACTCTGTATGGAAGTGGCAGGAAATCTACTTATGCTGATGTCTGTTTATAGGACAGCTGCCAAGCTGGCTGTTATTTATATTTATGTTTCTTCTGTAATGGAGTGACGGAAAAACTATTCAGATCTTTCACTTAAGTAAAACTACCAATACTGCAATATAAAAATATCTCATTAAGTAAAAGCATGCATGATAAATCCTACTACAGTACAAGTACATACGTATTATGAGTGATGTAGTATGCAGTATTACAGTAAAAGTACTGCAGTATTATAGTGATGTAGTATGCAGTATTACAGTAAAAGTACTGCAGTATTATGAGTGATGTAGTATGCAGTATTACAGTAAAAGTACTGCAGTATTATAGTGATGTAGTATGCAGTATTACAGTAAAAGTACTGCAGTATTATAGTGATGTAGTATGCAGTATTACAGTAAAAGTACTGCAGTATTATAGTGATGTAGTATGCAGTATTACAGTAAAAGTACTGCAGTATTATAGTGATGTAGTATGCAGTATTACAGTAAAAGTACTGCAGTATTATGAGTGATGTAGCATGCAGTATTACAGTAAAAGTATTGCAGTATTATAGTGATGTAGTACTGCAGTATTACAGTTAAAGTACTGCAGTATTATGAGTGATGTAGTACTGCAGTATTACAGTAAAAGTATTGCAGTATTATAGTGATGTAGTACTGCAGTATTACAGTTAAAGTACTGCAGTATTATGAGTGATGTAGTACTGCAGTATTACAGTTAAAGTACTGCAGTATTATGAGTGATGTAGTACTGCAGTATTACAGTTAAAGTACTGCAGTATTATAGTGATGTAGTATGCAGTATTACAGTAAAAGTACTGCAGTATTATGGGAGAGGAAAGAAGAAAAAACAAAGTTCTGATACACAAATGTGTTTTCAGTTTTTGGACTTTTTCTCTAATCTTTGATTTTTGCTGAAATATTGGATCATTTGAACATTTATTGAAATGAAAGCATGTGAGAAGTTTAGAGGGAAGAATCAGTATTTGGTGGAGCTGTTAACAACTCATAGACATCTGAACTGTGAGCCGACTACACACTGCTGACTGGTTTCATCTTTAACAATGTGTTGTATTTTAAAAGCTTGTTATATTATCCATTGTGTCAAATCTGCATCTGAAAAGTAACTAAAGCTGTTCAATAAATGTAGTGGAGTGGAAAGTATAACATGTAGTGGAGTGAAGGTGTAGATGGTAGAAGGTACTTTCCGCCAGTGCAAATGTCACAAGTGGTCTGGCACTCTAAGCTCTGAAATGGATGGCATTTCCTGGTGGCCCTACTTTCTCTGAAAAACAATACATGGCGTGCCTCACCAGGCAAATAGTGGCAAGACAGTAAAGTAGTAGATTACCAGTAAAAAACAAGTGACAAGAAAAGCTGGAATTGTTCTTCACGTTTAGTTTAACCTCCAAATGCACAGAAGCATTTCATAGAAGTCAGTGTTGGTCTGGATGTCAGGCTGGTTGTTCTCTTCTCTCACCAACATCTGTGTTTGTTCAGAGACACCTTGAATGTGTGGGGGTGTGACCACTCCTCTGTCCTACTCACAGTTTGTTTTCTCCCCTTCCCTTCCCTTCCCTTTTTTTTTTTCCCTCCACTGATTCTCACGTATATTCCTCCTGTATGTTGAGCTGATTCATGCGTTGGATGCTCCTGAAGAAACAGCACATAACACCAGCTATTCTGTGCAACTACCCCACCCCCATTCCACTGAGGGCCTTTATGGGGGCACAAGGCAGTATATTGTCTTTCTTTTTCTCTAGACCTCAGTATTTTTTTTTCTCAACTGGAAGGATGGAGCCATTATCTGTAACACAAAGTGGGTGTGGTCTCCTCCAACCTTCCCCTTAGTAAAGCCCATAGATCTAGAACAGCTAGAGAGGGCAGAAAACCCCCCTTTGTGTGGCTGCAACGTGAATTTAAAAGTGGAAACAGATTCTTTTTAATGAGAACATCTGTCCCCATTAACACATCTGCTTTCACACAGTTTATCACCGTTTGTTTGGATTTTTTTTGGGGTATTTTATTCCGAACCGTTTTCAATGATTCCACTTAGAAGTATAAGATTCCCTGCCGCCTTAAAACTGCGTGCTAACTGAACACAAACTGAATAATTTGCTCAACGTTAACAGATTTTAAGATATTAAATTGAATCGACAAACGTCAAACAGTCAGATTCGCTTTTTTGTTTTCAGTTTCTCGCTCAGAAGAGGAATTTCTCCCTTTTACACAATGAACAAATGCAGATTTCCCCATTGTTGGACCTCCACTGAAGAAGCTGCCATGCTATACCAGCAGCATCACTGACACTCCTCTGGGCTGGGTTTTGATTCGGGAGCGGTGGATGCTTGAGGAATGAGGAAACTCTCAGAAATGAACAGAACAAAACAACAAAACCCAACAAAACACGTCATGAAACCCACAGTTTCTCATAACCGTTACTTTTTAGGTTCTGCTTTGTGTTTCAGTTCCCTAAACTTCAATCTAAATGTGTCAGATCAGTCTAGTCACATCAATTTCCGTTAATCTATGTGTTGTTATTAGCTGGATGCATTTCCTCATATGCCTCTTGATCTACTGTGTGACCTTGACCTCCGTTATTAAAGAGATGTCAATGAGCACCAACGTTGCACTGGGTGGGTTAGGGTTTGTTTATTTTAATCCCACACGCACATCAGTCCAGCTGCCAGAAAAACTCACTAGACTAAATGTTGATGCATCCACTGCTCAAAATAGTCCTCAACAAATGCAGGATTTCCTTCGTTTATTGTTTTAGTTTTTGCAAGAAGTTACAATAATCAACAGCTGTTAATTTCTTTTCTAAATGAGATGATATATTTCCTCAGGAGGAACCAATAAGCCTATGAACACAGTAAAGAAGTCATAAAGTGTTGAGAGACGGGCTAACATTGTTGGTTTGTGGTCTCTTCACTCAACGGAAAATATAAAGTATGAGCAGCCTGACCTTTTACAACCACTGATAAGCTTCCTGTCTCCATCTACCAAGAACCTTGATCGTTCGATAATCAAGACAGATAATCTTTGTAGGCCCCAGAGTTTATTTTAAACTTAGCCAAACTACATTTCAGTGCTATACATCCTGGGCTTTTCCATGATTTGTAATTTAGAAATACTACTTTCACAGCAACAGGCATTCAAACACCAACATAACCCAGTTTAAATAGTCATGCTTTTATGGTCCTATCTTAAATGTTGTAAAATAAAAGTAAGCAATATTTTTTATAACACTTCCTAGTCAAATAAAGGAAATAAAGATGTCGTCCAACTCTGTTCAGGCTCACAAAAAAAGATAGAAAAAAAGCTTTTGAATCAAAAGAAGGGATTTCAGTGCATCCTGTGGTCTCATGCAGACTTCAGGGATTGGCTGCACATCAGTTCTGTGTGTCGTAGCTCTGTGTGCACCTTCACTCACATTCATTCTGCACATAGTTTATCACAGCACACACTGCTGCACGCCCATCACACACACTGTTTCATCTGCACACATATTCACTTCGTCTCTGAGCGCCAATTACCAAAAGCTGAAAATGGGGAAAATTAATGGATGCCTCAAATGTCTTTTTATCTTTTTCAACGTGTTGTTTGCAGTAAGTACAAAAGCTTTTCTTATTTTATTCTGGGTTATTTTAGTTTTTTTTTTTTTTTTCAGGTTTTTTTTTTTTTTCTTTTCTTTTGTGTTTTTGTTTTTGTTTGCTTGGTTTGGTTCTTTATACATAAAGGTGAAATTGTATCTCTGTAGAATCTGTGTGTGATGCAAAATAGAAAGAAACAGGAGAAAAAAAAGGTAAAGTTATGTAATATATTTGGCTTTTGTCTCAATTTAATCTTTTTTATTCTAACATGATGTTTTACAAAAGTAAAGAATTATAGTTTTTGTTAATTTGCATGCTCTTCTTAACAAAAGTGGAGATGAAAAAAAGGTTGGCATGCTTAAAAAAACAGAAGTTACAAAAAAAAAAAAAAAAAAAAAGACTGAAGAGAAGATGAAACACCATTCATGTAAAAGTGAAATGAGTTTTAATGCATCACATGTTGGTCCTGTTGTTTTAGGAAAATTTGCAGGTATAGATTTTGTTTGAATTGTGCATGTTGAGTAAATGGTCATTTCCCGTAACAGAAAAGAAAAAAAAAAAAACACGAGTGGTACAAACCCCTGCAACAGAGATCGTATTTCAACCCCCCTTTTCTTTCATTCCTTTCTGCGGCATAAACATGTTTTGAGCTCCAAGAGCTGATTAAAGACAAGAAAGAGGAAAAGAGGAGGGGTCTGATGAGTCTGTTTTCAATTTGGGAAACATTTTTTATATGGAAAAAAACTGCAGACCACTTTACCATAATAAATCCAATAATGAACAAAATGATCAAGTTCAAAGTCATGATAAACAGATGAATGTGGCTAAAGTATAAAATACAAACTAAGTGTTTTTTTTAATGTGGTAAAGTTGAAAAAATGATTGTTTTTTATTTTCTATGATCTTTTTTTTTCTTTTCCACATATCCACATATTGACTTCTTTTCACCAGCATTTTTGTTTTTACTAATTAATTTAGACAATTAGATTCATTAATATGTTTAATAGAAAACATGAAAATATATGGTGTCGAAACATCTTTAAAAAAAAAGGCATGGGACATTTATCTGGGCGTCAAGCTTTACTCAATATGATCAGGTAATGGAGAGTCTCATGTGTTCAGTTCTTAGAGCTCTGTCTCCATCTAGAGTCTCTTTGCAGGAACTACAGGCACTGTGTCAGGAGGCCAAATGGAAAAATCCTGCAATGGTGCCAATGTGATGCCAATCTGAGTTTACTGTGAGAGGGTTGGGGTTTTCCAGTTTTCCATCCGCTGAAAGCTCTTAGTATCATGTGACAACTCTTAATAACAACAACAACAACAGCAATGAATAATTAAAGCTGCAAGCAGCGATAACCGGGCCCTCGTTCCCCTGCCCCACCCTGAAACAGTGAAATGGTCATACGATGACACGGAGTTAATATGAAGTCGGTCAGATTGACTCATTAAAGTACATGGCATGGGAAATGGCGACAAACAGTGCCCAAATTGAAAATCTGAATCAAAATGGGCAACTTCCTGATGGAGTTAGGGTATGAGTCCAAGAGACTTTTTTATGTGTCTTTATATGATACACATGTGTACCGAATTTCATTCATCTACGTCAATCTGGAGGGAGGGGCTCAATTTTCTTAATTTTCTAGGGGGCGCAGTGGCTCCATTTGGCCAACGCTTCCTGTTTTATGGCGAAACAATGAAAATTGCTGAATCGCCACGGCAACCAGGTATAATGGAGGAATGGAAGATTTTGATAACTTTTCATCTCCAATGTCCTTAGATGATTCTGAGTGAATTTGAAGTCAGTTGGATTAAGGAGGAGTTTGTAAAAGAAAGAAAATGCAAAGTTGGCGGCAAAATTGAAAATTCGAGTCAAAACAGCTCACTTCCTGTTGGAGTTAGGGTAAGGGTCCAAGAGACTTTTTTATGGGTCTAGTCATGATACATATGTGTACCAGATTTCGGTTTTCTATGTCAAACTTGAGCGACATTCCCTAAATGTTGATCTGATGCATTTGCTATGGAACTTTAGATTATCCACTAAAAGTCATTGGGATTTGTAAAGATGGTGACATTTCAGGGTTTACAGATTTAAAAAAGTCTGTCAAATTCTTCTTTGAGTTTTTTGTTATCCCATGTAGTAATATATCTTTTGTCCATTTCAGATATGTGTGTGTGTTCTTCATTGTTTCAAGTGTCTGTTACATCTCCATATGATAAGTAAAATAATAAATCTGGTCATGTGTCCTTAGATCATCGGATGTGTGCTGATCTTCGGAGCAGTGAAGTCCGCTACCGTTTCCAGTCAGGTAAACAATAACATCATCATTGAATCCTTAATTGTGTTCTACAGGGTTACATCTAAAATGCAGAAAACATCAAATCAGTAAAGTATGTATGTGTTTTTTTAGTTTTATTAGAAACCACAATGAAATATGGACCAGAAACAGTTAAGTTTCATTTTTAGGCTTTCTTTCGTGCTTACTCTCTCAGATGGGTGACACTGCCCATAACATTGCCTTCAAGTTATTAGATCTGACACAGTTTAGAAACATCTAGATTAATCATATTTCAAAAAAAAAAAGAAAAGAGAAAAGTAAAATTACCACCCAAACTGTCAACATTACATTACAGCACGTTTACAACCAGACTAACAGACCACCTTTGTCCCACCATACCTTGTGTTGTATGCACATACAGTTTTCTTGAGTTATGATACAGACTTTTCACGTGTGCTCATCTCCAGTCCTAATAATAATAATAATAATAACTTTATTTTGTATAGCGCCTTTCATAACCCTAACCCTAACACAGACAAAAAACACACATTTAGCCGGCAAAAGCCTGCAGAACAAGTGCCTTTTCAACATAGATTTAAAAGAGTCAAGGATGGTGCTTGGCGAATGTTAGGAGGGAGCGAGTTCCACAGTGTAGGAGCTACCACCCTGAAGGCCCTGCTCCCGAAGGTTTGCCTTCTGGTGCGGGGGATGGACAGGAGGCCCAAGTCGGTGGAGCGCAGGTCCCGTGAAGGGTGGTAAACATGGAGGAGGTCCATTAAGTACTTTGGTGCAACGGCATGAAGAGATGTATATTCTACCTCCAAGCAAATCATCTGAGGAATGAAATCTCAGGAATGTTATCTTAAAATTATCAAAACATCAAACTACTTCTTCTTTTCAGAAAAACATGAAAAACACATGGTAGCATTGACCAGACTACAAACACTTTCAACAGAATCTACTGTTTAGCCCACAGTGTATGAGAAGATGAAGATGAATGTGCGCTGTGATATCGGCTCGATGAATTATCTCATTGTTCATTTTCTCAATTGGGTCAACGGTTGCTGCCAAATATACATTTATAACTTCCCATTACAGGATGTTGCAGCAGATTACAGAAATGTGAAATCAGAGTCAGATGTGAACAATGCGTTCAAACAATCACATGTCAGTTTTGGTAAAATCTTGTTTTGTAGGATTCACTTCTTCAACAAATTAATGACTTATTGCACTTTTAAATAATGAGTTTCGGTAAAGGCTTGTACAACTGCCTGCAGCATGCCGTAAGAAGGTTCTGGGAACTCATTCTGTGATGGTTTTGATTAAAACAAAAGCAGCTGGTTTGTGAAAATCAAAGCTAATTTAGTTAGTCAGGACATCACCTGTATAATTCTGTAAACAGTACACATCTGAAAATACATAGAAATATGTAAAACAAGTCGAGGTGAAGAATTCAGAGTGTTTACAAGGAGGCAGGGAGCTGCACAAATGTAGAGGAGGATTTGTTTTTTTCTTGTAATGCAGAACAGATGAAGCTCGGGGGAGGTTTCCATTTTCATAGTAGGCTTTCTCTTTGAGAGGAAGACAGGATGGCTCTGACAATGCTATCAGATCTACAGAGAGCGAGCGGCATGACAGAGGACAGCAAAAAAAAAAAAAAAAAACATCACTCCTTATGGAACACACCATTCTATCCACTTTTAAACAAATCAGATTTACTTTCCATTTCTGTGAGGTGTTTTCCTAGACATCCCCACGTTTAAATAGATTTCCTGCTGACCGGAATCCACTTTCCAGGAAATGAGATTTAAAGGTGTTAATGGGATAATACTTGATAACCAATACACGTGGTCCTTTAAAATGTATTGGCTAAAACAACATTGTTGTCTGAAAAAGACATTTGAAAATGCCTAGTGTCTTCTTATGTTGCAATGCAGCAGCTTACTTACTGCTGTTTCATATTAGATTCACGGTGAGACAAAACCTGATGTCATCCTATCCACCAAGTAATCAGATTGACAGTGAAGGCAGCTATATTTGGTTGGGCCATAGTGATCAGTCAAACTTCTCTGAAAATAGCATTTGTGTCTATTATTCAGTGTCTGAGGGAAGCCCCATTTGTGATGTAACAAGGTGTTTTAATGACTCAGTTATTAGTATTAAAAAGGAAATAATTATACAGGCAAACTACAGCAATGTGTTACTGACACCATGAAAAGAAACATTGAAAAGAAACTTAACAATTAGAAATTACAAAAACATTTTTAATGCATTGTTCCATTAAAACAACATATGACAGCTTTGAGGAAAAAAATGTACAAATTGTGTCGAACTTCTACAGTTTAGATGTGAAACAGCGATGTAATATAACCTGCTAGCATTAATAGCAATCAGATCAAATATATAATTATAATGCTCAATATTATAAATGTACAATTTTACCAAGCTTTGTATCCAGAAAGAAACAGTGGCAACCGTCAAACAGTGTTTATTGGCCTCCCATTGGTCCGTTGTCTACATGTCACCTGGAAATGATATGAAAGTCAAATTTATTTCATTGAGCAAAGGATTATAGATTTATCTTTTCATTTAACCCTAACCCAACCCAACCCTAACCCTCTACAGGATAAGGGAAATATAGAATACTTAGAAAGGTAAAGCTCAGTAGTAATTCAGTGTGTGTGTTGTGTTGTTGTCCCGTTGTGGTGGAGCAGATAGCGTCAGTTGGGGGCCCGGGAGTCGGCTGGGTTTGGGTGTTTGCCATCGGTGTCCTTGCCATCTCCTGCCTGGGAATCTACGCCGGCTGTGCTGAGAAAGACATCGTCCTCAAAGTTGTACGTATAACATTGTTTATTTTCTTGTTAAATAGGTTGATTTTTGAGCAATCAAACCACTGAACTTATTTGTGTTGTTCCATGTACAGTTTGCAGGTTTCATGGCCGCTGGACTGATCATCATGCTGATCTTTGGCATCATTGTCGTTGTCATGAGAAACAAGGTAATCTATCACTCACTGCTTATTTGTTCTGTATCTTGCTGCTTTTGTTCTCTGCATCGGCGTATATTTTAATGTTAAAGTCAGTGTAAAGTAAGAATAAATATGTGTTCTGAGTTTGACATACCACAGAAAAAAGTGTTGTTAACCACCCTGCCAAATTTCAATGATTAAAAAAATCGCCAAATATATGAAATTAGACTTCAAAGTTGTGTAAAAATCAGCCTCTTTCTCTGCTCCCAAACGATGTGGGCGTGGCCGCCGAGTTCGCTGAAACTCCGCCCCCTACCAAGTGTCACCTGTCAATCAAAGTCCCCACCTTTACATGACACAAACATGGACACTATGTCTGAGAGCTTTCTGCTGCTAGCTTGGCAGCTAGCTCAGCGGCTAGCTTGGCGGCTAACTTGGTGGCTAGCTCAGCTAACTGGCTAACTGTAGACTGTAGTAGTAGTAGTGTTAGATGTAGAAACAATAATTCGCCACTAGGCAGGTTAACCACTGAGGAGAGCGGACTTTCAGTCTTATATAGTAGGGGAAGGGCCAAGGGTACGCCATTACGTCACGGAGTAGCCCTTTTTGCAGGCTCATAGTTATCAGCCTTTTCACATGTTTTCTGTAACCATTTTCCAACATGTATAATATGTTTAGAAGTAAATCAATGAATTGACTTTACACAGACTTTAAAGTTCTCCATGTTGATGCTAAATTGCCAAAACTGTCCTATTATATATTTTTTCTGACTTTCTTGATCTTGTTTCTATACCAGTATGCTTAAGTCATCCCATATATCTATCTTGACACAAGTGCTCTCTCTCTCTCTCTCTCTCTCTCTCTCTCTCTCTGTCTATCTTGATGCTAATGTTATTCTTTCTGTCAACCATGATGTTCTCTCCATCTTTCTTTCATTATTTGTGTGCTCTCTATCTTCATGTTACCTTTGCAGACAATCTCTGTATCTTGACACCAACTCTAGCTGTGTCCAAATTCAAATTCAAATTCTTTTCACAACTTTGTGCACTAAATTTTATTTCTGTCACTTTATTTGTGTTTCTGAAATCTCTTTGTATACAACCTAACCCTTTTGAGACCTCTAGCATGTTACTAATGTTCTCTCTCAATCTGCTGTTGTTAACATTGTTCTCCTTGTCTTTCTTGTTCTCTCTCTCTCTCTTTTGATTTTGACGCAGTCCGTTGACTCGCTCCAATTTAATTTAATCTTAAACCTAATTTGATTTTCTGTCTCTGTGTACTGCACAATCATTGTAATCTTTTTTTATTGTTTGCTTCACCTTGATCTTGATCTCTTTGTATCTTGATGCTTATATTATTCTCTCTTTAGTCCAAAATCACTCTGCATGCAACCAAATTTGAAAACTACATTTAAGGATACTGCAATATAAAGTAGTTTGCAATTAAAGTAGTAATATTACAAAATGTTCCTCCATTTTGTGATGTAAAAACACTATGCCAGCTCTGTTTAGAATGTAATTATTGTAATTTGTACTCAAATGCGCCCACGGTACCATTTTTCAAACAAACAAGCCAACACTAATGCTGTCTATTAAATGAACATAGTAAACATGCTAGGTTGTTATGGTTTGTATCTTGATGCTAATCTTGTTCTCTATGGGCCTTGTATTAACAATCTATAGCACATGGTGTGAAGCGTGTGGCACAAATGCATTTACGGTGCATCCAAATCCAGCCGTAAAAATGGTCGATGCGCCAGGTGCATGATTCAAAGGGGTTGTACTTAAGTCTCTTAATTAATCATGGATATGTTTTGGGTGTAACATGCGGTAAACCAATCAGAGTCATCTCCAATTTCCCTTTAAAAGCCAGGATTGCTATTATAATGGCACATTTGCCAAGCAATGCGTTTCAAGAATAAAACAGCTGAAAAGAAAGTTGGCTGATCAGCTGCTAGCCCGACCTGTCATCCATAGAGAGGAAGAATATGGAGCTATAACCAACCAGCCTGATGAGTGTAGAGGTGTGTGTGTGGTTATACATTTGCTATTTAAGGAATGTGGGTGTTTGATGGGAAAATGACAACTGCTCTGGTCTTAAACTAGCAAAGACACTTGTTATGTACTTGGTGCTGCTGTGTGCTCGGTAAGACAGGGACCTACCATAAAATATGGTGTATAAGACGAAGCTTTATCACAATTTTTTTTCATTCAAAAGTGGGACGCGTCAATATGTGCACACAGTGACTGGCTCTGATGAAGAGTTTTTAGGACCCAAGTGAGCATACAGCTACACACTGTATCAAATATATAAAGTTACTGTGTTCTTTTAAATGATTTAATCGAAATTCTGCCTAACCTGAACCCGTTCCCGAGTTAATATACAGGTCCAGTTCAGTTAAGCGAATCCTTACCGGACCATTAACCATTTACCCGACAGACTGTTTCAGGTGTAATATGTGCGTTTTATTGCATTTCAAATAAAAGTAAATTGAGAACATTTTTAAGTATAGACATAAGTGTTTATAAATTAATAACTACTGATACAGTCATATAAAACAGTCTTTAATAGAGAAGTGTTTTATGAGACCCTGTCAAAATAGACTATATCTTATGCACCGGTTTTTACAGTAGGTCTTCTTGGACACTATTCTTCTTTATTTGTCTTAATGCTAACCTGCACTCTTTGCTCTCATCTATTTACCATGATTCTGACATTGTTCTCTGTCTCTGTTTATCTGGATGTAAGTGTTTCTCTTTCTGTCTCATTGCTGATGTTTCCTCTCATTTTTTAATTTCTTATGTTGATGCTAATGTTGTTCTCTCTGTCCCTAGATTAAAACCAAATTTACCTCCACCACTTCCGAATATGCAAAGCCTTTAATGGAAGATGAGGGATTCCGCGGAATGCTTGAAGGGTTCCAAAGCAGTGTAATGCCTTCTGTCAACTATTTACCCATATGAATTTAGTCTAGCTAAGCTAAACATGTTTCTCATAGGTTCTTCTTCCAGATGGTGTTAAAAGAGGGTGTCTCTCTTTAGAATGCATGTAGTCACTTTTTTTTTTAAATGAAGAGTTATGCATTTGTGATTACATTCCAGTCACTGAAATAAGTTAAATTTAACATTTGTGTCCAGCTGCTGAAAGTCACACTCTCATGTGTCTTGTTGCAGGCCCAGTGCTGTGGAGTGTCAAGCGCTTCAGACTGGGGTAATGAAATCCCTGACTCCTGTGCCTGCACTACTTCAAGTTATTTTGGAGGTGGATGTTCCGCCAGACCTCAGGTTGGTTTTGCTCCTTTCAAACATTGTCTTTAACAATTTGTAAAATGAAAATGGAATATCAGACTAACAGACATAAATCCAGTTAGCCTAATCTCATTGGAGAACACTTTTTTGTCATTCAGTGTTCCAAAAATTGTGGACCTTGTGCAGACAACTGTGTTATTTATGTTTATAAGCAGGGAATATAGACTACTAATATCTAATAACTGCAGAGTTGGTCCCTCCACATGTTGACCACTTGTGGTGCTATGGAGCAATACTTTTATGAGTCCCTGTTTTGTTTGCATCATGCACAAATACAATGATGCACACACATTCCCTACCTAAAGTTTCAAACTATTTCACCGATTGACAGTGGGTGGCACTACATGTTTGTAAAAATGGTTGAAAACATTTGAAAAAAAAATTCAGCACTGTTCACAAGACCCAACTAGATAAGTGTGGTAGCTACTTCTCTGGTATTCAAAGGACCAGTTTGTGGCATCTAGTGGTGAGGATGTAGAGTGCACCCAACTGAATACTCCTCCCGCCTCCCTCCCCTTCCAAGCTATCATGGCCATGGGGAAAAATTGTGAAAGGCCCTCTACTCTCACAGTGTTTGGTTTGTCCATTTTGGACTACTGTAGAAACATGGTGGTACAATATGGCAAGCTACGTGAAAGAGGACCTGCTCCCTATGTAGATATAAAGAGCTCATTATAAGGTAATGAAAACACAGCAATTCCTTATTTAAGGTGATTTTACATTAAGTAAAATATACTTATGAATGTATATATTCCATTTCTGCCAAGGCTGCTCGGCTAGATACCACTAAATTCTACAAACTGCACCTTTAATGTAAACAGGAACTCAGAGTCGTTCTTTGATTTGGAACAGAGTCATCATTTTCATTAGATCTGATTCAATATTGATGAAGTTTCAGATGCTGCCCAACAATCTGACAAGCACGTTGTTTCAAGCATCTGGAGGCCTTTAGTCAGAATGTGTCTGGTTTCTGCAGTACTTTTACTGTCTGGTATTTGACAGAAGATACATATACATTGGGCTGTTTTGCTTTGTGTATTATGGTGACATTTTATTCTTGCTGTCTTGCAGGGCACGACAGGCCCAGATCGAATCTATTCTCAGGTAAGCAACCAAACAACCAATCTAAACACCAATCTATCATCCAATCAGTGATCCTTCAAGATAATGACCCCTTCTCCTTCTCCTCCTCTGCAGACTTGTGGTGACACCCTCTTCATATTTTTTGACCTCTTCTTCAAGATCGCCATGGGTTTCTTCTTTGGATTCGCTGTCACCGCAGTACGTTTCATTGTAAAAAGCTTTAGGAGGGAAAATTACTGAATTACAACAGGACTTTGAGCTGTTCTGCATCCTACTGGAAATTGGTTTTGTAGATTGACTGACTGACATTTCTGGTTGTATAGAGTTGCAAAGTAGGACAAGTTATTTCTGGAGCTTAATGTTCAGTCAGTGATCGATAGAGTAGAGACAGACTGGTTTCAGGTCTCAGTTTTAGGCCCAGGGAGTACCAGACTGGGGAAAAAATTATGTCTCAGAAAACAAGTTCACATAATTGTTTCACACTTCTGACCAGTGGTCTTTTGAACTGACCCCATATCTTTGTGCCTGTCTGTCTAGTTGCTGGGCCTGCTGGTCTCCCTCTTGATGATCCATCAAATCAAACGTCATGACAGCTCCGGAGGGGCGTCCATTGCCATGAAGGGCTTCTGAGAAAAACCTTCAACAGCTGACCTTAACCTCTGCACTGTAACAGGAGGACTCAGTGGTCAAAATACGACCTTTTCTCTTTACTTTTTTATGACCTTTCTGCCTTTTAAGAGAGTGACAGGGAAAGCAGGAGACACAGGGATGAAATGGCATGCTTCAGAATGATTTCATTTGGGAAAAAATGCCTCACAGCATTTTCTTTCCTTTCAGCTTTGTATTGTAGAAAATATTGCTTGAATAGCAAACATTTATTTTTTTGAAAATCATTATATTGCTTGTGTTATTGGATGGTCAGCAGTATTATAATAGTCTTGTATAAAAGAAGTTGTTTCTAAGCTCAACCTTCTCTACATCTGACTGGAGCTCTATTAACCCGAGGAGGTCATAAAATCAGAGCGACTCCATTCTAAAGCTACAGTAAAACAATTTGGAAAATCAACTTATCCATCTTATTCCTCAGTGACCAGTAAATAGCAGTTAAGTGCCTGTGTGTCCTTGCTAAATTGGTGGTATTAGAAGCTTGATGGTGTAGTGTCTACTCATAGGACCAATTCATGAACTATGCCCGCTGACATATAGGCAGTCAGGAACATCCTAATGCTATTATGACACAATAGCTCTTCCAGGTAGCTGGCATGCTAACTGTCAGGGAACAAACCAGCCCATGTTTGCAGACCACGCCTCTTTTGTCGAGCAATTTATAGGGTGTATATACCTGATTATCAGACAGGTGCTATGTAGCTTCTCTGACTCTCTGTGGCCTGAAAAGGTCAGCACTGTCAAAATTTGCTGTTGGTCACCAAGTGAATTTGAATGTGAAGGAGGAGCTCTTTGGTGGGTGATTTTACTCCTTATTGTGTCAAATCTATTGAAATGCTGCTAAATTTATTGGGCCTTTACTGAGCACCAAAAAGTTTTAAGTTTAGCTTTGCACAAAGACTGGGAGCAGAGGGAATCTGTTAGCCTAGCTCTAGTGCTGTCTTACAATATGACTATTGCTTTAATTCAATCAGAATCTCCACTGAAAATAACTTCTCACATAGATTGTGAAACAAAACTTCTGGTTTTGATTGCTCTTATTATTTTTGGAAACATCTACCAAAAGATAAAAGATGAAAACTCTTTGTGTTCCAGCTATATTTTAATAGCACTTAAGTACTGTAGACATTATAAAGTTATTAAGATCTTTTTAGTTCAGGGATGTGGTCAGTGACCTGAATGTGTAAATTAAAAACAAAGAAGTGCTCTGATTAAATTCAACCAATCAGAAGAGCACTGAAGAAGTCACCTGTATGTGGACTTGAACAAAATGTTAGACAATGAATTTTCCTTTTTCTTAAACCTTAAAAGATGATGGGTATGTTTATGTGGAATATTTTAGATACCCTGGTAGTATGAAGGTAAGAATGAAGTAGTCCGTCCACTGGACTTCAAAAAACAAAACAAAAAGTAGTACAATAAAATCCAGTCTGAGGGAATCAGATAACGCAGGTAAATCCCACCAAATTTTGCAGCATTGAGACCAAATGTACAGCATTGTTACAAAATGTAGAAGCAGTAAGATTACAAGCAGACTTTCAATGAGTATGAACCAAACATCAACAGCTCGGGGTTGAATACCCCTCTACTGGTAAAAAAAGAAGAAGAAGGGACTAGGCAAAAAAGACAAATACTGTAATAAGAACTGTTTTATTGTGAAATCTGCACTCATATCATGTCAGAATAAACACTAGAGGCCAAAAATCCACAAGTTCTTGCTGTTTTGTTTCCTAACATGATCATTAATTCCTCCCCATTTAGCTGGATTTATTGTTTTCATGCGTGATGGAAGCTAATCAAAATGTTGAAAGAGAAGATGGTGTTTAAAAGGGAAATGTGGGGGTTTGTAGTTGGATAAAAATGGGTAAGGGGTAAGGGTTGATCAAGGAGTATGAGGGGGGTGATCCAAAGTTTATGCGAGTTGATCAACAGGTACTGAAGGGTTAAAAGAAGCATTTGATTGGGGTTATAAAGAGTTATGGAGTTTATATCGGGTTCAAGAGGTGTAACATTTGGATAAAGAAGCAATTAGTAGTAGTAAAGGGGTTTAGTAGATGGGAAGGCATTGTCATGATTTGTATGAACTCCACAGGACAAGGGCAGAGATCTTAATTCTAGATCAGCAAATGGCCCTAAATCTGTCTTAACAAATGAATGTCCTTTCTTATGAAAGCTGATTTGAAAGGGAAAAAAGGGACCTACTATGTGTCCTCTCAAGAAAACAACACAACTGGTCGTAATGGCAGTCACCAAAAAACAATGTAGTTATATTTGAGTGACAGATGCCACCTAGTGGCCGTAGTATTTATGACCGGGAGCAGTGGCGCAGTTCAGATGATGTATATATAGTGTATGTAAGTTGGCAATTTTCCTCATTAACCCAATAGTGAACTTTGCGACAAGGGACCGTTATTCATTTCGTGTTAACAACTGTGAGTTGGAACAATTTTTAAAAACTGTAACCATAATCGTCCCCTAACCTTAACCATATGTTTATTATTGTAGCTATGACAACCAAAGGCTCCTAACATTAAGGAAGCTGCATCAAATGTTTCTCCAGCCTTAACAAAGTGATAATTTCTTGTTGCATTACTATCTCCTTTAGATTGGTAGAATACTGTGAAAGCATTGTCATATCACCTCCTCTGCCAACAAGCAGCTTAGGTGATAATGATGTGCATGGAGCAAGCGCAGCGTGCCTTCATCTGGCAGCACAAGAATGTCAAACACGGCACCAGATTAAAGTATATTGTGAAATAGAAAGATTTACCCAGCTTTGGTGAGGGCTTGAATGTAAAGGATGTTCATTTATATGTACTGTAAAAGTCTTGCATTGCAGGTTTAAATCTCTTTATCTTTATAGATTGAAATTGAGAGTGAATATTAGAATGATACACCTAAAGATCAACATTTTAATCCAATCAATAATAAATCAGAATGTTTAAAATGTGTTGCCATCACCATATAATCAATATTTTTGCCTCCTTATGCTCATCTAAGTGTATATGACTGAAGGTATGTGGAGGGCTGTGTCTTGTTTGGGATTGACCCCATCATTCCACCTAAAGGTACACTGTGAAGTTTTATGACCTGTAGTGTCTCATGCAAGCAGGTAACACAATACACAATTTGACACTATTCCACTCATCAACAGGTGACTATAATTCACCAAGAAATGCAGGGATGAGGTCATCAGGAAGCTTACATAGTAGTAAAACCTGATGCCAACAATGCTTTGCAAAATATTTGTGAAGAAAGAAAAAGGAATGCATTTGCTAGACCTCAAGGATTCACACGAGTTCAGTTGTCTAACACTGATGCAAAAGGTGTAAAGAGTCAGTGTTGCTGTCTACTATGTAGTTTTTAACGATTTGAAGATTGCTGTAACCATAATTACAAACAGAGTAAACAGGACAAGACAGGAAAAGGTAACAAGAGGGCTGGATGGCAACTGAAGGAAAATGGCTGGTATATGTAGTACACGATATATGGATCCCTGAAGATGGGAAAACTGAAATAACAAGGAATAAATGACATGAAAGGAAAAATCATAAAATAACTTGTAGCCTTTGGGAAAATCTTAAAGAGTAGATTCACAATTCTTCAAGTCTGTCTTTAAGTAATCTTTGTTTTGCTCCCTGTAATCATTCCTCTTGTTCACACCATTACAAGATCCTTTCAAATCTGCATACAAATAGATAAATGTTTGGGTGTCCACTTACTTTTGGCCTTGTAGTGAACCTCATCGCAGAGTAACCACCAGCCATTAGATGGCAGTATACACCAGTCAAATTAAACATCAGCTGAGTCAAATGACTGCATGTGGTGAAGAACAGTGAACACTTGTCTCCATGATCCAGAGTCAGACATTTATCTCTACACTACACACTGTGAATGAACTGGAGAAGAAGACAATGAATCTTAAACACAGCATCTATTTAGTAAAATCAGAGAAATACTACTGACCTTACTGTACTGCTTGTTTCACTTTACTGTAAATTCAGAAAGAAAGGAAGAAATCCAGGTTACATCTTTGTGTTTGTGTTGTTAGGGCTGCAGCTGCACAAGTATGACACCAAAATAACAATTATTTGACAGAGGATCTGAGCAGCAGCACAACAATCACATTAGCATTTATCATTTATTATCCCAAAGTCTTTGCAGTCCCAGTGCTGTGTCAACATTCAGGTGAACTGAATGAGCCTTAGCTGCTTTAATTATGCCAGTTAATCAAACACAACCACAACAAAGAGACAAGATATGGCTTCAGTTACTTACAGCCTGCTCTTTAAAAGACTGAGAAAAGCAGAGAGGGAAAACACAACCCATGCATGTGACGAAGATTAAATTCCTGGACGTTTTTCTTTTTCTTTCTTGACCATTGAGTTCATGCTCCAGGACTTTCTACCTAAAACATGTTGCTTGTGTGCTTCCGTCAGTCTTTCCATTTACGAAATATAAGACACTTCATATACCTCTGTTTTTGGATATTGCTAAAAATGCCATCTTGAAATACACTTACTGATCATTAGGGGCAGGTGGGGCATACCAGAAATGAGTCTGCAAACAAATTATATTATTATCAATTTTCCATTTTTTATCTACTATAATTCATCTATTAATATAGCATCTTCCTTATTTGCACTGTGTGATTTGTGTTAGGAGTTTATCTCATGTGTATATGTCTCTGTTATGCTGCTTCAGACTCCACAGTAGACCTACAGTGATATAAATGCCATAATCCTAAAGCATTTGCAGTTAATTTGTGATTTCTAAATTTAGTAGGGTTTGAAGCTAAATGTTTAGGTCAGTTTGTTTAGGATGGTAATCTTTGGCTAAAATAATGAGCAAATTAACGACTTTGTGTTTTATACATGGGAAATATTAAGTGCGTTAACTGAATTCAAATGAAATTGATGACAGGTAGGGAAGACAGCCTGTAGCTCCACTACAGTATCATTTCATATTTCATATTTCAGAGATTGGCTCGCTGTCTGACAGACAGACGATCAACTGTGAGATATTTCAAATGACGTTGCAGTGGTGTCACTAGCTTGGAGTTTACAATCAGAAAAACGGGGATACTTTGTTAGGTAACACCAGATAACTCAAGAAAATTAAACTGTGTGGAAAATACAAAACAACACTGCAGGGCCACGAGTGTATGAGTCATCTGGAGGTGGAGGTGGAACAGAAGTGACCACCTGATTGCTGCAAAGCTGGTTTACTCGCTCTTCCCACAATTTGTTCCATCATTCCTACATCTGAGCTGGACTGTGCTGTGAAACTGTGACCTGTAGGAAACAAGGGAAAGTTGACGTGTGAGTTGACCGGTCTGTACAGTCACACTGAGCGTTGTGCTTGTAAGACGGCCCTGTCGAGAACAACTGCCATGCTGCCCATCAAAAGACAGCAGATTCAGTCATGGAGAAGTTTGCCCGATGAAGAACTGCAACACCGCCTTTCTCTTCAAGTGGGCCATCAGCTTTGGTGAGTGGAAGCATATTTTTTCAAACGCATTGGCCATATTGTTGTGATGGAGCTATTGACCATAGACGGTGATGAGTGTCATTGTGTTCATGTTTATCTAATAAGATCGTTGTCATGGGTCGGATTGGTTTACCTGATGAAGTTTTCTGTATGACTCGTTGTCTTCATTGATGTCAAGCTGTTTGCTTTTCTCTTAAGGCCCTGTAGGCTCATTTCTTCTGAGCTTGGTTGTGTCAGCTCATGATGATGCAATATTTCATTCTTAATTTAGGCTTGAGACATGCGTGACGTGTTAAAAAAACAAACATCAGTAGCAGGAGAGAATAATGATGTAAATAAAAACACCAGAGCCACCTGACCTAAAAACACACTGAAAACAAGAATGTGCCACACTCATCATTTTGGACCACAGCATCTCATTTCATCCAATTACAAACAGTTGAATGTTGTTTATGTTACTTAAAGAGTGTTAGTTGAATTTTACACCTGCGGGCAACAGACAGGTGAGATACTGGGTCATTTCCACATGCAACTGAGCTGCAGGCGGTTTCATTACAGGCCTGTACTGTACTGTAGGGCCCTATCAAATCCGTTTTATTTTTTCCCAAATTTAGTTTTTTCTGTTTTATTTTTTGTGAATCCTGTTTTTTTTTACCTTTTACTCTTATTTTACTAATAAAAACTGTGTGTTTTTGCAAAACAATAGTTCACCTGACACATAGAAGTCCTTCGGGAACTGCTCGGCTCTGTACTGAGGGGTTAGAGTCGAGTTTTCAAAGTTTTTTCGCTTCACTTTCCCATGCTTACATTGTTTTGAAGAGGAATGGGCTCACTGTGTGGAGGGGGCTTGTTGTGGCACCCAGATTTGCTTCCCTCCGTGCAGTTTTCCCCAGACATACGTTCCTCTTCCACACGAAAATGGAGCACAACACAGCATTTCACTCAAATGATGTCAAATTCCACAATATTCCACATTAAAACTAAATTCCCTTTTAATCGGCCAATTCCGCGATTCCGTCTGCAATTCTGTGATTGCGGAAATCAAAGGACCCTAGTACTGCATAAAGCTGTGTACCATCTGCCACAGTTAACAGAAACATTAGGGAGGAGTGAAATGCTTAATGTACGTTTAGGAAATGACAAGTAAAGACACGTTCATCACATCATACTTTATTTATTTGTAATAAATAAGACTCAGTGCCCCATACTAATAATCAATAATTAACAGAGGTGGGAAGTAGATTAAGTACTTAAGTAGATTTTCCAGATATCTGTACTTGAGTATTTTCTCCCTATATTTGAACACAAATATCTGTACTTTCTATTCCTTATATTGTCAAAACAGGCTCGTTACTTTCAACCTCGGTGACGTTATAAAAATAATAAAATAAGCGATAGAAAACCGATCCGACCCCGTGAGTATCTGTACTTCTACTAAAGTACATAATGTGAGTACTGTTTCCACCTCTGATAATTAAAGTATTATTCTTCAGGTGACAACTGTAGTTTCTGTGGTAACAGCAAATGTTTTTTAAAAATACAACAAACACTACAGTATAGTTGTGCAGCTACTTCGTCAGAAATACAACAGAAGAGAAACTGAGCTCTGCTTCAACAATTTTGATTGAAATGAGCCTTTCTGGTTAGGTGGCCAAAATTAATGAACAAATCTATTGTAAAGATTATTTTTCGAGCTTAATAGAGTCTGGGTCTGTACTCACACCCAGCTGTCTGTATCTATTGGAACCTTTTTGTTCAGTTTAGATAAGCTGGTTGTCTCATTATTCCCTTCAACTAAACGTTAAGCTAGAGGTTACTTCATTTGAAACACACAGTTCATCTCTTCACAAAGCTGGGAGTCTGTCAATCAGTTTAAAGCTCAGTCTGACTGACTGCTTTTACAATGCTCCAATTGTGATATATCTGCTTTCTTCTTTTAATAAAATATTCCATTCACCTGATCAAAGAAAGATGCTTTTAACTCATCCTGTGATTACATTTATTCTTGGCAAAAACAGATTTCTTCATCATGGCTGAAACTGGTACAGAGTGCAGCAGCAGAAAAATGGAGTTAAGAAATGTCAGCAGCAAGATGCATGCTGCAAAACAGATTTCATCATAAAGATTTCCTCAAAGTTTATGAGTAAGGGTTAACATGAATTTCACCAATAAGCAGCAATAACAATGCAGAGTGGTTTAGCAGAACCAGCATAAGCAAAAATATTCATGTGTGAATCAGTAAAACTGGAGTTTCCTCTTTCCACATACTGAGCCATGTTAATGTTTCCTATTAGGACAACATGCTGCATTTTACAGCTAGCAGGAAAAGCACTGGTGCAATTAATAACAGTTGAATTTCATTAAAAGTCTTCAGTTACTGGTATATATGTTGATGACAGGTGGGGAAGACAGCCTGTAGCTCCACTACAGTATCATTTCATATTTCATATTTCAGAGATTGGCTCGCTGTCTGACAGACAGACGATCAACTGTGAGATATTTCAAATGACGTTGCAGTGGTGTCACTAGCTTGGAGTTTACAATCAGCAAGAAGCGTTAGGGTTAGGGTTAGCGTTGTTAGGTAGCACCAGATAACGAAAGAAAATTAAATTGTATTTCATACATAAACACAGGTTTGAAACACGCGTAAATGTTGCTACCCAAATTGACAGTGCATACAGGTGTTTAACTGAGCAGAATAACAAACAAGTAGAGAAAAACTGTTACGAGTTCAGTCAGATCATCACATGAATTAAACTGTGTGGAAAATACAAAACAACACTGCAGGGCCACGAGTGTATGAGTCATCTGGAGGTGGAGGTGGAACAGAAGTGACCACCTGATTGCTGCAAAGCTGGTTTACTCGCTCTTCCCACAATTTGTTCCATCATTCCTACATCTGAGCTGGACTGTGCTGTGAAACTGTGACCTGTAGGAAACAAGGGAAAGTTGAAGTGTGAGCTGACTGGTCTGTACAGCCACACTGAGTGTTGTGCTTGTAAGACGGCCCTGTCGAGAACAACCGCCATGCTGCCCATCAAAAGACAGCAGATTCAGTCATGGAGAAGTTTGCCCGATGAAGAACCGCAACACCGCCTTTCTCTTCAAGTGGGCCATCAGCTTTGGTGAGTGCAAGCATATTTTTTCGATTGCATTGGCCATAATGTTGTGATGGAGCTATTGACTATAGATGGTGATGAGTGTCAGTGTGTTGTGAGTCAGTGTGAAAATGTCAGCAGCAGGATTCATGCTGCAAACAGATTTCATCATAGCTTTCCGTCAAAGTTGATGAGTAAGGGTTTCAAATGAACTTCGTCTATAAGCAGCAAAAACAATGCGGTTTAGCAGAACCAAGATAAGCAGAAGTATTTATGTGTGAATGAATCAGTAAAACTGGAGTTCCCTTTTTCCACATATTGAGCCATGTTAATGTCATTAGAAATACCTGTGTGTTTCCTATTAGGACAACATGTTGTATTTTACAGCTAGCAGGAAAAGCACTGGTGCAACAGTTGAGTTTCATTAACAGTCTTCAGTTCCTGGTAGTGTGACCGAGCCATTGATGTTTTCATGTACCATTTACAGTACCTGCTATGACGACACTAAATATACCAGAAGTTAAAGAGAACCAAAAAGCACCTGTGAAAATGTGTGGAGAAAATCATATATATACAGTGTGATTGACAGCGGAGTATTACAGTTGTAGAGTTTCTGCCATCATTATTGAGACCAGGACAGATGATTGGATGGATGGATGGAGTTTTTCAGTGAAGGAATAGAGAAGAGCTACATCATAAAGGAGATCAATACTCAAACCTTCTGCAGACTTCATATATAATATCATAAAAATAAATAAATCTTATAGAGAAGAAAAGAGTACTTCATATGCAAAAAAAATGTAGAACTACGTATATGAAACACATGGATTTTTAAAAAATGTCTTTATGTTTCTGCATTTATTATTTACGTATTTATTCTTTTTATGGCACTCCTATGACTCCATACTGATCATCTGACTCTTATGGTAGTGGTGTTTTCTGTTACCTTCTGGTTTTGAACGTTTATTCTGCCCAACAACAAGGCAAATTCCCTGTTACCCCTTTTCCACCAAAGCAGTTGTAGTGCTGGTGCTAGTTAACAGTCACCAGTTGAGAACTAATTTGCTTTTCCACGGCAATACGTCAGTTATACGGCAATACGTCACTGCTTTCCCATAAAAACTCGCTCCAACTTCAAAGCAACAGTAATACAAAGAAGAAGAAGAAGCAACAACAACGTATTTGTGCTGCTCAACAGGATTGAGATGGTTATGTTAGCCCTTGTTGTAAGCTAACGTTAGCCTTTGTTGTTAGCTAATGTTAGCCTTTGTGGTAAGCTAATGTTAGCCTTTGTTGTTAGCTAACGTTAGCCTTTGTTGTAAGCTAACATTAGCCGGCAGAGCACAGCTAACTCACAACGCAAATGTGTATGAATTTCACCATCAGTCAAATGTTCAAGGGATTATTCACTCCTTATCTATTCACCACGCGGTCTTGTTTGTTGTGGTTGCTCTCAATAACCTAACCCTCCTAAGGCAACTGGTCCTTTCTGCTAGTCCAGCAAAGAACTGGTGCCACTCTGGAACCGTTTTTTCTGGCTGGGAGCCGGTTCTTTGTCTGTCGAAACAGGAAAACCGGTTACAGACCCAGAACCAGCACTGGAACTGCTTTAGTGGAAAAGAGATATGTGTTCAAACCTACTCAGCAAAAAGCCTGATGAGTGTTAACTGCTTAACATCAGCATGTTAATATTGTCATTTGTTAGCATGTTAGCACACTAATGTTAGCACACAGAGCTGCTGCCATGGCTGTAGACTCGTGTTTCAACAAACAGAGCTCCAAGTTGAGGCAAGTAAGTGGTTTCACAAAACAACACATTTTGTTGAGTATTGATGTGAAATGGGATAATGGTAGGAGAGAGTTATGACCACACACACTCACACTAAAATCTGTAAGAACAAAAAACACAAAATGTGTTCTGTTGCAAAGTCAGCAGGTGGGGCTTCACTCACACCTGGGTCCATCCATCACACACTCACACACTCACTCACACACACACACACACACACACACACACACACACACACACCTTGCTTTAG